>JARHVA010002503.1:1367500-1870000 GCA_037957365.1 Torreya grandis | reverse complement strand
GATTTCCCCATTCATTTCGTGTGCCATAGTATTTTTTCTTTGGATTCCATGCATATCCATAATGATTATAAAATTTATTTCCTATATAGACAAAATGATTGTTGTTATGACACTTCCTCACCTGGTTCCATGATTGTTTCCTCTCATGACGATGTGGGTGTCTATATACCTCAACCTTTTCCAATATTTTGACCTTATCCACCTTTGCTTCTACCTCTTCCACCTTTTCCTTATGTGTCTCCTTAGTAGATGAAGTGTTCATTTCTAGTTGTAATGTGTCTTTATCTATATCATTTGAATCTTCATCATGCTCTTCATCCCTTGTTTCAATCTCATCCTCATGATCTACCTGGATTGTTATTGGTGTCTTTTTCACTATGATATCTTGTAAAGTGATCTTCTTTTTCCTATACCAAAACTTCATGAACTTTTTCTGAACATTAATATTCATTGTTCCCAAAGTCTCTAACCATGGATATCCAAGAACTATATCCACATCATCCATATCCAAAGCATAAAAATATGAATGCAAAACATATTTTTCCATAATGAATTTCAAATCTTCAAACATTAAAATATTTTTACCATCTACTTGAACCTCCTTGATATTATTTCCTTGAACATGTAGATGCTTGGTCACATTCATGTTAATGAAGTTATACTTGATGGTAGGGTTTATGGACAAAACCACCGTCTTCTTTTGAATGCATCCATGAAATTGAAAAATTGACTCGGATTTATTTGGAGCCAAATTATTTGAACCCTTCTTCTTCTTCTTCTTCTTCTTCTTCTTCTTCTTCTTCTTTATTTCATTCCTCTTCTACATCCTCTTTTTCTTTTATATCCCATCGATCTAGGAAGGTTTGTTCCATTGCTTCCCATGAAGAATACTGTTGCGCAAAGCTCAATTGATTAAACCACCAATGTTGTGCAGGTCCAGACAAAGAAAGAGATAATTCTATTTTTCATTAAAAAAATTAGTATTATTCTCCTTAAAATTGAGCCACCATTCTCTAGCATCAACATCATTTTCCCCTGAAAATTTTTGCAACTCCATGATCCACAAAAAAATTTAGGGTTCATGAAACCCTAAAATATCAATAACTCATATAAAACTGATCCAAAAAGTCCCGAATTTTTATTGTATCTTTCTCTTATGATATTGTAATCTCAGTGAAAATTTTGTGAAAAAATGTCACAAATTTCGACCTGTAGATTGAATATACGAAAAACCATAAAATCGCAACAAATCACTCGAAACAACTCCAAAAATTCTAAAATTTTGACTGTGCTTCTCTTATATCTTCTTACATCTCCAGTAAAAATTTTGAATAAAAATTCCTTATATTTCAGAAGATATAGCGAAATTAGGGTTTCACTCCCCACAAATTGCCCAAATCAAAGCTCTGATACCACTTGATAAGATCTTGATATGATTCAAATATTCAATATATGTAGAAATACCTTTAAGGTAGGGCAACACCATATAATACTCCTTTAGGAATGAATAACTCCACAATGTCTCTTCGAGGGGACAACCTCCAATATCCTCTTACAATAGAAGACTCAATGCTTACTTGATATCTTTACAATGATAATCATCTCATATATATAGACATCTATCTAACCCATGGATGGGTAACCTCCTAATCCCAATGTAGGCCGACCATTACCCAATGTACTAATTCCATAAGTTACTCCATTATCCTAATATATTGTACCATATAACTAAGGGGATGTGTGCCACATGTTGGCATCTCCATCAACCCATATACATTAATATATCATATCCCTAGGTACATAGCAAGATGGAGTACTAGTGGAACCCCTTTGGAGTGATTTGAGGTGGCAAAGGGTGTTGAGTTGATGTTGACATGATTGGGAAGGAAATCATGTTCGGTGAGGGTGGATTCATTTCCCACACGTGGGGTGTCTCCTTGATGTTATTTCTTGTTGATTGGCAAAGCTGATGATGCCTTCATTGTGGGTAGTTTTTTGAAGCTTTCACTTGTCTCTTGTGCTTTGTTTGTATGGGTTAGTGGAAAGGCTATCAATATGGATCAACTGCTACATGTGTCGTTGAGCGAGCTTTGCTTTAGGTCAAGGCAGTATCAAGGGAGATGGTGTTTAATGGGCATATGTCTGACTAGTGTTTGAAACGAATTTTTATCATTCATTATGAGGGCATTTTACAAGATGTAAAAGAACTTATTGGTTTAGTGTTCATGGGGATGAATTGTAGGGTGAAAGTGAACTCTTTAGTAGTGTCGACCTTTGTTGGGAATTGTATTTTGGTTTCAAAGGACAAGAAGTTGACATTGATGGTGGCAAATAGGATTATTCGTCCAGACTTTCGTGCTAGTCTAAAGCAGTGGTTGAGTTCTCATTGGGTGGTCAATATTCACTTCTTTTCATTGAATAGGACGACCAAGGTCTGGTCTCTCTACATGTTTTTCAAGACTTGGAGGAGCGTTTCAACATGTTGGTAGAGCACATTGAATTCTTACAATGCTACCTCAAAAACCCTGGTCCAAAAGGAAGAGTTTTGTCAGTTCTTGCCCTAAATGTCATGAGGGATCCAATGGTATCAGTGGTGGCAGCCCTCAGTGCGATAAAATCTACCATGATGGTAGTGGTGGTGAAAAAGTTGATTTGTCTTTATGGGGCTCCTCGATTGCAAGGGTAGTTTCATCATATATACATGCTAGGTTCGATTCTATGAGAACCGCGCTTGGTGTGGGAGGTGAGATGGTGATGAAGCGTGTGGGTAGACCTAGACTACGATGGTGGAAAGTAACAAAGGTGGATGTTGGTGCTTTTATTAAGTGGATGGCTGGTCATGGGGCTAGTGTGGGTAAATGACAAGGGCCGCTGAGGGGAGAAGAGTCTATTGTGGGCCATGAGGTGCTGATGGGTGATACCGATGGTGGTTCTCCATCAGTAGGTGGTCCTCCACCAATGGGTGGTGTTGGTGGCCCATAGGCGGGCGGTTGATTGGATGGTATTCTTTAATCATGTTTTATTGGCCGATTGTCCCCTTCTTGGGGCATTTTGTTGCTCGTTTTCATTATTTCCCCACGGCGCTGGTTTTGGTTGACCCATGGGGATTTTTTTATCAATTTTGGTTCTCTTTATTTTTTGTAATTCTAGGTGTTTCTTAGCTTTTGTAATCTTCATTTTTTTGTTTAATAAAATAGGCGAGGGACCCCCAACCCTCAAATCACCTATCAAAAAATACATATCTTTTAATTATAATATGTGTGTGTGTGTGTGTGTGTGTGTGTGTGTGTGTAGACTTCTGAACTTTAGTCTCTTGTCCTCACGTCAACGGCATTACAATACTAATTCAAACACATCGGATGTGAAAACCTATAATATAATTACACTTAAATATATATATATATATATATATATAGTTATTTTGTAATATATATATAACAATAATAGTTGTAAATATATAATTAAATGTCTATATAATATAATATATTATATACTATTATAATATATTAAAATTATAATTATTATACATAAATATAGACTTGTAAACTCCAGTGTCTTGTATTCATCCCAGTGACATCGCAGTATGGATTCAAGCCACACATTAGATGTAAAAACTTGCCACAATCAAATCACGTTGGCAGCATTGCAGTACTAATTCAAGCCATACATTGAATGTGAAAACCTATAATATAATTACACTTAAATATATATATATATATATATATATATAGTTGTAAATATATAATTAAATGTCTATATAATATATTATATGCTATTATAATGTATTAAAATTATAATTAGTATACATAAATATAGACTTCTAAACTTCAGTGTCTTGTCCTCACATCAGCGACATCACAGTACGGATTCAAGCCACATGTTGGATGTAAAAACTTGCCACAATCAAATTAGCGCTCATGACGTCCTCACCCACCCTTGATAATAAAAAATGGCCAATCAAAGATTTCGTCACCCTGCAAGTTGCGGACCCCTTTGTAATGTGTGCAGGGCATGTAAATCCCCTAATTACCTTGAATCTAGGTTTGGTGTATGACATGGGCCCTTTGGTATACGATATCTCATGAAATACCTTATCATTTCCTCTCACCGTCATCACCCAAATCACCTTGGAATCTTTCACCACTAACGTTATATATGGGTTCGCCCTCCCCACTACTTCACCGTCACTTAAGTTCGTCATGAAACAAAATGTCGTGTCCTCACATAATGCATTTCTACGTTGTATGAAGAAACACATAACCTCATTTTCCACTATCACCTCTACCATAAATATAAGATTATTGTTGCTTAACACTTCATGCACAAAAGGTGATAGTGAAAAATGAGATTATGTGTTTAACCTCAATAGTCATGGGTTACAAGTTAGGTACAACTACGATTTACACTCTTTCCCAACTTTACCAAAATAGAAAATTGCATCCCTTCCCATATAACTTGCACCTTTTGGGCAACTGTTAGTTAGAAGTATGGGGAGAAGATTTTATTTTTTTGTCGACCTATAAATATTTTCAATCATTTTCTTTTATTTATTAATAGGGTTGTAACACTTAAAAATGGTCCTTGAGTATTTATTAATCGTTAAATTGTATTATTTTAGGGTACTTGTATTTTCGCTGATTATTGATCTAAATTAAGTGTTAGTAACATGTTTTTAGTCATTTCTTATGGTGTCCCCTTCCTCCTCTCTCCCATTCTTCTCTCTCTTCCCTCTCTCCCATTCTTCTCTCTCTTCCCTCTCTCCCTTTTTGTTTCTAGTGATCCTCCAGAAATGCACAACATACTTTTTTGTGCACTGGGGGTTCGTGGTCTCGACTTGTCACTTTTTCAAATGTTTTATATCAATTTGTGCACCAATAAATTCTTACTTTGAATTCAAAAAGTCTATAAATATATAAGTGTCTTAGTGCATTTAGCATATGGGAAGGCATCGAAGAGAATCAAGAGAAAATCTGAAAGAATTGCTAGCATTTATTGTTACAACAATCTATTGAGCATTTACAAGCATTCTAAAGAAAGAAATCATTCAAAGAGCATTCATCAAAGCATTGAAGTTCATGGTAGCAACATATTGCATCACATTGATTATCCCAGCTCAAACTTTATTACATTTACTCGTGTGTTGTCTTTGATACTGTACATAGTTGAGGGCCTTGATAAGTAATCAGTGCTCAAAACACTTCAACATAGACCCCAAAACAAATCATTTTCCTTATCATTTGCAATGGGCTCAATTGCCATATTAGGATTTGAAGGATAAGTGAAATTTCTCACTAATCAATGCAAAGTTCAAAAAAAACCAATCTAAATTTTTGGAGCCCCAAATTTGACAAACACGGTCATCAAACCAGTTTTTGTATGCTTGTCCTTTCCCCAAAATGTGCAATATATGGCCTTAAGGTCTAAAATCGTGCAATGAACAATTTAGGAGAGGTTCTTTGTTCACTGTGAAATTTATAGGTTGGATGCATTTTGTTGTTTCAATTTGTTTTGCACTCTTAGACCTTGACGATTGCTTCTAAATCGTTCATAAATCAAGATGCTTTTCTAAATTGCTCTTGTCATCATTTATTAGTCTTATTTTGGAATATTAATTAGGTCTAATATACTATTTTACATCTAATTAGACCTAGTTAAATATGTATGGAAATATGTAATGCATGTTAATGTAAAACCCATATATTCATATTATAGGGGAGGAGCGACGATCGTTAGAAAACCTATTGATATATATTGTTTTGGACTTCTCATTGATTAGTCTTTTTCCAATCAGCAAAAGCTTTTGATGCACGCCTTATAAAAACCTTGAATCTCAATTATTATTAATGTGGGATTTTCCATTCCTAATTGAGACAAAGATTAAAGCATGAAAAGTCAAAACTATAAATTTTTAATAATCAGCATTACTAATAAATGCCTTAAAATATGTCTAGAAGTGTTTCGTTGTGTGAAATAAAGGTTATTAAAGAAATGACGACTCATAAAATGTGATCAACATAAAAATAGCTTAAAATTTCTAATTACTTATAAACAATCATTTCATCTCTGAATATAAAATGGTAAGGTTAAACCATCATCTTAAAGTAGTTAATTTCACTATCTTGAGAGTCTAAGATAGCCATTCATAAATGTATACTTACTATCTTTTTAGAATTCAAGAGGAGTGGAGTTTGATCTCATTTCAGTCTTCTTATCTTAGTAAGAGGGGAGGCCTTTTTTAAAAATTAACACAAAATGAAAATTAAGTTGATAAAGATCTTGATTGAGCTTTGTTAGAATGGGTCACATTTGAGTATCTACTGATTAGAATCGAATGCACAAAGAAAACTTGTATGAAATAGTGAAATCCAAAAAAATAATCCAAAGAAAAAAGCTAGTCTTCACAGTAAGAAATTTGCATTAATTAGCATTAGCTAAAAAGTACATAGGAAGGTTCATTATATAGGTGGAAAATAGACAAATCCCACCATCCTCATGCATGTGGGATTATTTTTCACTAAGAACCTTTATTAAATCTAAGCAAATTTGACTAGACCGTGTAGACATAACCTAGTGAGACAAAAGTCTACACTAACTTCCCCCCCCCGTTAAGCGTAGCTTAGATGGGTAGAAGAATTAGGTTCCGGTACAAAGCTCTGATGAGGTACCCAAGTACATAGAGATGATCTCCCATAGGAGGAAGAAGATGGCGCTGTCCAAACCCCAATAAAAACTCGCAAATGAATATAATGAACGGTTTGGTGAATATATCAGCGCTTTGCTCTGTTGTCTGAATGTAGCAGAGATCAATGCCCTGCTCATGGATGAGCTCTTGAATGAAATGCATGTGAATCTCAATATGTTTGGTCCGTTGATGGAGGACCGAATTTCTACAGATCTGGATTGTGCTTTGGTTGTCAGAAAATATAACTGTTGGTTGTCAAAACTGGATGCCAAACTCAATGAGGGTCCCCTAAAGCTAAATTACCTCAGTGGCAGCATTAACAGCGCCTTTGTATTCTATCTCTATAGAAGATAAAACAATAACATTCTACTTCTTATTTGACCAACTAATCGGACATGAACAGAGAGATAAATTGTACCATGAAGTAGACTTGTGATTATGAATGTCGTCAGTGCAATCTAAATATGTATAACCAATCAAGTCAATGTCAATTCCTGCTCCATAGTGAATCTCGAAACTATGAGTACCCTGAATGTAGTAGAGAATCCGCTTAGCTACTTTCTAGTGCAGCGCATGTGGTTCCTGCATGAATCTGGAGACCATGCCCACTACATATGAAAGGTCGGGTCTAGTGTGCATAATATAAATGAGACTACCAACAATTTGTCGATACGAAGTAACATCAACCAATGGAGATGGACAATTAGTGTCAAGCTTTGCACTAGATAGAAAAGGAGTCAGAGTTGGCTTATAGTGAGCCATGTTAAATTGTACAAGCAAATCAAGAGCATACTTGGATTGTGCAATAGTGATCTTGGAGTCAAACTGAGAAATTTCAATCCTGAAAAAGTCGTGCAACAAGCCCAAATTAGTCATTAAGAACATGTCAGATCAAGTAGTTTTCACTGTTGTGATGGTAGATGAAGAACTTCCTTTGATCAATAAATCATCTACATAGAGAACTGGAATCAACAATGAACCATCATGCTGCAAAATGTAGACAGTCAGATCATAATGACATCTGGGAAAACCAACCAAAGGAAGAAAGAAGTCCATCTTAGCATACCAAGCTCAAGAAACTTGTTTGAGGCCATAGATATATTTTTGAAGTTTGCAAACTAAGGAGTCTTCCACAAATCTCTGTGGCTGCTCCATGTATATTTCCTCTTTGAGGTCACTGTGAAGAAAGGCATTCTTTCATCCCTCTGATGAACATCCCATCGATGTGTTGTAATAATAGTGAGAGTCGGATTGAGTTCATTTTGGCAATTGGGGTGAACGTCTTGGTATAGTCAATCCCAAATCCCTGAGAAAACCCCCTTGCTACCAAACGTGCTTTGAACTTGACTACAGACCCCTCTGTTGCAAATTTTGTTAGGTAGATCCACCTACATCGAACAAGTTTTCTTCCCTTGAAAAGTATGACTAAATCCCAAGCATTGTTCCTCCGCAAGGAACTATACTCCTCTTCCATCACATTATCCCACTTAGGAATACCTGATGCCTCACGAAATAATTGCGGATCAAAAGCATATACAATGAAAACATGTGGGGCATCCTAGAATTGTGAACGAATTCGTTTGTTGTCTGATGGATCTCCAACATATTGGCCAACACTTTGTAGTGTCTATCTAGCCCAAAAAGGACTAGTGCTCGGAGAGTTAGGAGGAATTCCTCATCCTCTAAAGATAATATGGGAGGGGAATCCTCATCACTACTCTCATCGTTACAACTATAAAAAGAATCTGGATCATCAGGGGGTTGATCAAACAAATATGAATCATCAAAACTGTCATCAAATCTAAGTGCATTTAAGGAAGAGAGAGAGGTGTCAAGTGTGGAGTCCGAAAGACCCTCTATAAAACGAACACTCCTCTCAATGAACAACTCATAAGTGGTGGGACATAGAAGCATATATCCCTTAACACCATCAAGATATCCAACGAAGATGCAAAATTGACTCTGAGGTTCTAATGCCTTGTGTTTCTTCTTCGAAATACGAGCCATAGCAGGTGAACCAAACACTTCTAAATACTCTATTGTGGGTTTCTGACCGCTCCAAGCTTCAAAAGGAGTGACTCCCTTCAATGGTTTGTGAGGAACTTGGTTCTAGATAAAACATGCACAGTTGATGGCCTCGATCCAATATTGAGGTGCAAGAGATTTGGAGTGTATCATACAATTGACCATTTCTTTCAATGACTTATTCTTGCGCTCTGCAACACCATTTTGCTAAGGATTTTTGGCACTGTACACTGCAATTCAATCCCCTTTGATGTACAAAATTGTTCAAAATGGTTACTTACATACCACAATTATTGGTGCCCAAATCCTTGATGGTTTTATCTGATTGTTTTTCTACAAGCATTTTGAAGTCATAAAAAAGATCAAATACTTCAGATTTATGCTTAAAAAAATACACCCAAGTATACCTTGAAAAGCCATCGATGAAAATAAGCATGTACTTTATACTATTGAATGAAGATGTTGGAAATGGGCCTGCAATGCCACTGTGAACAATCTCCAATATCTGTTTGGCTCTCCTTGATTTCCCCTTGTCATACTTCTCAAGATGCTTACCAAAAATGCAACCTTAACAAATTCCGTCAAAAAACTTGACTCGTGACAACTCCGATACCATGTCGGAGTGGGCCACACTCGAGGATCTGCTAGATATGATCAAATGCACAGAGAAAACATGTATAAAGTAGTGAAATCTAAAAGAATAATCCAAAAGAAGAAACTAGTCTTCACAATAAGAAAATTACATTAATAAGCACTAACTAAAAAGTATATAAGAAGGTTCATTATATAACTAGAAAATAGACAAGTCCTACCATCCTCATGCATGCAGAATTATTTTTCCCTGAAAACCTTTATTAAACCTAAGCAAGCTTGACTAGACCGTGTAGACAAAACAATGTGAGACAAAAATCTACACCAACAAACTCGCCCCACCGTTAGAAACTCATTTTCAACCAAGTGAATACACTTTTATCAAGGAGGAGGATATTGCCATAACCTTTCCATTGGAAATACAACAAACAAATTTGAAGGGAATTCTTTCTAGTTATCATGGTAAGATTCACATTGATAATCATCTAGGAAAGTGTTCGCTCCCATTAATAGTCATCTAGGAAAGTGTTGGCTCCCACTAATAGTCATCTAGAAGAGCGTTAAGGTAAGATAAGGTGTCTCTCCACAATGACAAGAATCATTCTCCCAACACTAACATCATGGTGGGGTAATACTTGATAGTTATTGTTTTTTATAGTTATTGTTTTGGATCCAATTTCATTTAACATGATTCCAGAAACCTTTTTGTCAAATTCAGAGCATCATGGAAATCAGCATAAAGTTATTGTTTTCTTGCTTCACTGATACAACACCCAAGTTTATAATATAGTTATTCTATAATTTCCAAAACACATAAATTGCCTTCCAAAGGATCTGGTTCCAGCAGACCAATCTAAAATTTCCAACACACATAAATTGCCTTCCAAAGGATCTGCTTCCAGCAAACCAATGGACCTATATTTGACTTGGTGTTTGTAGTATCGTTTAGGTGGTTAGTGATTTTATGTTATGTCAACTTAAGCTCACCTGTGTTCCAAGTATCATCATTTAAGAAAAGGCTATATAAACTTTGACATGTGATCCTGCTGATGATGATCTCATCAATTCTGTGTCATTTGTATATATTATGTGATATGCTTTATCTAATAATTGAGTTTGATTAACTCTCATCTTCATGTCCCCTATGTCAAGTCAGATACACCTAATCTATGCATCTTGGAAAAGTTTCTATGACTAAAATTCTCTTATCATATAATATCTCTTTTCAATTCATTTATTAATATATTATTAAAGACAAGGATCTAAACCCTATCTCCACTCAATCTTTCATCTGCACAAGTGGAAGCAACTTCTTAAAAGCAAACATCACAATTTAAAGGTTCTGAAACAAGATGTTAAATCACAAAATATAAAACTCGACTTGTACTTATCCTATAAGAAAATGACAATAAACAGAACTGAACTTCAATTCACATGGGTCAATATGTGAAAAGATTGTGCATAAATCAAAATGATTGCACATAACAGAAAAGCGCAACAAGTTGAACACAATTTGTTAAAACCAGTGAAATTATGCAGAATGCAGACACAAAAATATATGAAAAAACAAAGTCCAATAAGAACATCAACACATACTTTTCAGTCGGGCGAAAATCAAAGTGACAGCTAAAAAAGATAATTGGGAACAGAACTCACCACCAATATAATAATAAAATGCAATAACATTTATATTGGGAGAATAACCCCATTTATAGTTTTTTTTAACTGTACATGAAGTCTTCCTATTTTCCTTACATTGCTAACTCCAGAAAAACAATTGCAAGCCTGCAAGATATAACAGGGTGTCCAAGCGCACACAAGTTCAACTTTTGGGGCACTACAGTGATAAGTTTCTTAGAGATTGTATTTCCAGAAACCGTGAATCCATATACTGAAATGGATTTCAGACATTACTCCTTTCCACCATAAATGAACAACAAAACAAGGACAGCATGTACTACTTACAAAGTTTAAACTGTATTGTGAATCCTGTGGAAAATTTAACTAGAAAACCTCAGAAAGAAAATAATAAACCTTTAGTGATAAGTTCTTCCATGCATGCATTCAAATTGTACCCAAGACATGTCAATGCCCAAACTAGGCGGACAATTTCCATATTCATAGAATGTTAGAATAAATCTCAATAACCGCATCCTTAATAGATGGAACAATGAAGTTGAATAATGGGAAAGCCAAATAAAACTGGCTAGCTCTGGAAAGAATTTTAATCAAAGAAAATACATCTTCATGTAGAAACAGGTGACATATGTCAATGAATATGGAATAAGAAGCAGCTCACCTTTAACTTCCAAGGTGTTTACTGTTTTCCTGTTAAAAGACTAGCCTTATCTGCCTTCCAAGAAATAAGACAGTACATATCATGAACAATTTGAGGAGGTCAGGTTGACAACATCACATAGGTCATCAAGTATCCATTTTGATGTTGATCCAAGGACTCTTAAAATGCAGCATTTCAGCAAGAACCTAAATCTGGTAGTGGTAACCCTATTAAAAAATTACTTGAAACGCCTTTTGGCTTCGCTATAAAGAATCACCCCGCATACGGTGAGGGTATATCCAAGCATCCCTGTAACAGACACAGGGTTCCTAAAAAGCAAGATAGAAACAACCACTGCCACTGCTCCTTTTGCATTCCCAAGAACCTGCAATTTTAGAAGACAGCAGATGTTGGAAAGAATCCATGAACTTCCATGCATGTTTGGTCAATACAACTTGATCTGATGATAGATATATATTATATATAATCTATGACGCCTCAGTTGTCAATAGCATAAAGAAACCTTAAATTTGGCATGCAATAAAAAGAGAAAACATAGGAAAAGAATATGCATCTACGACTATGGGAAAACACTCAAGTGTAGTGCAGATGTCACATATAAACCCCTGTAGTCTGAAGGGCATTCTGGTGCATTGAATGGGGCAGTGTTCAAATGCATTGACCATGGTAATGCATATTAATAACATGCCTTAAAACAACAGATAGAGCAATGGAAGCTGCTGAAAACAGAATAGTGCTCAATCACAGACCACTATATCGATTCACGACTCATATCCCAACAGAAGTCTTTGCAAACCTATATTCCTTAGAACAACAGATACAGCAATGGGCAATGCATTAAACCTGATAGTGCTCAATCACAGAACATAATACTGATTCACAATTCATATCCCTGCAGAGATCAGCATTATCAGAAATATCTTATTGCTCAACTTATCTCCTCATCACAGATTCTTCTGAGTACATAGCATATTGCAGGAAGCAACTCAATCTCGAGAGATGACTGCAGGGGTCTCATTTACCTCCCAAAAACAGGTGACCTTCTCCGGAGAATGCCACCAACCAGAGTTGGGACCCAATTAATAGCCAAGACTAATCAATTGGTAACTTCAGTTCAGTCATAGTGGAAGATCTCGTTGCAACTTGGAACTGTGGAGACAGTTAAATTTTAGGAATTGCAGAAACCGAAAAGCAATCAGCCTATTCATAGGTCGCAGTACTTCTGCAACCCATTCGAACTAGATGTGGCCCATGCATGGCTGATTCTCATAATATTTTCAATTATCTGGCTGATACTTCAGACATAACCTTGGGTTGGTCTTCTGCCTTTACCCCTTGAAGAATTCTTCTTAATTAATACCTCTGGCATTTTGTTGCTTACTGAAGAATCCACATACCAAATGCTTTGCCAATTAAAAAACAATCCTCGGAGAGCAAGTCCCCATATTGTCGTGCTAGTGACCTCCTCTTCCTTCAGTACAAACATCGTATAGAGATGAATTTGTACTTTTTAGGTCCCCTTTCCCCATGCAAGTTGTGCATCTACACATGGCAATTCCTTATGGTGGACTTCCGTTCCACCAGATGCCCCCTCTCCCCTTGTATGCATATGTGCATAACAATCCACATTGATAAATAGTTCAGAAATCTCAAGTATATCTATCTTAAAAATGCTGAAATGTATCAATTTCAAGGTGCCTATCATGTATTTATTACATCGTTTCGCCCTCTGAAGGGTTCCACACTGATTAACAGCTCCGTCACCTTCTTTGCAAATTTCACACTGAATGGTAACAGATGACCTCAATCAAGTTGCACCACTGTGTCAGGGTCCAAAAAATATTTCCAAGGAAAAAAGGGGCTCCAAACTCTACTGTATGCCCAGGAAATCGCAATTTTTCAGTCGCCTTCTCCAAGCAAAGAAGAAAAACTGCCTTATGACAGTCAAATCGACATCAAAATTAAAGTCCACCATTTTTATGAACACACTCACGAACATTACACTCCACCACCACCCCTTTCTGCCACTGTAGGTTACACCTTTTGGCGTAATATAAGTCAAGAGGGTCTATATAGCATTCTATCCACAAAACGCTTTGGCTACTCCAAAAGAAAGATTCCATGTACAAGTCACCAGACTGTTATGTTAGCAACTTCTTCCCTAATACCATAATCCTTTCTTAAAAAATCATTTAACTGCACATGAAATATCTCTATTTTGGGATTTCATTCCACATTAGTAACTCCTTTCCTACACCAATTTCTTCACCGTTGAGAACGAGTGTCTCATAATAAGAGCCAGACTTGCCTAGTGAAAACACTGCCATCTTAACTTGGTTTACTTAACCAATTACCTTGGCTTAGACTGCAGTCAAAAGTCTATCATCTATTTCTTGCCATTTCTCAGCTACAACGGCAGTACACCTCACAGTAGATCTGCTGCTATTTATCAATTTCATGGGGTTTCCCTTGTAGGGAAAATTTTATGGAGCCATGCATTTTGAAGAGTTAATAAATCTTGGTGAACCTTTTTTGATAGAGTATTCAGAAAATTTTTATGTTTGACACCAATTTTGAAAACAAAATCTAATTTCCTTAACAATTTAAATGTTTCTTACAAACGTTGGAAAACAAATTACGTCGAGGGGTGTTCTACAATGGTATCTGGGGGGTGGTGGTGGGCCAAAAAATCCGCAACTATGTTCACTTTTAATACTGACCTTAAATTTGACGCCCATTTAGCTGTCACTGTTTTTTTTGCCTTTTTCTTTGGATAATTCAATTGAAAAATCATAATATCTTGGCCATACATTAAAGTTGGCTAACATTGAGGAACCTGAGAAGATAGATGTCTGTGACAAGGCTGATGGTGCAACCATACATGGTTGCATGATTTAGCTATTGATAGTTTGCTGCGCTTTTCATACTGAATGGGTGGCTTTTAGTATTCTGTTTTATAATACGTTGTAACTGTTACTCTCGCCAGTGGGATGTGCCCTCTTATTTTGTTGCCTTTCTGCTGCCTGTGTGGGGCTGTGACTTGTTTTTATAAGTTTGTGTTCGGTTGACCTTATGGTTGCATACTCTTTGTATATATATTCTACCGCCTGTGTGGGGATGTGACTTGTTTTTATAAGCTTTTGTTCAGTTGACCTTATGGTCACATACTGTTTGTATATATATTTTGATCATAAGGTCAACTGAACAAAAGCTGATAAAAACAAGCCACAGCCCCACACAGGTGGTAGAAAGGCAACAAAATAAAAGGGCACATCCCACTGGTGAGGGTATCAGTTACAACATATTATAAAATTTAGTATTCTGTTTTAAAATATGTTGTAACTGATACTCTCGCCAGTGGGATGTGCCCCCTTATTTTGTTGCCTTTCTACAGCCCATGTAGGGCTGTGATTTGTTTTTATAACATTTTGTTTGGATGACCTTATGGTTGCATACTCTTTGTGTGTGTGTGTCTGTGCGCACGCATGCATGCATGTGTTGTTTTCCATGCTGTCTCGTTTCCAAGGGTTCTTGGAAAAATGGTGTTTCCATGTTTCGAATCCGTTTCAATTTCCTGGTAACGTAGTAAATACAATTTTCTAGTTCATTTTTCTTTTATTGTATGCATGCACCTGCACGATTTATCAACAAATATATAATGATGATGCTTTCTCAAATGTAAGACTAGGAACAACACACACTGCTAGTGACATAGATACAGCACTTGGCATTTACTAAAAAACGGCAACGACTAGTGGAAAAGCTGAAGAATTATTACAGATTGTGAGGAAGCTTATTTCCCATGTGTATGAAACAAGCTTCCTTCAATGGCATGTACTTATCTCCAAGCTTACTATAATAAAAAGGCTGCTTGCTACATAGAAACAAAAGAACATTTTACACGTAGAAGAAATTAAACAGAATCTGACACAAAGAAATGAAACTACATACGTACCTGAAGAGTCAAGGCACTGGTGTGCTTAGTCACCAAAAAGTTGGTCAAATTCACGCAATATGCCAGCCCTGAGTTGAAAAGAAGGTAATATATAATCTTCATATCCTGCCTTGCAAGTGCTACGGTTATGGCAAGCACGTTAGGTTCTAAAATTAAAGTTGCTGGAAGCAGTAGCACAACTGCAATGGGAGCCATGTATAAAAGAAGATTCATAGAGTTTAGCTTCTCCCTGCCATTCAAGAAATAAAAATTGAGTTAATCCATGTCTCGAATCATTAGGCTTTGATCTCAACAACTACAAAACATAAATAGAAATCATGCAATGAGAGCCATGTATAAAAGACGATTCATAGAGTTTAGTTTCTCCTTGCCATTCAAGAAATAAATAACAATTTATCCAAATGTCTCAAACTATTAGTCTTTTATCTCAATGACCACAAAACATACATAGAAATCATGGATTCATATGACAAAATGATGTTGTATGTACCCTTCAGAAGAAAGCAAGATCCCTTGTAGAACAGTCTTTAGAGCTCTTGCAGCAGTTGCTAAAATGCACATTATGAAACCATAGAGATGGAAACTGGGTTCTCCCTACAGAAACCAAACAACAAAACCACGGATAATATTAGAAAATGTCATATGTGAAGCAAAAAAATTAGGGCAAGGGTCACATTAAGCTGCTTAAGGGGGGACTAGGCTTCCATATGCACAGTGTAGGTGTTTACATGCATTTAGAAAACAAACCTTAACAAGATGAAAGTAAATCTTCTCCACAAAAGCAGTGCTGATAAAAATTTAGACTCCCAAAATAGCCCCCTAGTGTGAAGAAGGGGGTGCATTCTCAAGCCACTGCTTAGGAGCTAATAGCAGGCAGGCAGTGAGACAATACAACAAAACCTGCCGGAAATGAAATAATGGTGATCTGCATGTTCTCACTTAATGGCTACATATCAAGGGAAAGCAACCTATAGAGCCTTATACAAGGTCTACTTTATACAACTCAAATTGCTGCTAGGCTGCTGAAGCAGCAACGGGGCAGAAAATTCAAAAGTTACCCAATCTAAGCAGCTTGATGTGACCATTTTCTAGGTATCGTGCATAGAAAAAGCAATTTTAAGTAGCACATAAATATGCCACTGGAAAGAATCATTTGAACAATAAAATCACCTTAAATGAACAAAGTTCTTCCAAACAGTCACTTGGACTTCTGTCATTTGAATCAAATCATTATCACAGACAATTACACTGCATGTGTTTCTTTAACTGGCAAAGGCTTTTATTTAAAGTCCAGAATAACTTGAGTTATCTGAAACCCAGAAACAGATAAGTTTGAAGAAACAGTTTACAAATTACCATACAACAAGAAACGATGCTTCAGGTTCCAGGAATTTTTTAGATTTTTTTGCTTCGGTCATGGCGATAATCCTTGGAGTGCAATTTCTGAGGAACACAGATCACACGTTTTACATGGCTGCTAATTTTCCAATTCCAGATCACTAATTTCTTTGGAGGACAGTACATCATATTAAAATCCACAAGTGCATTCCATGTTCTGCTCCTCCAACCAGCAACTTTTTATTTCTTTGATGAATTCCTAACTGACAAAAGGATCTAAGGAATGAAATATTGTATACAAATATACACAAATATTGTACACACAACATATTTGTTAGCATCACTTCTTGCATAATTGGATGACTATTATGATGAGATGATGAGCCGACATGGCCGAGGTTGTAAATAGTACTGAATGGCAGACTTATGGCCACTACTGTTAACATTGTTGGGTTCTAACAAAGACTGGATCAAGCCAAGAAGGCAGGTTTTGGATTTGACGAGATTCTAATAGGATTCCTGGCTCATCGATTTGGTGTCCTCTAATGTATATCTCTTGGCAGATTTGAAAAATATCCGGCTACCATGATTACTAACCCTGATTGTTTCTAAGTTCTAACTATATGTTCGCGATATTCAAGATTGGATGGATTCATAACATCCAATCTTAAAATTACAGCTTACACTTACAATTATACAGACCTAACGCCACTTTGAAGAATTAGGGATAAAACCGCATTACACAGTAAAAATAAATAAAAGTAATCATTACCGTCATAAAAACAAAGACCCATCACACGGGATGCAAGATCAAGCATAATTAACACTGTAAGCAAATGTTATAATCTCAAAATAATTGTCGAAAAGCAGGTTATCTTTAAAAAAGAGATAAATGAGAAGCAGTACCCCGCTAGCAATGATGACACCTGCAACAACAGGAACAAGAGTGGCATAAGTCAACCAGGCCTCCCTCTTCACGGTCATGATATAAGCAAACACTGCAGTAAAAAAGGGGGTAGTGGCCCCAACAGCTTGATTGAATGAAACAGGCAAATAACGCAGAGAAATGTTGCCCCCCACAACAGAACCACAAAAAATGGTACTGAGGGCGGCGATCTTCATCAATTGCCGTCGGGATCGAATGGTCTGCATGGGCACCATCTTGAACCAGGTGATCCCCACATAGCTGAGCAGCGCGCAGGCGGTCATATGGCACATGGTTAAGAATATGGGAAACTTGAAGCCATAGTTACTGAGCAGGTACTTGTTTAGCAGCAAAACGCCTATATTTGAGCTGTACCACGAACCCACCAGGCCTATTGTGAATACCCTGGATGGTAATGCCATTGTTGCCGCCTGATCCGGGAGAAACAGGGGATTCTGTTATGTGGGTATGTGGGGGAAGGCCATTCGAATGCACAACTCTGCGTAGGTGTCACGAATTTCAATGTGGGTGTTCCATATTGGAGATCTGGAGTTGCAGGGGATTGTAGTAGTAAACACAAGTTGTTATTGAGCAGAGTGATTTCTGTTGGGAGGGAGGCACACACGATTCTTGCACGGGGAATGAGTCAAAGAAAACCGTGGGGGAATTTTTCGTGATACTCGTTGATCGATTGGCCCGGTTATTGTTTGAAAGGTTGGTTTTAATTCGAGTTTAGGTGGGGTTTGTATCAAATTTCTATTAACGTGGAACTTAGTTTGATCAATTAAACATCCAATTCTAAAATTTATAAGATACCTTTTTTTGGAATGATAAAAAGCCTGCAATCTTGGTTATGTGATTCATAAATAGTAAAAGTTGGGAAATTACTCGTTTCAGAACATGTTGGCATGCTGTATAATTTTGTTTTTTTTGGATGGTTTTATATTGATTGATGATTTCATCAAAAAAATTATTGATTGATGATAGGTCGTTTGAATTTGATTCAATCAAGCTTCGGTTTATTTAGAAATAAATAGGAATTCAGATATATTTTATATAAAAAACATGTTGGAGAGATGAGAAGAGGAGAAATAGACAAATAATAATATTAATTTGGGTAATCACACGTCAATGAAATATAAAAGAAAAGAGATTATATGGTAATGTTACATTTCGTATTTTTTTGTCCTATTGATCACAAGAATAAATATATATTGTTAGTCTATAATCGTGATCAATATTAAATAGAAATTAGTTGTACATTGTAGAAACCCCTGTTTCCCTTGAATTTTGAAAATTGTATATTTTGGATTGTTTTTCAGTATTTTGATTTTTTTGGGTGTTTTTTGCAAGAAATAAAGAAGAATGCGTTTTTGTGAAATAAATTCAAATAAATAAATAAACAGCAGTATACTCTCTGAACTGGCTAATCAATGATCTTATTATTCTTCTAGATGATTACAATATTAAGTCTTTGTCATGCATCTAAAATAATATGAAATATTATTCAAAACCCTGATTTTTTTCCAGCAATCTCAAAGAAAATCCTAGATCTGGTGCGGCTCTAGTTGTTGTTTCAACACACAGTCACCGATGTCGGCTATACTGTCGCGGTCGGTCGATATACTGCCGATGTCAGTCTCTGTCGATCGGTTTACTTTGCGGACGTCGGTTTATCTGCCGTCGTCGGTATCTGAGTCGGCCGATGTCGGTCTCTAAGCTCCCTGTTGGCTGCGACTGCTGCGCGCTTCTGTTGATGGCGCACTTCAAATTCCGTATAGCAACAGTAAATACAGTACGCCCTGTATGTTGGAACCCTGATCTCAATAAATATTGCGTTAATATAGAAGATCTTTATCTAGACGATTTTTGGATCAAAACCCTGATGAAATAAATACATGTGAAGCTCTGTGATAATCTCTGTGTGAAATTATCTCTCAAACCGGCAATAGATCAGCGGATATTTCACAACCTCTAAATTGCACACACTGAAGAGTGCACATTCTTCAATGCAAACAGAATACTGGAAACCCTTGGCTCAGTCTTCTCAGAAAATTCTTAGCAAAAATTGTCTTCAACATCAATATCAATATATTATGGCACTCCCTCCAATGAGAAACCCTTATATCCTTTAAAAGGTGCACTTGCCCTAATTAGGCTTTCATAATTAAGAATTAGGGTTTCATAATTAAAAAATAGGCCAAATAATTAATATTTAATTAAATCAATCAAATATTAATATCTCCCTCAATATATGTCCGAAAGAGCCCGAACGAAAGCCAACTGGAAAAATTATGCTAGTCGAAGCCAAGCCAAGCTCCACTGAGACCCTCTATCCATCCTATCAGCCTACGAAGGTCGCATAATAGGCTAATCATCATAAAACAAGATCACGCTAAAAAAGGGACATTACAGTCCGCCCTCCCTGAAATTGCTTGTCCCCAAGCAATCTCAACAACAACGTTAACATCACTCCACCTGGATCCCAAGGAAAAGATTGTGTAATGTCCCTTATGTCACCAATCAACAGCTGTGAAGAAATCATCAGCATCAATAGTACAAAAATCAGCAACTGAGACACTGCACTCAACACCCAAACAACTGACATCACTGATAATGAAGAGACATCATATGTTAGATAGCAACAACACGAACCAAATCTGCTTGCCATCAACCCCTGCTCTAAGTCATGCACCGACAAACTGTCAACCCCAACACCTATCACCATGCCATGTCTATCACAACTCTCATCCCATGGCGTCAAATCATCCCAAGTACCAAGATAAGGATCCCAACATCCAATCCATGAACGGAAATCAACTAGCAACTCAGGTAACCTCCTCACCTGAATAATGTGAACCATACCAACTGGCTTCACGCACCTGTCTCCTGTACCCACTACAATCTCTGAATCCGGAGTGTGAATGCTAGACATACTCATATCATCATCAACATGTGACATAACTGTAAAAGAAAGCTGAGTACCTGCCACGTGTGCTAGCCCCTGAACTGAACTCACCTCAAGACAAAGCTCGTCCAAATGTCTCTCCTGTATTGGTGCCAATGTGCACTCGGCAGCCCACTCTACTATGTCGTGTCGTATGAGCCTCTCCATCCGATGAAAAAACATATTTTTGATGTTGCTGCCCCATATTGCCTTAAGAATATGTGTCTTCCCATCAACATCAAAACAAACCTCCATGTCCTTGAGACGAAGAGTGACTTCCTCAAGGGAATGAAGCCACTTCATGCCCAAGACCAAATCTATATCCCCCATGTTCACCACATAATAATCAACCTTGAACTCATAGTTGTTCAAGCGCAATGGGAAGTCGCTAATCATCCACTCACACCTAAGAGTGTAACCGTCGGCTACCTTAACTCTAATGCCCTTGAAATCCTCGGTAGTGAGTCCACGCTTCTCCACAAATCTAGCATCTATAAAATTATGTGTGGCCCCTGTGTCAAGAAGGGTGATGACCCTCTGTCATGCCAAAACTCCACGGAGTCTGAATGAACCATCTGGCTGAATGCTGGATAGGCGTGCCTCCTGTATCTAAAGCTCTGAATCTGCCTCTTCCTTAGGCTCTGAAGCCTCTGCCTCTGACTCCTCAGAATTCTCCTACTATTCAAAATCTTCTGATTTTGAATCCTCATAAAAAGCCCACATCACACGATTTGCCTTGCCCTTACGCCTCAAAGGACAATCGTGATTGGCATCATAGGGACCTTTGCAGTAGAAGCAAAGCTTCTTCTTGCGTAGATAGTTAAGAGCCTCTCGATCCAAAGGTGGTGCTACTGGATTGGCCTTTGAATCATTCTTAACAACTTATTTATCTTTGTTGAAATCTAACCTCTCTCTATCTCCGTTGAAGTCCTTATTGTCCCTGTATGAAGAAGTACCTCTGGAGTTAAATTTATTGGATGGGGCTGCCATCTCCATACTACGCGCCTTCTTCATAGCTACCTGCAACAAAGGAGGATCAAAGGCTTTGATCCAACCTCTCAATGGTTCAGATAGGCCCTCTATGAAGAGAACTACCAATCTACGCTCTAAAATGTTTGGCACCATGACTGCCAATCTCTGAAAATCACCAATGAAGGACTCTAAGTTGTTTGTTTGTTTCAACTGTGCCAAATCTCGAAAGTAAACCTCAGGATCTTTCTTGTCAAACCGCTCAACCAACCTATCCACGAAGTCCTGGTACTCTGTCACCTAGTTATGCTAAAGTGTTACCATACCATGGTACCACCAATCATGTGCTACTCCCTCCAAGTGCAAAGTGGCATATTTGATGGCCTATATCTCTGTCATTGGCCTCAATGCCAAAAATGTGTCAAGCTTATGAATCCAAGCTTGAGCTGTCATCTTACTACTCTCGTCAAAAGTGGTCAAAGAAAGCTTGCCAGTAGCCTTCTTCAGCTCACTACGCTGACCTCTAGGCCTCCTGTCCTGTCTAACTGATCTGTAGTGCTCTCTCCTCTGATTAACAAAATGATCAAAGGACATCCTCTCCCGAACTTGAGGAGCTAATAAGTCCCACTCATCATTTACAGCCATGAGGGCATCTGCAAATAGGGGATCTCCTGTCGCCTCCTCTGCTAGAGCCTCTAGTTCCTCCTGAACAAACGTAGGACGTGTAGGCCTATCAGCTGTTCTAGAATGGGCCAGATGTGGTCTCTGATTAACAGTGGCACTCCTGTTATCTCCTTATTCCCCATTATGTCTAATAGGTGGGTTCATCCTCTCTACCATAGTAGTAAGTGCCTGTAGTGCCTGTGTCATCTGCTGCTGGCCTGTAATCATAACACGAAAGAATTCTCTGGTGTCCTAATCATCATTATGTCTGTGGGCCCGGGGTGGGCTACCCTCACGCCTGTCACTCATGGTGATTGGTTATTGTTCTAAAACCTGTTCGCCTTCAAGCAAGGCTCTACTGCGTGTGTAATACCTGTGTGGTCCCAACTCTTGTGGCTGCATAAGATCTCTCAACCCTCAGGGTGGCAAGATTTAGCTCTGATACCACTTTAGAAACCCCTTTTTCCTTTGAAATCTGAAAATTGTATATTTTGGATTGTTTTTTTGTATTTTGATTTTTTTGGGTGTTTTTTGCAAGAAATAAAGAAGAATGCATTTTTGCGAAATAAATTCAAATAAATAAATAAACAATAGTATACTCTCTGAACTGGCTAATTAATGATCTTATTATTCTTCTAGATGATTACAATATTAAGTCTTTGTCATGCATCTAAAATAATATGAAATATTATTCAAAAACTTGATTTTTTTCCAGCAATTTGAAAGAAAACCCTAGATCTGGTGCGGCTCTAGTTGTTGTTTCAACACACAGTCACCGATGTCGGCTATACTGTCGCGGTCGGTCGATATACTGCCGATGTCAGTCTCTGTCGATCGGTTTACTTTGCGGACGTCGGTTTATCTGCCGTCGTCGGTATCTGAGTCGGCCGATGTCGGTCTCTAAGCTCCCTGTTGGCTGCGACTGCTGCGCGCTTCTGTTGATGGCGCACTTCAAATTCCGTATAGCAACAGTAAATACAGTACGCCCTGTATGTTGGAACCCTGATCTCAATAAATATTGCGTTAATATAGAAGATCTTTATCTAGACGATTTTTGGATCAAAACCCTAATGAAATAAATACATGTGAAGCTCTGTGATAATCTCTGTGTGAAATTATCTCTCAAACCGGCAATAGATCAGCGGATATTTCACAACCTCTAAATTGCACACACTGAAGAGTGCACATTCTTCAATGCAAACAGAATACTGGAAACCCTTGGCTCAGTCTTCTCAGAAAATTCTTAGCAAAAATTGTCTTCAACATCAATATCAATATATTATGGCACTCCCTCCAATGAGAAACCCTTATATCCTTTAAAAGGTGCACTTGCCCTAATTAGGCTTTCATAATTAAGAATTAGGGTTTCATAATTAAAAAATAGGCCAAATAATTAATATTTAATTAAATCAATCAAATATTAATATCTCCCTCAATATATGTCCGAAAGAGCCCGAACGAAAGCCAACTGGAAAAATTATGCTAGTCGAAGCCAAGCCAAGCTCCACTGAGACCCTCTATCCATCCTATCAGCCTACGAAGGTCGCATAATAGGCTAATCATCATAAAACAAGATCACGCTAAAAAAGGGACATTACAGTCCGCCCTCCCTGAAATTGCTTGTCCCCAAGCAATCTCAACAACAACGTTAACATCACTCCACCTGGATCCCAAGGAAAAGATTGTGTAATGTCCCTTATGTCACCAATCAACAGCTGTGAAGAAATCATCAGCATCAATAGTACAAAAATCAGCAACTGAGACACTGCACTCAACACCCAAACAACTGACATCACTGATAATGAAGAGACATCATATGTTAGATAGCAACAACACGAACCAAATCTGCTTGCCATCAACCCCTGCTCTAAGTCATGCACCGACAAACTGTCAACCCCAACACCTATCACCATGCCATGTCTATCACAACTCTCATCCCATGGCGTCAAATCATCCCAAGTACCAAGATAAGGATCCCAACATCCAATCCATGAACGGAAATCAACTAGCAACTCAGGTAACCTCCTCACCTGAATAATGTGAACCATACCAACTGGCTTCACGCACCTGTCTCCTGTACCCACTACAATCTCTGAATCCGGAGTGTGAATGCTAGACATACTCATATCATCATCAACATGTGACATAACTGTAAAAGAAAGCTGAGTACCTGCCACGTGTGCTAGCCCCTGAACTGAACTCACCTCAAGACAAAGCTCGTCCAAATGTCTCTCCTGTATTGGTGCCAATGTGCACTCGGCAGCCCACTCTACTATGTCGTGTCGTATGAGCCTCTCCATCCGATGAAAAAACATATTTTTGATGTTGCTGCCCCATATTGCCTTAAGAATATGTGTCTTCCCATCAACATCAAAACAAACCTCCATGTCCTTGAGACGAAGAGTGACTTCCTCAAGGGAATGAAGCCACTTCATGCCCAAGACCAAATCTATATCCCCCATGTTCACCACATAATAATCAACCTTGAACTCATAGTTGTTCAAGCGCAATGGGAAGTCGCTAATCATCCACTCACACCTAAGAGTGTAACCGTCGGCTACCTTAACTCTAATGCCCTTGAAATCCTCGGTAGTGAGTCCACGCTTCTCCACAAATCTAGCATCTATAAAATTATGTGTGGCCCCTGTGTCAAGAAGGGTGATGACCCTCTGTCATGCCAAAACTCCACGGAGTCTGAATGAACCATCTGGCTGAATGCTGGATAGGCGTGCCTCCTGTATCTAAAGCTCTGAATCTGCCTCTTCCTTAGGCTCTGAAGCCTCTGCCTCTGACTCCTCAGAATTCTCCTACTATTCAAAATCTTCTGATTTTGAATCCTCATAAAAAGCCCACATCACACGATTTGCCTTGCCCTTACGCCTCAAAGGACAATCGTGATTGGCATCATAGGGACCTTTGCAGTAGAAGCAAAGCTTCTTCTTGCGTAGATAGTTAAGAGCCTCTCGATCCAAAGGTGGTGCTACTGGATTGGCCTTTGAATCATTCTTAACAACTTATTTATCTTTGTTGAAATCTAACCTCTCTCTATCTCCGTTGAAGTCCTTATTGTCCCTGTATGAAGAAGTACCTCTGGAGTTAAATTTATTGGATGGGGCTGCCATCTCCATACTACGCGCCTTCTTCATAGCTACCTGCAACAAAGGAGGATCAAAGGCTTTGATCCAACCTCTCAATGGTTCAGATAGGCCCTCTATGAAGAGAACTACCAATCTACGCTCTAAAATGTTTGGCACCATGACTGCCAATCTCTGAAAATCACCAATGAAGGACTCTAAGTTGTTTGTTTGTTTCAACTGTGCCAAATCTCGAAAGTAAACCTCAGGATCTTTCTTGTCAAACCGCTCAACCAACCTATCCACGAAGTCCTGGTACTCTGTCACCTAGTTATGCTAAAGTGTTACCATACCATGGTACCACCAATCATGTGCTACTCCCTCCAAGTGCAAAGTGGCATATTTGATGGCCTATATCTCTGTCATTGGCCTCAATGCCAAAAATGTGTCAAGCTTATGAATCCAAGCTTGAGCTGTCATCTTACTACTCTCGTCAAAAGTGGTCAAAGAAAGCTTGCCAGTAGCCTTCTTCAGCTCACTACGCTGACCTCTAGGCCTCCTGTCCTGTCTAACTGATCTGTAGTGCTCTCTCCTCTGATTAACAAAATGATCAAAGGACATCCTCTCCCGAACTTGAGGAGCTAATAAGTCCCACTCATCATTTACAGCCATGAGGGCATCTGCAAATAGGGGATCTCCTGTCGCCTCCTCTGCTAGAGCCTCTAGTTCCTCCTGAACAAACGTAGGACGTGTAGGCCTATCAGCTGTTCTAGAATGGGCCAGATGTGGTCTCTGATTAACAGTGGCACTCCTGTTATCTCCTTATTCCCCATTATGTCTAATAGGTGGGTTCATCCTCTCTACCATAGTAGTAAGTGCCTGTAGTGCCTGTGTCATCTGCTGCTGGCCTGTAATCATAACACGAAAGAATTCTCTGGTGTCCTAATCATCATTATGTCTGTGGGCCCGGGGTGGGCTACCCTCACGCCTGTCACTCATGGTGATTGGTTATTGTTCTAAAACCTGTTCGCCTTCAAGCAAGGCTCTACTGCGTGTGTAATACCTGTGTGGTCCCAACTCTTGTGGCTGCATAAGATCTCTCAACCCTCAGGGTGGCAAGATTTAGCTCTGATACCACTTTAGAAACCCCTTTTTCCTTTGAAATCTGAAAATTGTATATTTTGGATTGTTTTTTTGTATTTTGATTTTTTTGGGTGTTTTTTGCAAGAAATAAAGAAGAATGCATTTTTGCGAAATAAATTCAAATAAATAAATAAACAATAGTATACTCTCTGAACTGGCTAATTAATGATCTTATTATTCTTCTAGATGATTACAATATTAAGTCTTTGTCATGCATCTAAAATAATATGAAATATTATTCAAAAACTTGATTTTTTTCCAGCAATTTGAAAGAAAACCCTAGATCTGGTGCGGCTCTAGTTGTTGTTTCAACACACAGTCACCGATGTCGGCTATACTGTCGCGGTCGGTCGATATACTGCCGATGTCAGTCTCTGTCGATCGGTTTACTTTGCGGACGTCGGTTTATCTGCCGTCGTCGGTATCTGAGTCGGCCGATGTCGGTCTCTAAGCTCCCTGTTGGCTGCGACTGCTGCGCGCTTCTGTTGATGGCGCACTTCAAATTCCGTATAGCAACAGTAAATACAGTACGCCCTGTATGTTGGAACCCTGATCTCAATAAATATTGCGTTAATATAGAAGATCTTTATCTAGACGATTTTTGGATCAAAACCCTAATGAAATAAATACATGTGAAGCTCTGTGATAATCTCTGTGTGAAATTATCTCTCAAACCGGCAATAGATCAGCGGATATTTCACAACCTCTAAATTGCACACACTGAAGAGTGCACATTCTTCAATGCAAACAGAATACTGGAAACCCTTGGCTCAGTCTTCTCAGAAAATTCTTAGCAAAAATTGTCTTCAACATCAATATCAATATATTATGGCACTCCCTCCAATGAGAAACCCTTATATCCTTTAAAAGGTGCACTTGCCCTAATTAGGCTTTCATAATTAAGAATTAGGGTTTCATAATTAAAAAATAGGCCAAATAATTAATATTTAATTAAATCAATCAAATATTAATATCTCCCTCAATATATGTCCGAAAGAGCCCGAACGAAAGCCAACTGGAAAAATTATGCTAGTCGAAGCCAAGCCAAGCTCCACTGAGACCCTCTATCCATCCTATCAGCCTACGAAGGTCGCATAATAGGCTAATCATCATAAAACAAGATCACGCTAAAAAAGGGACATTACAGTCCGCCCTCCCTGAAATTGCTTGTCCCCAAGCAATCTCAACAACAACGTTAACATCACTCCACCTGGATCCCAAGGAAAAGATTGTGTAATGTCCCTTATGTCACCAATCAACAGCTGTGAAGAAATCATCAGCATCAATAGTACAAAAATCAGCAACTGAGACACTGCACTCAACACCCAAACAACTGACATCACTGATAATGAAGAGACATCATATGTTAGATAGCAACAACACGAACCAAATCTGCTTGCCATCAACCCCTGCTCTAAGTCATGCACCGACAAACTGTCAACCCCAACACCTATCACCATGCCATGTCTATCACAACTCTCATCCCATGGCGTCAAATCATCCCAAGTACCAAGATAAGGATCCCAACATCCAATCCATGAACGGAAATCAACTAGCAACTCAGGTAACCTCCTCACCTGAATAATGTGAACCATACCAACTGGCTTCACGCACCTGTCTCCTGTACCCACTACAATCTCTGAATCCGGAGTGTGAATGCTAGACATACTCATATCATCATCAACATGTGACATAACTGTAAAAGAAAGCTGAGTACCTGCCACGTGTGCTAGCCCCTGAACTGAACTCACCTCAAGACAAAGCTCGTCCAAATGTCTCTCCTGTATTGGTGCCAATGTGCACTCGGCAGCCCACTCTACTATGTCGTGTCGTATGAGCCTCTCCATCCGATGAAAAAACATATTTTTGATGTTGCTGCCCCATATTGCCTTAAGAATATGTGTCTTCCCATCAACATCAAAACAAACCTCCATGTCCTTGAGACGAAGAGTGACTTCCTCAAGGGAATGAAGCCACTTCATGCCCAAGACCAAATCTATATCCCCCATGTTCACCACATAATAATCAACCTTGAACTCATAGTTGTTCAAGCGCAATGGGAAGTCGCTAATCATCCACTCACACCTAAGAGTGTAACCGTCGGCTACCTTAACTCTAATGCCCTTGAAATCCTCGGTAGTGAGTCCACGCTTCTCCACAAATCTAGCATCTATAAAATTATGTGTGGCCCCTGTGTCAAGAAGGGTGATGACCCTCTGTCATGCCAAAACTCCACGGAGTCTGAATGAACCATCTGGCTGAATGCTGGATAGGCGTGCCTCCTGTATCTAAAGCTCTGAATCTGCCTCTTCCTTAGGCTCTGAAGCCTCTGCCTCTGACTCCTCAGAATTCTCCTACTATTCAAAATCTTCTGATTTTGAATCCTCATAAAAAGCCCACATCACACGATTTGCCTTGCCCTTACGCCTCAAAGGACAATCGTGATTGGCATCATAGGGACCTTTGCAGTAGAAGCAAAGCTTCTTCTTGCGTAGATAGTTAAGAGCCTCTCGATCCAAAGGTGGTGCTACTGGATTGGCCTTTGAATCATTCTTAACAACTTATTTATCTTTGTTGAAATCTAACCTCTCTCTATCTCCGTTGAAGTCCTTATTGTCCCTGTATGAAGAAGTACCTCTGGAGTTAAATTTATTGGATGGGGCTGCCATCTCCATACTACGCGCCTTCTTCATAGCTACCTGCAACAAAGGAGGATCAAAGGCTTTGATCCAACCTCTCAATGGTTCAGATAGGCCCTCTATGAAGAGAACTACCAATCTACGCTCTAAAATGTTTGGCACCATGACTGCCAATCTCTGAAAATCACCAATGAAGGACTCTAAGTTGTTTGTTTGTTTCAACTGTGCCAAATCTCGAAAGTAAACCTCAGGATCTTTCTTGTCAAACCGCTCAACCAACCTATCCACGAAGTCCTGGTACTCTGTCACCTAGTTATGCTAAAGTGTTACCATACCATGGTACCACCAATCATGTGCTACTCCCTCCAAGTGCAAAGTGGCATATTTGATGGCCTATATCTCTGTCATTGGCCTCAATGCCAAAAATGTGTCAAGCTTATGAATCCAAGCTTGAGCTGTCATCTTACTACTCTCGTCAAAAGTGGTCAAAGAAAGCTTGCCAGTAGCCTTCTTCAGCTCACTACGCTGACCTCTAGGCCTCCTGTCCTGTCTAACTGATCTGTAGTGCTCTCTCCTCTGATTAACAAAATGATCAAAGGACATCCTCTCCCGAACTTGAGGAGCTAATAAGTCCCACTCATCATTTACAGCCATGAGGGCATCTGCAAATAGGGGATCTCCTGTCGCCTCCTCTGCTAGAGCCTCTAGTTCCTCCTGAACAAACGTAGGACGTGTAGGCCTATCAGCTGTTCTAGAATGGGCCAGATGTGGTCTCTGATTAACAGTGGCACTCCTGTTATCTCCTTATTCCCCATTATGTCTAATAGGTGGGTTCATCCTCTCTACCATAGTAGTAAGTGCCTGTAGTGCCTGTGTCATCTGCTGCTGGCCTGTAATCATAACACGAAAGAATTCTCTGGTGTCCTAATCATCATTATGTCTGTGGGCCCGGGGTGGGCTACCCTCACGCCTGTCACTCATGGTGATTGGTTATTGTTCTAAAACCTGTTCGCCTTCAAGCAAGGCTCTACTGCGTGTGTAATACCTGTGTGGTCCCAACTCTTGTGGCTGCATAAGATCTCTCAACCCTCAGGGTGGCAAGATTTAGCTCTGATACCACTTTAGAAACCCCTTTTTCCTTTGAAATCTGAAAATTGTATATTTTGGATTGTTTTTTTGTATTTTGATTTTTTTGGGTGTTTTTTGCAAGAAATAAAGAAGAATGCATTTTTGCGAAATAAATTCAAATAAATAAATAAACAATAGTATACTCTCTGAACTGGCTAATTAATGATCTTATTATTCTTCTAGATGATTACAATATTAAGTCTTTGTCATGCATCTAAAATAATATGAAATATTATTCAAAAACTTGATTTTTTTCCAGCAATTTGAAAGAAAACCCTAGATCTGGTGCGGCTCTAGTTGTTGTTTCAACACACAGTCACCGACGTCAGCTATACTGTCGCGGTCAGTTGATATACTGCCGATGTCAGTCTCTATTGATCGGTTTACTCTGTCGACGTCGGTTTATCCACCGTCATCGGTATCTGAGTCAGCTGATGTCGGTCTCTAAACTCCCTGCTAGCTGTGACTGTTGCGCGCTTCTGCTGATGGCACACTTCAAATTCTGTACAACAATAGTAAATACAGTACGACCTGTATGCTGGAACCCTGATCTCAATAAATATTGCGCTAATACCGAAGATCTTTATCTAGATGATTTTTGGATCAAAATCTTGATGAAATAAATACCTGTGAAGCTTTGTGTTAATCTCTGTGTGAAATTATCTCTCAAACCGGTAATAGATCAGCTGATATTTTACAACCTCTAAATTGCACACACTGAAGAGTGCACGTTCTTCAATGCAAACAGAATACTGAAAACCCTTGGCTCAGTCTTCTCAGAAAATTCTTAGCAAAAATTGTCTTCAACATCAATATCAATATATTATGGCACTCCCTCCAATGAGAAACCCTTATATCCTCTAAAAGGTGCGCTTGCCCTAATTAGGGTTTCATAATTAAGAATTAGGGTTTCATAATTAAAAAATAGGCCAAATAATTAATATTTAATTAAATCAATCAAATATTAATATCTCCCTCAATATATGTTCGAAAGAGCCCGAACGAAAGCCAACTGGAAAAATTCTGCTAGTCGAAGCCAAGCCAAGCTCCACTGAGACCCTCTATCCATCCTATCAGCCTACAAAGGTCGCATAATAGGCTAATCATCATAAAACAAGATCACGCTAAAAAGGGGACATTACACACATCTATAACCCATTTTAAATTTATAATAAAATATATTAAACCAATTAAAATATAGGAATTCTTAAGTTAGTTTAATAAGATATAATTAAGAATATTGCACCAACGCCCCTCTTAAGTGTAATTTAGGGAGGTATAAAGCAAAAAAAAGATGCTTAGAATAATTTAAAATAGGTCTCGACAATTAAGTCTAAGGAAGCATTACAACCCTCTCCCTCGTAATGTTGAATTGGGTAGAAGATGGTGATAACAATGGATGTCTTTCATTAGGTGATGGCAAACAAGTGACAAAAAAGTGAAATTGGGGGGTGAGGACTCAAACAGGGCCAAAGTGACTCGCAAATCAGTCAACTTCCTTTGAGTGCTCCAACAATATTCTAGGGAATACCTAGACAATGTCACTAAATAAATTTTACCAAGTTCTTTTGAAAATGTGGGCTCCATGAAACTACAAGGTGGACATAATTCCACACTTAGACAATATTGTGTAGAACTGAAGTGAACCCCTAGTAAAAAACTCATAATATTTGTACAAGTGGTACGACTCCACTACTCAAACATTGAAATGTTGACAATGTTTGATACCATACCAGATGTCTCTCACAACACAAAGATGGTTATATTGTCAAAAAAGGCATTAATAAATATAGAATAGTGCGCCAATAAATGCCATCAAAAGATGCGACACGGTACAATCTTCATATGGGTTCCAAAAAACAATGTACTTAATAAGATACCCACATACAAGCGAAGAATATAAAATCAATGATTATTGTGCAAAATCAAATAAAACATACATGCACACAAAAGTATTTATTTTACCAGAAAAAGTAGAATTCCTCCTAGAAAATATAATGAGACACATAGAAAGGGCCCTCATATGTCTCAAAAGGAATGGCACATGCAAAAGTGGCATATTGAACTAACCATCAATAGCTCAAGATAATGAAAAAACTCACAACAAGTCAATTCCTTACACGAGTGGTATAAAAGTCATTACTTCAAACACATAGAAACTAACATATTTTGGAGTCACTAGAAGTCACTCGCCACAAGGAATGATCATTAGGTCAAAGTGTCTAATAGTATAATGAAATAGGGAATTATTTACATGAGTGATATGAATCCAATACTTGAACATGTTCAAAAATGCAAAAAAAAAATTCATAAAAGACGACATGTGAAAAGAGATGAAAATTTTCTTCAATAGGGTCCCAACAACAAGCCCATGTTAGGTCCTTTGTAGAAGTGAGGCAAATGAATGTGTTTTCAAAGCCAATGAATTGCATGATTGCGTAGAACATGAAAAATGTAGTTTTAAAAAAAACTCAAAAAATGGAGTCTATATATAAAAGATATGGCTCATAAGAGATTCTAAGAAAGCATCAAAAAACTACTAAATAAAGTTTATTAGAGAGCTTTGACTGCCTATCAAATTGGGCTCCTTCCTCTAATCTTTTGTTAGGGTGTGGAGCTAAAAGCTTCAACTATTTGCAGACACGAAGAAGAGGTTGCTGAAGATCCAGAAGAACCGGCGTCGGCAACATGATCGACATCGGTCAGATGCAGTCTAGAAGGCAACCGGCGACGGCAGCTAGTCGACCGATGTCGGCAGCACCAGGCAACCAGGGATCGGCGTCGGTCGCCTGTGTGTTCCAGAACTGCTGTTGACGAACAGTCAGTTATGTGAAGCGAGTGTTTGCATGTCAAATGACTAATTATAGTCACGAGCTACGTGTCTAATTATTGTAGTTAGATTTCTATTTTTGTAACCATGGGATTCTATTTAAAGACCCATGAGGCATGTATTGTAATTATCAAGAAGGCAAGTAAAAGCATTAAAGCAAGCAAGGTCAAGGAGATCTACAGGTGTAAGGTCAAGGAGATCAGCTGAAGCATTCAAGGAGGGATAATAACTCAGGCTATAGAGTTGTTGTGTTGAGCAAGAGAGAGAGGGAAGAAGGTCTTGAGGTGTGGCAAGCCTTTGAGGTGGAGGAAGAAGTGGCATCTTCCTTATTGTATTTTCTTCTAGTAATATTTAATATAAGAGTGTGTATTGTCTCTCAAATTTTTTGTTGTCTCAAGTTTCTAGTTACTTAATCATTCTGGTATAATTCCATGTTTAATTGCTTATAAGAAAGTGATCAATTGTGCTTCCGTTGGATAAGGGGTCCCTAACAGTTGGTATCAGAGCCAGGTTTGCAGGGAGCAGGTTATTATTTTTTGATTACAAGTCATTCACAGGGTTTTCTGATTGAGTGGGAGTTCAGCAATGGCAGAAGAAAGTAAGCTACGAATGGAGAAATTTAACGACAAGAATTATCAACATTGGAAGATGCAGATTGAGGATTATCTGTATCAGAAGGATCTGTACTTACCGTTGGGTGGGGTTGCATGCAAGCCCACAGATATGAAAGATGAAGAATAGAGTGTTCTTGATCGAAAGGCTCTCAGTTTCATAAGGTTGAGCGTTGCATCGTCTGTGATTTCCAGCTTATCACAGTGCAAGACAACGGAAGAGTTGATAAAGTCCTTGGCGAATTTATATGAAAAGCCCTCGGCTTCTAATAAGGTATATCTTATGAAGCAGCTATTTACTTTGCAAATGCAAGAAGGTGGATTGGTACATACTCATCTCAGTGATTTCCATGGTTTGGTAAACCAATTAGCTTCAGTCAATATCGTTTTTGACGATGAGGTAAAGGCTCTCTTGATTTTATGTTCTTTGCCTGAAAGTTGAGACAGTTTGGTTATGGCAGTAAGTAATTCTGCATCTGCTTCTAAAATCTTAAAAGTTGATGATGTTGTGAGTGTGATCTTGAATGAAGAAATACGCAGGAGAAGCACAGGTGAATCATCAGGGAATGCTCTAAGTGCAGAAAGCAGGGGAAGGCAAAGGGAGAAGGTTGAGCAAGAGAAATCAAGGTCGAAAAGGAGATCCGAATCCAAAGGTGTTACCTGCTGGTTTTGTGAAAAGAAAGGGCATACAAAGGAGTGTTGGTTGAGAGATAAAGAGAATCAACATGCAGGTATTGAAGAAGCAAAGGATGCAAATATTATGGTACAGGATGCTCTCATACTTTCTTTGGATAGTTAGGTAGGATCATGGATTTTAGATTATGATTCATCTTTTCATGCATCCCCAAACAGAGATTTGTTCCATGAGTGTGAACAGGGAGACTTTGGAGTGCTTTATTTAGGGGATGGTACGCCTTGTCAGATAGTTGGCAAAGGGAAAGTGCAGCTGAGATTGTAGATTGACAACACATGGGTGTTGAAAGAGGTTATGCATGTTCCAATTCTGAAGCAGAGTTTGATTTTTGTAGGAAGGTTGGGTGATGAGGGATGCACAATAACCCTCACAGCGGATTCTTGGAAGGTTACCAAGGATGCACTTGTTCTAGCAAGAGGTAAAAAAGTAGATACTCTTTATCTATCTACTTGTATTGCTGATTCTACTTCTGGTTTATCTACTTCAGTTGTAGATTCGAAGATGTGGCTTAATAGGCTTGGTCACATGAATAGGAAGGGAATGAACGTTCTTGATTCGAAAGGTATGTGTTCAGATTCAGAAAGCATAGATAGAGTTCATTGCAGAAAAAAGAAATTTGATGCTTTTGACAAGAACAAAGAAGCCTTGGTGTTTATGGAGGAGATGAAGGACAGAGATCAGTCATAGGGGCTGAATAAATTTGAGCAGGGCAGTATGGACAGAGGTTTGATCCAAGATGAGCTCGCAGATGAAAAATTCATCACTTACAAAAAAACATAGGTACTGACGCCGGTGTTCCCATGGCACCGACGTCGGCCAGACAGAAACCGACATTGGTCATGTGCAGACCAGCAGGGTCGGTAGGTCAGGCAGGAGAAGTCCAACGTCGGTCATCAGGACCGATGTCGGTAGGAGGGACACCGGCGTCGGCCAGTGAAATGACGTCAACAGTCAGGGTCAGTGCAGAAAATGTTAGGGTGTGGAGCTAAAAGCTTCAACTGTTTGCAGACACAAGAAGAGGATGCTGAAGAATCAGAGGAACCGGCATCGGCAGTATAACTGACGTCGATCATAGACAGCGGAGAAGGAAATCAGCGACGGCAGGAAGTCGGCCGACGTCGGTAGCACCAAGCAAGCAGGGATCGACGTCGATCGCCTGTGTATTCCAGAACTGCTGTTGACGAACAGTCAGTTAAGTGAAGCGAGTGTTTGCATGTCAAATGACTAATTATAGTCACGAGCTGCGTGTCTAATTATTGTAGTTAGATTTCTATATTTGTAACCATGGGATTCTATTTAAAGACCCATGAGGCATGTATTGTAATTACCAAGAAAGCAAGTAAAAGCATTGAAGCAAGCAAGGTCAAGGAGATCTACAAGTGTAAGGTCAAGGAGATCAGCTGAAGCATTCAAGGAGGGATAGCAACTCAGGTTGTAGAGTTGGTTTTGTGTTGAGCAAGAGAGAGAGGGAAGAAGGTCTTGAGGTGTGGCAAGCCTTTGAGGTGGAGGAAGAAGTGGCATCTTTCTTATTGTATTTTCTTCTAGTAATATCTAATACAAGAGTGTGTATTGTCTTTCAAATTCTTTGTTGTCTCAAGTTTCTAGTTACTTTATTATTCTGGTATAATTCCGTGTTTAATTGCTTATAAGAAAGTAATCAATTGTGCTTCCGTTGGATAAGGGGTCACCTAACAGTTGGTATCTGAGCATATTGATTGTTGTAGGTTTTCTCTCCTGACAAGTGATATCAGAGCTACGGTTTGCAAGAAGTAGGTTATTGTTTTTGATTACAGGTCATTCACAGGGTTTTTTGATTGAGTGGGAGTTCAGCAATGGCAGAAGAAAGTAAGCTACGAATGGAGAAATTTAACGGCAAGAATTATCAACACTAGAGGATGCAGATTGAGGACTATCTGTATCTAAAGGATTTGTACTTATCGTTGGGTGGGGTTGCATGCAAGCCCACAGATATGAAGGATGAAGAATAGAGTGTTCTTGATCGGAAGGCTCTCGGTTCCATAAGGTTGAGCCTTGTATCGTCTGTGATTTCCAGCTTATCACAGTGCAAGACAACGAAAGAGTTGATAAAGTCCTTGGCGAATTTATACGAAAAGCCCTCGGCTTCTAATAAGGTATATCTTATGAAGTAGCTTTTTACTTTGAAAATGCAAGAAGGTGGATCGGTACATACTCATCTTAGTGATTTCCATGGTTTGGTAAACCAATTAGCTTCAATCAATAATGTTTTTGATGATGAGGTAAAGGCTCTCTTGATTTTATGTTCTTTGCCTGAAAGTTGGGATGGTTTGGTTATGGCAGTAAGTAATTTTGCATCTGCTTCTAAAATCTTAAAAGTTGATGATGTTGTGAGTGTGATCTTGAATGAAGAAATACGCAGGAGAAGCACAGGTGAATCATCAGGGAATGCTCTAAGTGCAGAAAGCAGGGGAAGGCAAAGGGAGAAGGTTGAGCAAGGGAAATCAAGGTCGAAAAGGAGATCCGAGTCCAAAGGTATTACCTACTAGTTTTGTGGAAAGAAAGGACATACAAAGAAGGAGTGTTGGTTGAGAGATAAAGAGAATCAACATGCAGGTACTGAAGAAGCAAAGGATGCAAATATATTGGTACAGGATGCTCTCATACTTTCTTTGGATAGTCAGGTAGGATCATGGATTTTAGATTCTGGTTCATCTTTTCATGAATCCCCAAACAGAGATTTGTTTCATGAGTATGAACAGGGAGACTTTGGAGTGCTTTATTTAGGGGATGGTACGCCTTGTCAGATAGTTGGCAAAGGGAAAGTGCAGCTGAGATTATAGATTGACAACACATGGGTGTTGAAAGAGGTCATGCATGTTCCAATTCTGAAGCAGAGTCTAATTTCTGTAAGAAGGTTGGGAGATGAGGGATGCACAATAACCCTCACAGTGGACTCTTGGAAGGTTACCAAGGGAGCACTTGTTCTAGCAAGAGGTAAGAAAGTAGATACTCTTTATCTGTCTACTTGTATTACTGATTCTACTTCTGGTGTAGATTCGAAGATGTGGTCTAATAGGCTTGGTCACATGAATAAGAAGGGAATGGAAGTTCTTGATTCAAAAGGTATGTGTTCAAATTCAGAAAGCATAGATACAGTTCGTTACAGGAAAAGGAAATTTGATGCTTTTGACAGGAACAAAGAAGCCTTGGTGTTTATGGAGGAGATGAAGGATAGAGATCAGTCACAGGGGCTGAATAAATCTGAGCAGGGCAGCATGGACAGAGGTTTGATCCAATAAGAGCTCACGAATGAAAATTTCATCACTTACAGGAACACACAGACGTCGATGTCGGTCACATGGGACCGACGTCGGTCAGCCAGATACTGACATCGGTCATGTGCAGACCAGCAGGGTCGATAGATCGGGTAGGAGAAGTCCGACGTTGGTCATAAGGACCGACATCGGCAAGGGGGACGCCATCGTCGGCCAGGGAAACGATGTCGACAGTGAGGGTCAGTGCAGGGAACCGACATCGGTCGGGAGCAGACTGGGAGATGGCTGATATTGGTCACTGAAACGGATGTTGGGTGGATCAATGAGTCTCAAACACCCATATGGAGGTCAGAAATGGTAAGTGAACCTCATATTCGTTGTTCACCTTCTTTATATTGCTTACTGACAGTCAAGAACTAGGAAGATGGAAGAAGCAATGCAGGTAGAATCCAGAAACAGTGGGAGCTTGACATGGATGAGGAGTGTGAGTCCTTGGAGTAGAGCCAAACAGGTATTTATTGGTAGAGTTGTCAGCTGGAAGAAAGCACTGGATAGAGGGATGGATTCCCGTTTTAGAGAAGAGAGTGGATGGACATGTGAGACAGAAGGCTATGGTATATGGTCTTGAGTAGGCTACGAACAATGGAGGTTTGACCATTGTATTTTATCTTTACCAGGCTGGATAATATTAGCTACATTATCCTGTTACTGTATTATGTTACTTGTTGCAGGGTTTCATATACAGAGAGTTTTCTGAGCTAAGGGTAGAGTTGGTTCAGAAGTATGTCATGAAGAATTTGGGAGCAGCAAATTTTTTTGGCATAAGTGTCAGGTATAGCATCACAGGTTTGCGTGGTGGTTGGTCTTCAAGAGTGACTTTGAAGAGGGATATAGGGCCAAAGGAACAAAATAGATGGTGTACAGGTATAGGTACAGTAGCAGTTGTTTATCTCCAAGTGAGAGATTGTTAGGGTGTGGAGCTAAAAGCTTCAACTGTTTGCAGACACAAGAAGAGGATGCTGAAGAATCAGAGGAACCGGCGTCGGCAGTATAACCGACGTCGGTCACAGACAGCGAAGAAGGAAACCGGCGACGGCAGGTAGTCGGTCGACGTCGACAGCACTAGGCAAGCAGGGACCGACGTCGGTCGCCTGTGTATTCCAGAACTGCTGTTGACGAACAGTCAGTTAAGTGAAGCGAGTGTTTGCATGTCAAATGACTAATTATAGTCACGAGCTGCGTGTCTAATTATTGTAGTTAGATTTCTATTTTTGTAACCATGGGATTCTATTTAAAGACCCATGAGGCATGTATTGTAATTACCAAGAAGGCAAGTAAAAGCATTGAAGCAAGCAAGGTCAAGGAGATCTACATGTGTAAGGTCAAGGAGATCAGCTGAAGCATTCAAGGAGGGATAGCAACTCAGGTTGTAGAGTTGGTTTTGTGTTGAGCAAGAGAGAGAGGGAAGAAGGTCTTGAGGTGTGGCAAGCCTTTGAGGTGGAGGAAGAAGTGGCATCTTCCTTATTGTATTTTCTTCTAGTAATATCTAATACAAGAGTGTGTATTGTCTCTCAAATTCTTTGCTGTCTCAAGTTTCTAGTTACTTTATCATTCTGGTATAATTTCGTGTTTAATTGCTTATAAGAAAGTAATCAATTGTGGTTCCGTTGGATAAAGGGGTCACCTAACAGTTGGTATAGAGTTGTTGTGTTGAGCAAGAGAGAGAGGGAAGAAGGTCTTGAGGTGTGGCAAGCCTTTGAGGTGGAGGAAGAAGTGGCATCTTCCTTATTGTATTTTCTTCTAGTAATATTTAATACAAGAGTGTGTATTGTCTCTCAAATTCTTTGATGTCTCAAGTTTCTAGTTACTTAATCATTCTGGTATAATTTCGTGTTTAATTGCTTATAAGAAAGTGATCAATTGTGCTTCCATTGGATAAGGGGTCCCTAACATCTTTGACAACAATATTCAAAAGAAACATTTATGAAAATATAAAAACTGTTCCCTAAAAGGTATTCCAAATGACATCATAAAAATGCCCTCCATTAAAAATAATAAACTCCACTTTAAAAATGTTTGCCACCCTTTAATTAAAAAAAATCGTAAAACAATAATAAATTCCCTTTCAAAATGTTTACCACCCCTTAATTAAAAAAAAATACCTTATAAGCGATAAAGCCCCTAGTAAAAAAAAAATCTACCCCAAAAAGGCCTCCAAGTAAGGTTGAAACTTGGATCTTTCTCGGTGAATAAGTTTACATAAATGTTATGTACCATTGCACCATTCAATCATTCATGATATATATATTTATATATGGACAAATCTTGTTGTGAATTTTAAAACAATTGTAAAGAAAAAAAAATTTAAAGGGAAAAAAAATTAAAAGATGGGTTGTGTGAAAGTGAGAACCTATGTGAATGTGTAGCAAAAAAAATCGGGTCAAACCATGAGGTGGTTATTAATGAACATATAAGCAACGATATAAATGTGATATAGAGTGTGGCAGAAGTGGTGTGGAATGCGGAGTGCACAAAACATGTACAAATGTCAATGCAAACTCCAATGCCGATGTTCAATATGAATTCTAATGCCTAGTGCATAATCCACTTTGGCAGGCATTACTTTATTAGAAGCTTGAGTTTCAATGATACAATTATTAACTTTACAGCATTTAAGAAAGCATATGTAAAAGGGTTGAAACATAAGCAAAAGTGGAGACTTGAAGATTTGGATTAATAAGGATGGAAAGAATCCCTTTGGGCGAAGATTTGCTAGTGTTAGAGCTTCTACCCATGATAAATTCAACTAGCATGTATTGATTGGGATTAAACTTTAGGTATTTTGCTTCAGACATTTAAATTTTATACTTATTCACATGGTCAATAATGTCGAAAGAATGAAGACTAGTGGAAGAGGATATTTATGAACTTACAATCACTTGGGATGGGCCTACATTATTTTTAAATAAAATTTGGTTTTTGAGTTAGCAACAGTAGTGGTTTGAGGTAAGTTAATTTTGTTTCAAGTTGTTTGTCTTGTGCTTGATTAGGTAAAACTGACCCTCAAGGAAGGATAAATTTTACAAGGTGTGTGTTTGGACTTTTTTCAAACTTCGAATTTTGTTTAAAATTTAGCTTTTAGCTTCTTGCTTATTCTTAGCTTCCTCTTGATTTTGTGATATGGTAAAAATGATGAAAAATTGACCATTCATAACAGTAACTATTCATCATAATCATCTTCTTCATATTCATATTCTAGGTACACATTAGTGGAGCCATCAAGGTCTTCTATTTCAAATTCTTGAAAGCTCAAGTTTTTTGCTTCAATTTCTTCTTCTACATATTTTTATAACTCTTTTGTTCTTATAAATTAGGTGCTTTAACAACAATTTTTTGTTTTAGATCTTGCAGAAGAGGGCAATTATTGTTACGAGATAAAAAAATTATTTCCTGGAATATCTTGATATGGTGGAGCTAATGCTTTATGAGGTAATTGCAATTTCAATGTTGTCATGTCATTGGCCATATTCTAGACTAACTGGTCAATTAAACTCTAACTTCAAATTTGTCCTTTTATCTTCATGAAATCCTTCAATTTTCCAACCATAATAAAATAATCGTCCACATCTATCACTATCATTTGAGTTTGTTCCAAATCAATAACTATGTTTCTATTCAACAAAAAGTCTACTTCATGTAATTGTGCATTTATGAAAAATCACTTTTGATTTTTTCTCGTGGGTTTAACTATAACAATAATATTATTTAATAATTTGTTCAATTTCACAACAAATTATCTCATTGGTTCATGGACTTATGTTTTCATTTGTATTAATTAAGTGAGGAGCACATGTGCATCTTGTGTTGATTTGAATTAGTTTTCATTATATTTCATCTATCAATGGAACTAGGAGTGAAGTGATAAAATCGTTGTGTTACTCAACCTCGCAAAATCTCAATGAATAATTTAACTACCATGTCTTTGTATTAGACACCAAAAATACCACATGCGGTACTAAAAGCGAACATGGATTCATCTGGGTATTGTTTATCATTACCAGTGAACTTAGGGAAGTTATTTATTATCCCTTTAGGTAAGCCACAAAGTTTTCCATCGAGATTAAGTGGACCTATTGCTACACCCCAAGGCAATGTGGCCATGTTTTGGAAGTTTATGCCTAAAGGAAAAGTTATTCTGGAAAGAATAAGAACTTGACTTGTTAGAGAACCACCTTATTGTTGTTTCTTCTTAGGGTTTGAGGGGAGACATGCATATTTTTAACTTATTGGTTTCTATTTTGAGAAATTCTTTAGATTGAATTTAAAGCCATTTTTTTCTTGCAATTCGAAGAAAGGTTTAATACTTCATTCTTACCTACTAGACCTAGTAAATTTTATCTTTGGTTGTGTGGAAAGAATTCATTGTTTAGGAGTAGGAAGTGGTTGAAGAGCTCTTTGAACAACTCTTATCACAATTTATCCAAGTCTTCTTCATGCAACAAGGGTTACAGCTTTACGTACAAGGTCAACATGGTTTTCTTTTTCTTCTAATACAACCACAACTCTTTGAAATTGAATAAGCCTAGTTATGTTATCCCACACAAAGGATTAAAAATTTGAAGAGATACCTTCCTATGTAGCTCTCACCCAATCAATATTTGGTTGGTATATAAGTAGTTTAATTCTAGGGATAATCGTGTAGACAATTGAAACTATTTTTATGGGTTACACGAAAAACACAAAATCATGTTCCACAATAGCTGCTAAAAATTGTTGGTTGAAAATTTGGGTTTTGGATAAATATGATTTCAATAATAGTGATGGGATAAAATCCCTCCTTTATAATTAGGGAAGGCTCCCTTTATTAAAAACAATGAAACTTACCAAAAATATATCTACAAATATACATTTGAAATGATGAATTCTTTTTAAGATTTTTACTTTAAATGAAAAATAAATGAAATGAGAAAAAGAGATTTTAGGATAGAAAATACATGTACAAGAAAATAAACGCAAATTCATTTGTAATATGTATAAGGTAAATTATTTAGAAATTTGATATTTGAAAATTACAAACTACAATATTTAGAAAGGTAGGAAAATCTCAATCAACAAAATAAATTAGATCACTAAAGAAATTTTAAGACACAAAATTTTGAGTCATTTCGTTGTATTCGTTGCTTGAAAATAGAACACAAAGGTTTTGTTCTCTTCCTTTTAACAAAATTATGTTTGATTTTTCAAAATTTCATGTACAATAACTTCATCACCCATCTAAAGTAAAAGAAGACGAAAGTTACAAACATCATATTTTTTAACAATTTATAAAATCACTTTTTCAAATAAGAACTTTTAATGTACATGTGCATTTTTTAATAAAATAAAGTGACATTTATAAAGTATAAAAAGACACGACTTAAAAATATACAAAAATGACTTCGTCAAAAAGTAGTTTTTAAAAAGTGCAAATTAAACATTTTATTCATCTGTTGTTTTCTTACTAAAACTTGCATCATCAATGACCTCAACTATTTTTTCCTTGGATTTTTGTTCCCTTTTTTGGTAATCATAAAAAATCTTCAGAGCTTATTTAACTTGGTCTTTGTTTGAACCTTCAGAATACATATAATTGATTTCACCTTCAATATGCACGTCTAACATAGAGTGAACATGACAAAGTTTATTCAAATTTTAAAAAGTATTTTGGTATCTGATGAACTTTTGAATTGATTCAAAGTTGAAAACAAATCCTAGAGTTAATTCATTTTTTATCTAGTGTGTGAATTCACGCTTGATGGCATGAGATGGAAGTATAAGTGCATTGTTGTTATAAAAACTGCATGGAAGCTTTTCAATCTTTTCTTGTATATCATTACATGCTTCCAATTTCTTTACCCATGCATATTTATATTTTTCCAAACATTCTTCAAGGATATGAATTACGAATTCGGCATCACCCATGAACTTTATCTGATCACCTCAACCCTTATATTTGAGGATTCCTTTTGAAACTAGGGTGACTAAACTCAGTTGTGACAATGATTTAGATTTAACAAGTATTATTTCAAGCCATTTAATTTTATTTCAAACTTTCTCTCAGCTCCCCTAGTCTCTTCAATCTCTGATTGAATTCCTATATAAAAAACTATCATGACATCAATTGAACGAGTAGCTTTTCATACCAGTATTTAATAGCTTTTCCATATGTCCTATTTCTTCAACTACTTCGAATGAATCTTTGTCAATCATTTTTATAGAAGGACCATATGAAGAAGAGGATTAAATAGGGTTAATCAATTATTGAACTATTGTTGTGAGTTGATCAACTTTTTCTTTGAGTTGATCTTTTGTGACTTGGTTTTTATCAAAATTTTCATGAAGCGTTCCAATTAGTATTTGTACATTCTCTTTCACCCCTTGTCGAGTAGATTTTTCAATGTGTACCTTATAAAACTGCTAATATTGTGTGTTAACTTATTCTTTGGATTTATCTGGTGGGGAAATCATTATTTTAACATATATTTCTCCCTAATCATCTTTTATAATCCTTGAAATTATTTTGGGCTTGTTTTCCAAGTGGGAGGTTTTGGGAGGAATAACAAGTGCATATAAATTTACCTCCTAGGGTTAAATAGCTTTCTTCCTTTTCTTGACCACCTCATTCAACCAATTAGGAACTTTTGTAGTCAAAACTTGTTGTGAATAAGCATGCTTTGTATGAACTTATGCAGTAGTAGTATATGGAGAATTAATTATAACTTGAACTAAAAAAGTTGTGATAATATCCTTTCCTTTTTCAGGTTGCACTGCTTCAGTTGTAATGGCAGAGGATGAAGGTGGCCTTGTATGCTTAGGTGAATATTATGGTGATGAAGGGGAAGAACACACACAAACCACTATAAAAGGATCTAAGGCAAGCAATCATGTCATGGTATTTTTTATCAATGTCGGAGAATGAACCACATGTGAGGATGGGTGATCCAATACACCTTTACTCCCATCCAATGGTGTTTTGAATACAATCTTGGGCCTCCTTATGGGTTGAGTGGCCTTCACATTGTGTCTTCTTTGCTCTTTTTCTTTTTTAGCCCCATCTTTTCTTGTACATGTGCCTGAAGTAGAGCTCACAAGTGATTTTCCTCCTATTTGAGGATGAATTTTGATAAGGCTTTTGATCATGAACTTTGGTAGTGGAGAAAGTCCTTGATTTTTGGTGGAACTTCTTTTTGTTTATGTTAAGCGAGAATTCTAGTAATCACAACTTTAGTTTTGTCCTCCAAGGATGTTGATTTAGTTTTTGACCAATCAACTCATGGAAAATATTTGAGGAAGATCTTTTAACTGTAATAAACATGATCTACATATTCTTCATCATTTGTCACTCCTTCTAGAACATATTCCAAGTCATATTCTAATATTTGTTCCAAATTCATTCAGGAATAATCCTAAAGTCTTACCTCTTTCTCATTATCATAATCCATCCAAAAGTTTTCAAAATATGAAATGTGTTTATATGTGGATTCGAGAATATTTTCAATCATACCTTTGATATCATAAGATGTTCTATCATGAAATGCTCAAAGAGTGACTTGAGTCATTTTGGCATCAATGTTTTTGGCCTTGGCCAATGAGTTGCAAGTACATCTCCCAATGGTGACCAAAAAATGTACCCATGCTTTATGTTTACTTGATAAGAGCAATGTGTTTTAGTCAATTATCACACTAATTCCATCAATGCATATTTGATGTTAAAAAATCTAAGCAACATGTACGGGGTATTCTCAAAACCACACACATTGATGTAGAAGAGAGTAGGAAGCTGAATGAACCATGCTCCCCATCACGTGATTTTTGTTGTAGCTTCGATTGAAATTTTGACATTATAGGGTTTTTTCTCAAACATCTTGATGATGTAATACATGAAAGCATCATTCACATGGAAAAAATGTTGTGAGCTATATTCCTATATGAGTCAAGGATAAAACTCATAAACTCTTGAAGCTAGCCCACTTGATTCAATATTGGAAAGACTCTTCTTCTAGTCACTCCATAAACTAAATAAGAGATATGTTGGCTGAAAAATTATCAAGGGGAAAAACTGAGGATTTTGGTGAGCAGTATAGGGATAAAGTCCCTCTTTTATTAGAAGGTGGAGATACCTTTATCGTAAAGAAATACAATACTAAAAATAAAACTATTTACAACAAAAAAGGTGTTTTATATAGGGTTTATACATTAAACCAAAAAGTATGAAAAAATGCTAGAAAGGAAGTGTATGAGGGAGATAGTGGAGAAAATAAAATTATGTAAGGGAAATGGAAGAATAAGGATGATTATAGATAAGCAAACACAAAAACTTACTAGAACAATCCCAAAAAAAATTAGTGTAGGAAACTTTTATCATGAAAATAGGATATGAAAGACATATTCTGGACATAGGAACAAAATACATACACCAAAGAGATTGAATAATGATAAGAATAAGAATAAAAAACAACTTTATATTTCCTTATCCAGCTAGAAGTATTGTTCATAACCCACTAAGGTTTCATAATGATAGGAATTCTTAATGTAGATCTAGAAAGATTTATACAATAAAGATTTCATATACGTTAAATATCTAACAATAAATATCAACAATGCTTGAGATAAAAATAATCTAACAAATTAACGTATCCACATACATTATTCATTCAAAAAAAATTCAGTTACAAAGTTTGTAAAAGTTCTCCTTGAATTGATTCTTTCACAGGTTGAAAATACAATCTTCGCTTTCCATCTTTACCAAAATTTGTTTTATTGTCAAAAAACCCCTATTGCAATGTACAGAACTTGTATTTATAGTTTAAAAGTATGCAATAACCATGTAACCACCTTTTAGGTAATGTATTTATATTTTATTGTTACTTTTTTATCAACATCTTAAAAAAGTAAAACATGACCTTTTCAAGTGATTACAAAAAGTGCAATAGAGAAATAGAAAGTTAGAGAGAGAGAAAATGAATTTTAGTGGTTATCAAGAAGAAGACAAATCTTTTTGGTAAGAGGAACCTTTTTTAACTACTGTAACTATCTTTGAATCTTACTTTTATGATGATTTGAACTTGTATATTCTAAACCTCTGAATAGTTTAGACAATCCCTTCTCTTATAGTAACAATTGTATGCATTAAACATGCAAGCCATTTGTATGATCCATTGGTATCCTATTCGATCCTTTTGAAAATTCTAGGCAAATTTGGAGTGAGATCTTTGGTTGTATAATGAACGTTGCTTATCTTACTCGTAACTTTTGTTGAATGTTTTTGTTTCAAATAACTGCTCTTTCACCATTTTTTGAATTGTTCTTTCAATTTTGTAGTTGCATATGTCTTTGATTCATCTTTATTTAATAATTCACAATGAATAGCCCAAATGTTGGCACGTACCTCTAATTTCATTTCATCAAACTATTTTCCATGACGTTACAAGTCTTTCAAAGCTTCATCCAGAGCAATGATTTTCTAATTCATGCATTGAGCCCATAAGTGCGAATAGTTGTATTCAGTTTTATCAAGGAACCTTCCAAGACCAATTAATTATCATCCATGACAACCATATCTTTCAAGACTCTTATCAAGTTATTCCATATTCTAAGTTCTTTCTTGGAAACTATAATTTCCTCTTCAATTTTCACTTGAATGGAAATGATAAGATCATAGATTATTCGATTCTCATCAAAAAAATTCAAATAATCAAGAAGTAGATCTTCAACCCATAACTCCATCATTTTATCATGATTCTTATATCTATTGAGTTTGGTGATCATTTCCTTATCAATCTCAAATTTAGATCTTGGTATATGTATTGTGGAAAAGGTTGATACAGGTGTAACGATCACTTTCTTTGAAGTTTCACCTATATTCAAGATTTGTTTCATGAAAGCATAAGTATTTTTTCCTCTAATTATTCTTGAGTTTGCATTCCTTCTTCTGTCATCTAGATCAGCTTGGTTGCAGTCACCTTAAAATTATGAATATTACCTTCATGAGTGGATTCACTGAGATAAATTTTGTTGATGTTGTAATTAGCCAAAGTCATTTCATCGTGATTCTTTTATACAATAAGTTGGGCAATCTCTATAGATTGTGCACCTGAATAATCAATCATCAACCTCAAAGTAGTCTTCACCTTTCTCTTTTTTGGAGGACCTTGTAGAAGATTAGCAATAACATTGAGATTGATTTTTGCTAGTGTGAATGCAGGTTTTCTCTTGTTGATTATTTTATGAACCCATGAAGAAGGCATATATCCCTATGAAGTATCCAATTGAGTACTTGAAGAAACTAAGAAAGTTAATGAAGGTGACTATAGCAAGGATGATATAAGAATAGATCGAATTTAACTAATTGTGGAAGAACAAAAGCTTGTTGCACGAGGAAAATAAGAGGTGGAGGTGGAGGAAAAATGGGAAAAGAGGATTGTGGAAATGGAGAAGAAAATGGAAGTGCTGAAGGCACTAATGATTCAATAGGAGTAAGAAAATAGGAAAGGGTATTGAACTTGAATCAGATGTCAAGAATTGTTGATTTATTGTCAATCAACACTGAAGGATCAATTTCATGTGTGACATCTGCAATATCAAATGGAGTGGTCCTTTTGATTTTGAGTTTTTGCCTTGGTGGATCACCTTCATACGTCTATTTAGGAAGTCAATCTCTATTGGGATCTTCTATATTTCCTCCTATTGCGGCCAAACTAGATTTTTTTATGAATATTTTTATATCAAAAGACTAAGTGATTAGAGTAGACGAAGCCTATTGTTTCACTCTTGAACTTCCTTCACCCCTTTTATGACTTCCTAAAGTGTATTCTCTCATTTTTTTGTCAGACAAAGATCTCGAACTTGCTAGCACAATCTATGAGCAATCTGAAATATATGTCAAATCTCTTATTGACCAATTGATTAGAGGAATGGTTGTGAGGTGAACCTTTTAATAGAAAATATCTTCCATAGTGTCAATGCCATCATCCTCAAAGTTTATTTTGCACCATTCAAATCTAAAGGCTTTAATCTGGTTTAAGGTCATCCCTGATCAATCTCTTTTTTTGACCTCGGAGTCATCTTTGCAGTCCTCCCAATAGTCTTTAATTTCTGAAATGTGAGGATAACTAAGGTGTAATGTCTAAAATTTACATCTCGAGCACACACAAAACCACACCAATTTTTTTTTCTAACACACTAACTCTTATGCATACAAAGATAAAACACTAATGTGGCATAAGAATTAAAGCGAACACAAAAACACAATGTCATTACAAGGTTGTGACCCAACCAATTATGCTTCAATCTACTACATGAAACAAAACACATAAATAGTTAAGGCTCATATACAACCTAGATCAATCATTAGTGATTTGAGTGCCAATAATCTAATCCAAGGTGAATCTCAAATGACATGAAAGCATGCTCATACACTTAAGGCTAGACATGTTTCAATTCTCTTTACAAAATTTACCATGAACCCCACATCCAAACAACAAATAAATTTTGTAAGTACTTCATAACAAGGAAGGTTAACATCCCAACTCGGGTAAGATTCACAAGTATAAATTTAAAAATAAACACAATCACATGATTAAACGGGTCGACGCTACAATTAAACAATTCAAAATTACTCTTAAGACTACAAAATTTTGACATGACTAAACATGTTACACAATGACATTAGAATAAATACCCAGAAAAAGGTTTACACTATTATAACGTAATAGGTCAAATTCGTATAATAAAATTATCACAATGGAAGTATTATTTCAGAACAAAGGTAAACATTATGAAGAAAAATAATATCCAACCAAACAATATTTAACGACATTTTTTGTCATTCTCATAAAAATAGCGATAAATGGGGTTCAAGGAGGACTCACTACAAATATCAAACGGGGATAAAAATAAAATACAAAAGGTTATACATGAATATGAAACTCAAATTGAGAGGTTAAAACTTTCTAATTCAAGAAAAGTTAAACTGAACGATTATTAAAACATCCTTTTCAGAGCGATAACGTAGATTAAAATCAGAAACAACAGAGATTTTGAATAAATTTAATTCAAAAAGGCATAATTAGAAATAGCAAATGGTAGAAAAATATGAAATCAAAAGCTTTTACTTTGATATGAAGGTAAAAATAATTGTAAGCAACTTTTGTTTTTCAAGAAACTAATTTCTAATCATTTATTAGACGTCAATTCCAGAGCACATTAGCATAAAAATTGATAAGGTAAAAAGAATTTTCCATGCAAAAGCCTATTGGAATCGGGATACCATTTCAGATCAGATGAACTAAAAATTAGTGCAGTACCAGAAACCAATTCTATTAGCTGGTGAGAATTGCGATCAAGACGCAGATACCAAATTAGACCACTTTAACTATTTTTAAAATATGATTTTTGAAGGGTAACTATATGCTAAAACACGTAAAAAAATTTGCCACTAGAAAAACAAATTAGTGAATTAATTTCTTTAATTTATAAACATATTTAATTCATTATGTTAAAATTACATTTAAATTATTAAGGCCTCCCAAGAGGACAGTACCAATGGTCATGCTTGAGAAAGTGGAATTCTTGCTTATAGTTTTATTGTCTAATAAAGGATTACACTTTCATTTGTTTGATGCAAAGTTGATTTACATAACTTATTGGTTTGGTTTATTTATTAAGCATTTCAGAGTTTAAGGAAGCCAATGCAAGGTAATATGCTCAATGCCAATCCCTTTTAGATAGTTAAAGCCTCAATTGATTTAGTATAAATATGAGTATACAACAAGCCTAAATCTACACTATTAGAGCTATTGCTAGTTTTAATTATGAAGTTGTATCCTTATGTTTTAAAGGAACTGGTATTACGTAAATGAGTTTTTATGTCTATAGTTTTATAAATTCAACTCTACATAAGAACGTTATTTTCAGAATGGCATGACATCATGATAACACTAATAATTCATAAGATTTAAAAGACTATCAATTTATGGAATAACTAAAACTCTTTTATTGTAAAATAAGATGCATTGGTTTCATTTCAACAATTGAATGATAGCATTACAAGTCTTTTATTGTAAAATACTCTAGCTACATACACCACTACGTGTACACACTTAAATATTATATAAAGTATTTACAAATCATCTAATACCTACCCCCACTTATGGGTTTAAATTACAACTACCTATTCACAAATCATAGAATAAGAACTAAGATTTTTAAACAATTTCATTTACAAGTTAATTTTTACAACACAAAAGATATTAATTTTTTACATTTTCACTGTTAATGATACTTGCCAACATGTACTGTGACATATTCAATAAAAGAGTCAGTTTACACTAAGCAAGAGACTTTTCCCTCCTAAATAATTCATTATCTAAATTAATAAACATATTTAATAAATAAATTTAGCAACTAAACAAAACTTACATGTGACAATTCGAAAAATAACCCAACTATTGGAATAAATATTACACTTCAACATCAAAACAACACCAGGGTTATTGGTAACTAAGCTCAACATTAATCATTACAAAATTACAATCTTATTATACAAGCAACAATAACATACCATTACAAATTGTAAAACAATCAATTCCCATCAATGTGAACAATACTAGCAATCTCATCATTTGATTTCTAAGCACCCATCTAGATGTGATATCTAGATACAGAGTAGACCTCTAAGAGGAAACTTAAATTTTTAAATTTGATTTTCACTTCACAAATGTTAGAAAGAAAACCATATAGACAACGATCAAAAGCAATAATACAAAAACTTTGTAAAACTTATCAAAGAGTATATTGAATCTCCCTAGCTGATATCAAAACTAATCAACGTTATAGGATAACTTTCCACCCATATACCATAATAATAACAAGTTTATTTAATACAATTCATTATGCCAAAACGAAGGTGTTATCTAAGGCAAAATAACCCTCAAATAAGATTTATTCACAATAATTTTCCTCAAGTAAAATGTAAATAATAATCCACTATCATATTTTTTTTAATTAAGAATATTATATATTTTATTTACATTCATCGAGAACTTGGGGGTATAATTTATATTATAAAATCTTAACTCGATATCCAAATACCACATAAACTTATTCATCCACATAATAATATATATGTTCTTAAATAATTTTAAAATGAAATATATATACATAATATATGTATGTATATATATATTATCAAATGTATATATATATACACAATCATAATTGATGATGTTTATGTATCTTCTATCAATAATATTTTAAAAAGTATGTTTGTAATATATATGTATGATAGATGAGATGTGGGTGAGTTGGTAAAGTGATTTGGTAATTTCAAGCACCATCCAAGTTCACATCTCATTATGGTATCGAAGACCGGGTGTGGTTGATCATTGGTATTCGTGGACCAGGTGTGGTTGATCATTGGTATTCGTGGACCAGTTGTGATCGATCGTTGGTATTATTGGGCTAGTTATGGTTGATCTTTGGTATTATTGGGTCAGTTGTAGCCATTGATGGTATTCTTGAGCTGATTGTGACTATTTATTGGTATTCTCAAGCTGATTGTGACCATTACTGGTAAATCTGGTACTTGTAATAGAGAATTATCTAGGAATGTGGGCCCCGATTGTGTCCCAAACTAGTTAGAACCTAGTCAAAAGTGAATATATATATATATATATATATATATATATGATAAAACATATCCTCTTTTATAAATAAATACATAGATGTAAATATATTTTCGATACCAAGATTTTTTTTATATAATATACATATCACACTATATATAATTTAACATCATATTTATATTTAATAATAATTATGAAATCAATGTATTTGTTTATTTTATTTTATATTATCATTTATTATTTTGTTTTATTTTTATTTCTTTTTTTTAAATAGAGTAATCCATAAAATGGCAGGGGCTGGCAGTCGGCAGCCCATGGTCAATGACTAGGCTCAAAGCCCTGGTCACAACTAGGCATCTACCCAAAGTTGAGGGTGGGTCGGTTGGCCTATCCCCCTCCCCTCCCTATTAAGGGAGGGGGCTGGGATGGCACAATCACCACCCTCCAATAAATAAAATATATTTACTATTTTCTATTATTTATGGCTGATGACTGAACCTTTGCCCAAGGCTAGGGGTGGGTCGGTTGGCTCATCGCCCTGCCCTCCATATTATGGGAGGGGATAAAACGACACAACCATCCCCTCCCCCCAATAAATAAAATATATTTATTATTTTTATTATTACTATTTTAATTTTATTTATTTTAAATAAATAAATTTTTTAAAAAATCCTAATAAAATTTTAATGTAAACACACACACACACACATATATATACACACTTCTTTTTATTTTATTTTTATTTTTTGCTTAAAATAAGAAAACCATTATACTTGATCTAGGAGGCAAAAATAAAAATAAATCCGGAGTTTTTTTGAGATTTAGGGTTTGTTTTCATTCAATATCTAAATTGTTCATTATTTTAAAAAAAGAATTATGAATTTAGAAAAAAGAAATCCCTTGCCTGATCCATGGAAGCTCTCTACTTAATTATTTTTTGATTGTTTCATTTTCCTCCATGCCTCCTACACCTCTCCTTCTTCTCTTTGTTGATCTATTCTCCTCCTTTCTTCCTTCTCCATCTTCATTCTTTATTCTCCTTCCACCTGCATTTCTCTCTTAGACAAATTTTTCAAAATGACTCATCTCTCCACTAAATTAATTATTTAATGGAAAAGACAATGCTTGTATATTATTTTATTTTATTTTCTAAAATTAGAGTTTTCACTCTTTTATTTAAATTCATTTATGTGTTTATTATTATTTTTATTTTTATTAAATTAATTACTACATTAAAAAAATGAAATAGCTGGATATATATTACATTTATTATCAAAACCAATAAGAAAATACATACATACATACATACATATATATAAATATATATAATTATGCTCCTTTAATTAATATCATTTTAATTAATATATAAATACGTTTATACAAATACGTATAATATGTATAGATATTAGAATAGAAATATTCGATTCAAAATTATTTATGTAACCAAATTATGAATAAATATGTAAATTGTTCATTTGACTGCTTATCTACATAATCTTGTTCTAGTATCATATATCTATATAAATATGTAATTATTTATAAACTTATTTATGTCCATTACTAAATGTTATCTAGGCTAGGTCTCAATAATAATTATGTTATTATCCCCATTTTAAAAATTAGATTTTGTTGTCAAAACACCAAGAAAGTTACAAGTCAAATAATCAGAACCAACTTAGCATAACATGACTATTTGAAAGTTTTAAGCAAGTGCTTGAATAAATTTGGTCATATGGATAAACCTGTCAAAAATAACTTATCAATATAGAAATTTTATAGTAAGGCATAAACATTATATTAAATGATAATATGAATTGTTGTTAGCTTTAAACACATACACCTCAAGGTGGTCTTATATGAGTCGCAATAAATCTAGTTTCATGTCACCACAAGGTAATCAAAATCAAGACTAACAACCAACCATAAGACATATCGTTCGTACATCATGCACAAAGACACACTTGACACACCAGTAGTTCAAATGATGTCACGTCATTGAATAAATATTGTAGAGTGTGAGAAGGGTATTACATTCACCCCGTTGAAAATGACATCATCCTTGATGCTTCTATAATAAAATCACGCAGTGAAATCCATCACATTCTCAAATTGTAATAATCTGCTACTGAGTGAACCCTCACAATATTTTAAAACTCAAATAACTACTTTTCAAGCGTAAAAAAAAATGATAACACTAAAATGTTGCTATAAATGCTCTGATATGTTAGAACGTAAGTTCATATTCTAAATAACCCTTATGCCTTCCCATGGTACAATAGGAGTAAGAAAGATAGTGTCAAAACATAGAACCAATGTAATTATTGTAATACCACTTAGCTATGCAATGTTAAACTAACTGATAATTGAAACATATTACCTTGTTGTTCTTACTGAACAAAATATCATAACTCTGAAGAATTTTTATATATCATATACACTACCAACTGATATTATGAACTATCAATATCACTAAACAAGATTATAATTATTGATCCACCATAAGATAATATTGTATCCATTGTACAACAAACAATAATGAAAATATCTACTAAGTCATATAAGATAGTATATAATGTTGGAACAATATCTAGAACAATCTAGTGTGAAAATAATAATAGTCCCCATCAAATGCATCATCAACAACATCTCACCAAACCTCCTTAGACCTCTCAACTACTTAAATCTCTAAAAACCTACTTATTCCTTCCTTAGACTTCCTAGACTTCTTAGACCTATATAAATGGCCATAATAACATATATATAAAGAAAAATCAACATCATGTCTAGTGGTTGGAAAGAATGGTGTCATGAACCTATTCCACATAGGTTTTCATCTTGACCCAATGAGTTTTTCAAGCTACTTCTTCTCCCCTAAACAATGCTCATTGTGCACATTACAACATATATATAGAAAACACAAGAACCAACATTAGTCAAAAACCAAAATATCATAATAATTTTGAATAATCAATTGTCAAAATAATTAATTTAAGAGTTAATAAGTTAATGAAATCAGAAAATTGTAAATCAAATTTAAAAAAAGTTGGTGCCAACAAAAGAATTTTGAGTCATAACTATCAAGTCATCAAAACAAATTAAAAAAAATAAAATTAATTACATTCAAATGTAAATTGATTTACTTCAAGTTCAACAAAATAACTTATAAATATCCAAACTCCAAAAGAACAATTAAATACAAATTCAAGTTCAAGGACTAGTGTTGGTTCTCAAAGTAAATTTGAAAACATCACATAACTTGAACTATGTGACTATAAAAATCACCCAAGGGGAGAAAGAATCAATAAAAATCAATCACCTCCAATAGGTGCAAGAATAAAAGCAACTCGACTACCTCCCTAAGGTAGAAGAAAATTTTACATCATCTTTCATATGCCTCCCAAAAGAGCAACATGATTACTTCCTAGAGGTAATAAAGTAAGACTCGACTACCTCCCAGTAGTATGAGAAATAAGACAAAAATTATCCTCTCTATGCCTCCTGATAATAAGTGATGATGTAACTTTGTAGAAATAGGCCAAGTGTAAACCTCATGCCTGACACCCAGTGCCAAAAGTACTCCAAAAAAATTGCCTACTATCCCAAAGTCTCTGAATCAGCTGATATACAAGTCTCTCATCAGATAACATGTCATTTTTTATTGTTGCACTTGACTCAAATGCTTTTCCAAAAAAAACCACTATGTTCAAACCCAGTTGTCTTGTTTTAATATAAATTAATAATATGTGTTGATAACTCTCATGTAATAGCATTAATGCAAAGATTGCAGTAGTTACACTATCATAATTGGATCATAGGGATAAGTCATTGTTAAAGCTCAATATGTCCAAAATAGACTAATCATACATATTAAAAAAACTATACTCGCACTTACATTCATTATTCTATGTTAAAATGAGCATCCAAGTGAACTATAATCGCAACACCAATGGTAATCTCAAAAGAAAACTAAATAGCTTATTAATTCTCTCATAGGTAGGAAGGCACATTCACTCTTCATAATGAAGAGGGGGCCACAAAAACAAACTAATAAGACCCTACCTGCACACTTACTCTTGAATCACTAGTGGTTACACTCAAGGTTCAAACTACACAACTCGAGGACAAGATTAAAACTTATAACACTCTTGTTCAAAATGTAAGGCATATGATTCAAACTAGGTACCATCTGGTTATATAAAAAACAACATGCACAAGGTTAATAATACACTAGAGTTAACTAAATTATATAACTATAACACAACAGAAAAATACCTCTTTATAACCTCAAGGCTTATGCTTAACCAAGACAAATAATGAAATGCTAACTAGAGCATACTAACTTAGAGCTACCACTGCTAATAATTTGATTTAAATAATCAAATTCATCATATTGTCAATTATAAATGCAATCTATTATTAGAGTTATATTCACTCAATTATCTAATACATAATCATTAGAAGTATACGAGGAATAGATTAAATTAATTACTTACTATGCACAAACATACATACATACAAATTTTCTCCACATACAATTATTTTCTACCAAGGAATAGTAAAAACTAACCAACATAAACATCCATTAACCATATATGAGAGTGATATAATCAACCATAAAAGTTCAATGTTTCATCATTTTATTCACTTCAGGGTTCAATGATCTACGATGGCTAGATACTCTACCGCAATAGCAATAAAATAACAAGTGAGTTCTCTCTAACAGGATGATCCCATCCACCAATGGAATGAATCCTACAACCCAAATTTAGTGGTTTATAATGTAATCCATGTCTAGAAATACATACATTCTCATCGTGTCATTTCACTTGTACATAGGTGAATAAAATTTGCATAATACGTGTAGTAGGATACCCAACACACCAAAGCTCTAAGTGTTTAATTGTGCTCTGATACCAATATATAGTACCAAAAATTTACATCTCAGGGACACACAAAATCACACCATTTATTTTTTATACTCGAACACACTAACAAACTAACTCTTATGTATACAAAGATAAAATACTAACATGGCATACAATCTCAAGTGAACACATCACTACAAGGTTGTGACTCAATCATTTGTGCTTTGATCTACTACATGAAGTAAAACACACAAAGAGTTAAGGCTTAAATACAACCTAGATCAGTTATTATTGATTTAGGTGCCAACAGTATGACCCAATGTGAATTCTAAATGACATGAAAGCATGCTCATACATTTAAGGCTAGACATGTTTCAATTATCTTCACAAATTTTACCGTGAACTCCACATCCAAACATAAAATAAATTTTGTAAGTATAACTTTGCAATAAATAAGGTTCACATCCTAAATCAGGTAACATTCACAAGTATAAATTTAAGAATAAACACAATCATAAGATCAATTGGGTCGATGATATAGTTAGACAAATCAAAATTACTCTTAAGGCTATAAAAGTTTGGCATAGCTAACTAGGCTACAAAATGATGTTATAATAAATATTCAAAAAAAAGGTTTACACTATTATAAAATAATGGATTAAATTTGTATGATAAATTTATTATTATGGAAGTATTGTTTCAGAACAAAGGTAAACAACATTATGAAGAAAAATAATAACAAACCAAATAATACTTGACGATATTTTATGTCGTTCCTAGAAAAATAATGATAAATAGGGTTCACAGAAGACTCACTAAAAATATCAAATGTGGCTAAAAACTAAATACAAAAATTTATACATGAATATAAAACTCAAATTGACATGTTAAAATTTTTTAGATTTAAGAAACATCAAACTCAATGATTATTACAACACCCTTTATGGAGTGGCATCGCAAATTAAAATAAAAAACAACAATTTTTTTGAATAAATTTAATTCGAAAAGACATCATTAAAAATAAAAAACAATAGAGAAATCTGAAACCAAAAGTTTTTACATTGATATGAAGGTAAAAATAATTGTAATCAACTTTTATGTCTCACATAACCAATTTGTAACCATTTATTAGACATCGATTTCAGAGCGTATTCGTAGAAAAATTAGTAAGGTAAATATAAATTTCACTGCGAAAGTCTTTTGGAATCGAGGTACCGTTTCAATTCGGATGAGCTAAAAATTAGTGCACTACCAGAAACTAATTTTCTCAGCTAGTGAAAACTGCCATCAAGACTCAGATACCAAATTAAATCACTTTAGCTATTTTTAAAATTTGATTTCTGGAAGGCAACTATAGGCTAAAACATGCAAAAAATTTCACCACTAGGAAAACAAATTAGTGAATTAAATTCTTTAATTTATGAACATGTTTGATCCATTGTGTTAGGATTACAATTAAATTATTAAATCCACCCAAGAAGATAATACCAATGGTCGTACTTGAAAAAGTGAAATTCTTGCTAATGGTTTTGTTGTCTAATAATGAATTACACTTTAATTTGTTTGATGCATGGTTGATTTATATAGCTTATTGGCTTGGTTTATTTATTAAGCATTTCAAAGTTTAAGGAAGTCAATGCAAGGTAATATGCTCAATGCCAATCCCTTTTAAATAGCTAAAGCCTCCATTGATTCATTATAAACTATGAGTATACAACAAGTCTAAATCCACATTCTTAGAGGTATTGATAGTTTTAATTATCAAGTTGCATCCTTATATTTTAAAGGAACTTGTATTACGTAAATGAGTTGTTATAAGTCTATAGTTTTATAAATTCAACCTTACATAAGAATGTTGGCATGACATCATGACAACACCAATAATTCATAAGATTCAAAAGACCATAAATTTATGGAATAATCAAGAACTCTTTTATTATAAAACAAGATGCATTAATTTCATTTCAACAACTGAACAATAGCATCACAAGTCTATAAAATATTCTAGCTATATACACTTAAACATTATATCAAGTATTTATAAATCACCTAATGCTACCCCCACTTATGTACTTGGATTACAACTACCTTTTCACAGACCATGAAATAAGAACTAAGACATTCTAACAATCTCATTTACAAATTAATATTTACAACATAGAAGATAATAATTTATTGTATTCTAACTGCTACTAGTACTTGCCAACCTGTACAACAACATAGTCAATAAAAAGGTCAGCTTACACTAGGAAAAAGACTTCTCCTTGCTAAATACTTCATTATCCAAATTAATAAACATATTAAAAAAATTAACAACTAAACAAAACTTACATGCGATAATTCAAAAAGCAACCCAACCATTGGAATAAACTTTTCACTTCAACATCAAAATGACACCATGTTTATTAGTAACTAAGCTCAACAAAAATCATTACAAAATTATAATTTTATTATACAAGCAACAACAACATACCATTACAAATTGCAAAACAATTGATTCTCATCAAAGCGAATAATACTAGCAATCCCATCATCACAACATCATTTGATTTCTAAGCACCCGTCTAAATGTGATATCTATACAGAGTAAACCTCTAAGAGGAAACTTTTTTTTTAAAAATTTGAATTTTACTTCAGAAATGTCGAAAAGAAAACCATTTAGATAATGATCAAAAGTAATAACACAAAAACCTTGTAAAACACGTCAATGAGTATACCAAATCTCCCTAGCACATATCAAAACTAATCAACATTACATGGATAACTTTTCACCCATATACCACAATAATAACAAGCTTATTTAACACAATTCATTACACTGAAACAAAGGTGTTATCTAAGGTCAAATAACCCTCAAATAGGATTTATTGTGACATTAGCATTCCTCAAGTAAAATGTAAATAATAATCCACTATCTTATTTTCAATTAAGGATAGGATATATTTTATTTGTATTCATCGGGAACTCGCGCCTATAATTTATATTATAAAGTCTTAAATCGATATCTAAAAGACCACGTATATAAACTTATTCATCTTCATAATAATATATTTGTTCTTACATAATTAAATGATATATATATATAATGTATGAAATATTTTAATATATACATATATAATATACAATCATAATTGATGATGACTATGCATCTTCTATCAATAATAATAATTTAGAAAACATGTTTGTAATATATTTACACACACACACCGATGAGATCTGGGTGAGTTGGTAAAGTGACTTGGTTGATATAAGTTTTACCCAGGTTCAAATCTCAGATGGTATTGGAGGCTGGTTGTGGTTGAGCGTTGGTATTGGGCCGGTTGTGATCATTGATGGTATTCTCAGACTAGTTATGATCATTCTTTAGTTTTCTTGGGTTGGTTGTGATCATTTTTGGTAATTTTGGTACTTGTATACTTGAAGATTTGGGCCCTCGATTATGTCCCAGACCGATTGGAGCTTCGATCAAAAGCATTGGTATGGTTGGAGGCCACACAAAAAACTCAATATCTATCAAACATATGTATGTATGTATATGTATATGCATATATGTATGTATGTATATGTATATGCATATATGTATGTATGTATATGTGTATGTGTATTTATATTTATCATTTGGTAAAACATATCCTCTTATATATATATAGAAATATCACTCTTATATTAACACACATACATACATATATATAATTAATATCTTATTTATATTTAATAATAATTGTGAAATCAACTTATTTATTTATTTTATTTTATTTTATCATTTATTATTCTTATTTTTTTGTTTTTATTTCTTTCTTTTTTAAATAGAGCAAGCCCTAAAAGGGTAGCAGCCGGCAACTAGGCTCAAAGCCCTAACAGAGGCCTAGCATAGTCATCGACTAGGCTCAAAACCTTGGCCAACAGCTAGGCCTCTGCCTAGGGTTGGGGGTAGGCCAACTAACCCATTCACTCCCATTTCAATTATGAGATGGGGATGGGACGACACATCCCCCCTCGCTCCCCCGACCTGTCGCCTGTTCTCCCCGCTCCCCTCCCCTCCAATAAATAAAATATATTTATTATTTTTATTTGTTAATTTTTATTTTTAAATAAATAAAATTTCAAAAAAAAGAATCTTAACAATTTTTAAATATAAATATATACATACATATTTTATTTCATTTCATTTTATTTTTTCTTAAAATAAGAAGACCATTACACTTGGTCCAGGTGGTAAAAATAAAAATAAATCAAGGGATTTTTAAAGATATAAGGTTTTATATATATTTAAAAATCAAATCACTTTTAAAACACATTCTTTGTTTTTATTCAATATCTAAAATGTTAAATATTTTAGAAAAAGAATCATGAATTTAGAAAGGAGAAATCCTTTGCTTGATTCGTGGAAGCTCTTTACTTCCTTTGTTGCTTCATTCTCCTCCATCCCTTCTGCACCTCTTATTTTTCTCCTTATTGATCCATTTTCCTCCTTTCTTTCTTCTCCATCTTCATTCTTCATTCTCCTTCCACCTGCATTTCTCCTTTGGCAAATTTTTTAAGATGGCTCATCTCTTCACTATGTTAACCATTTAGTGGAAAAGGCACTGCTTGTATATTATTTTATTTTCTATAATTAGGGTTTTCATTCTTCTATTTTAAATCGTTTATGTGTTTGTCATTATTTTTATTTTTATTTTGATTAAACTAATTACTATATTGAAAGAAAAAAAAATTGAATATATATTACATTTATTACCAAAACAAATAAGAATATACATATATATGGATAGGTACATATATATGTATTTATAATTATGCTCCTTTAATTAATACTATTTTAATTAATATATAATTACATTTATACAAATACATATATTAATACAAATAGATACTAGAATAATAATATTTGATTCAAAATTATTTATGTAACTAAATTATGAATAAATATGTATATGTATTCATTTAATTGCTTCTCTACATAATATCATTTTAATATACATATATTTATATAAATATGTGATAATTTATAAACTTATTTAGGTCCATATTAATTGTTACCTAGGCTAGGTCCAAATAATAATTGTGTTATTATTTCCATTTTTAAAACTAGATTTTGTTGTCAAAACATCAAGAAAGTTTCAAGTCAAATAATCAGGACCAACTTAGCATAACATGGCTACTTGACAGTTTCAAGAAAGTGTTTGAATTAACGTAAATCCAGTCCTATAGATAAATCTATCAAAAGTAACTTATCAATACGAAAATTCCCTATTAAGGTATAAACATTAGATTAAGCGTTAATATAAACTATTGTTAGCATTAAACATACACACCTCAAGATGGTCCTACATGAGTCACAACAAAGTTGGTTCTGTGTCACCACAATAAGGTAGCCAGAATTGAACTAACAACCAACCACAAGACATTTTACTTACACATCATGCACAAGGACACACACGACACACTAGTAGTCTAAATGATGCCACGTCATCAATAAAATATCATAGAGCTTGAGAAGGGTATTATATAAGGCCCATTCTGAGATTATTTCTCATGAAACCTTTGCTATCAAATGCAAGTCTCCTTGTGTACGGTTGCATTGGAAAGTCCATAAGTGATTTTTCAATATTAATGGCATCTCTTGTTTATTTGTAGATTATATATTTAAGGTTGATAGGAAAAACTATTCTTCTAATTTTCTAGTTGATACACTTCCTATGCACCTCACTTAACTTCTTGTTAAGCTTGATCAGAACTATTTTATCACTGGGATATCTTGGAAGTCTAAGAGGAAAACCTTCAAAACTATTAACTATGATATAGGTAAACTTTCGGAATTGAATGAAGTATCTCCCAAAATTTTTCATTAGAGAAACTACTTCATTGGAAATCTTGATCTCAAGGATTATATCCAATGTTTTGACTATCATAATTGAGAATGCATCATTTACGCTCTTGAAATGACTTTTCCCCTTCTCATGAGTGAGCTAAGGGAACTTGTCATATGCCAATGCATTGGATATATTCTTATTCACTTCTATCAAAGCAGGCTAGGTTTTGAGTATTATAATAGAATAAACTAAATACGAGGTCATATAGAATTTTTGCATGGATTCCAACTTGGTCAATTGCTCATGAATTTTGTTGATGATGATCAAAGACCAATCAATGAATAGATGATGCTCATGAACATGCACATCCAATGATGAAAAATATTCATCACTTCACTCCCCATGAATTTGATTAATAGAGTAATCATATATGACAATTCTTACTTGAAATCTAACTTGTATAGTATTTTTTTGTTTGATATTCACTCTTATTCTATTTGTCATCTAAGATTGATTCAACATATTTTCACATCTCTCATGGTTGGTTTTAGATAATTATTGAGCAATATTTTTATTGATTTTCATATTCTTGTCACGAGGTTCAATGGCGAAGGTGATGCATATAGAGGCTTTATCCATTTAAGCCATCAACTGATTATCTGTAGGCCTTATTTCCTTGCTCTATGGATTGAAGTACTTTGTTCATGCAAGTACTAGATATACACACTAAAAATGTGTCAAAAAAGCAACAACATGCTTGAGTCTACTATCTAAAATATGTTCTCCTAAAGGAGTCCTTTTCATGGCATCCATCCTCTTCCAAAATTCATCGATGTTCATGTGATTCATGTTGTTATCAAAGACATTCAAGATGTCTATGTCTATAATATAAATATACTTGTAGCCCATGTACTTGAATTTCTTTTTATCAGGTCGATAGAATAACAACTTGAGCAAGTAGACTGAGATTATAATAGACATAATCTAGAGAGAGAAAATGCATGTGTAGAATTGAAATTGGTATAATGCACATGAAGAGTTATACAAACTTGTAAGGGATATAAGATCAAATAATATTTTGAAAAATTTTCTCATGCATGCAATGATTGTCTTAAGCCATTAATAATATTGTGAAGAAGAAAAACATGATATCACATTTAAAAACATTACAATTTTGTCGATCAATTTATTACATGTGAATGTTTGCTTGAGAGAATTCAAAAGATGATGAGCATACAAAATCAAGTTTTCTCTACAAGAACAAGTTTCAAGAGAGCTTTCAATCTAAAAAATAATTTCAAAGGATGTAAAGTATAATTCAAACCTTGTTGATGCAACCAAGGCTAACTATATGATTCAAAACCATCTTCCGTTTTAAAAACCACCTTTGTCTCTTTGAGGATGACTTATATGCATGATAGAAGAAGAAATAACTAAGTATGGAGTTACTAAGAAATGAAAGACTATGAAAGCTGTGTAGTAGAATTGAAAGAGTTATTTTGAAATCTCACAAGGCTACCAAAAGCCACAACACACCAAAATCATAAGTTTATACTCAAAACCACTTTCAACAAGTTTGAGATAGCCACATTGGAGAATGAAAGGAAGGTTGGCAGAGGTTTTAAGAGCTTTTTTGAATGCAAAATGGCAAAGAGAAAGTTGCCAAGATACAATAATAATCAAAGGCCCACCAATATGTAAAAACCACGCCCTTTTTTCTCTAAAATTCCATTGGATTGTAGCCAAAATAATGGATATTTCACTTTTAAACCACTTTCTGAGATCTTGAATGAGTATGAAGGAGAATGCTATCTTTATAGAGATTATATGCATGCAAAAGCTTCTTCCCAAAGATGCACAAGATAGAAAATCTTGTTGAAAACTGCCTCATACAAAATTAGATTCTATTTTTATGTAAACTAGCTACCAATAGCTAATACCACAAATTTTATACTAAAACCCACTTCTCATACAATGATTTGTAGCTTAAGCAGCTTAGATGAAGGTTGGGAAGGTGTGTTGACTAGATTGAAATTTTTCTAGAATGATTTTACATTTTAACAAAGATTGAAATATTAATTTAAATGTAAAAATATGTTGCCAAGGTTACCAAAGTCCTATTCTATCTAAAATTGCTTACTTACAACAAAACCACATATTTACACTCTAAAACTACCTTCAAGAAACTCATTTTTATCTCAAGAAGCCATGTGGAAGGTTGACAATGTGCTTTGATTGGTTTGCAGAGTTTTTTGAAATGTTTTACATGTAAAATGAGGCTCCAAAGCTCAAAATATGTAAAACGAGGCTCTAAATTCCACAAGAAGTGAATACCACATTCCATTTTAACCAAAATTACCCTCTTATAGTAAATTTGTGGGTTTTTGTGCCAAAACAACTTAAAACATTCTTTTAAAATCCAAAATCCATGGGTTTATACTTAAAATCACCTAATATAAAATAAAACCACAGGTTTTTGCTTTAAAACAAACTTGAAACATCTTTATGAAGACCATATACCATGAATTTTAAACAAAAACAACCTCTTGAAAAGTCAAAATAAGGTCTTGGGGTGCCACATGGAGAGATAAGGAGTAGTTTGAGACGGTTTGGTAGAATTTTGAAGATTATTTTTCATGTACGTAGGTTTATAATGAGAAAAATACATGGTTAGTAACTGCATAAGGTAAAATTTACAAGTTGTGCAGGTTTTAGAGGGTTAATATGCAAAGTGGCAGGCTTTGTAGGATTATTTGACATGTAAAGACAACTTGGAAAGGCTGCAACACATAATAAAATATTTATATTAATTCAAAAAAACTCTATAAAAGGCTTTTGAATGTTTCTAGAAGGATTTAGATTCTTTTTGAAAGGCGATTAATGTGAAAATAGAGCCTTTGTACTTAGAAATGACAAATTGACCTTGAAAAAACCATAATGGAATAAAAGATAACATGAGACGCAAGACAAAAATGACCAAGGAAAGAAATGGGTCTTGTGAGGGAATCATTCAAATGAATGAATGAAATATTTTAATAACATCCACGAGAGCTAAAAATGTTGAGCAACTTGATAATTTGATTATTACAAAGGAGTTTATAAATTAAATCATAGGAATTCAATTTGTAGGATAACAATTGGCTTCAACTAGGAGCTTTTGACTATAAGGCACGATGTAGAACTCCAAACTTTGGTTTCACAGACAAGTGGTTATCTCATTGGGTTGTAGGGTCATTTCAAGTTTTACAAATATTTTGATAGGGAAACATGACAGGAGCAAGAGGACATGAAACCACGAGGAATCAAAAATAAAAAATGGGATAACACAACCAAAATAGAAGGAAAATATGAAGCATAACAAAACCTAAAGCCATCTATTTACATATAGAGGATAACCTAATTTCACTTAAAATAATTCTTCAAATATTGCCTGTTATAGGGCAAAGGAAGGTGCATACCATCTCAGTAATCTAGGTAGAATGTCTTATCATTGCATAAGTATGTGATTTTGAATGGACCCATCCATGAAGAATCAAATTTACCATGGCTCCCTTTTGACTCTCTTCGCTTGTCCCATAGGATAACAATATATCCAACCTAAAAATCTATTTTTTCATCTTCTTATCAAACAATATTTTGACTTGGGCTTGGTGTTCAACAATTATTTTTACAACTTGTGTCCTATCTTCTTCAAGCTTGTTCAAATATAGGATTTTCTTATCCAGTGGAATTGAAAAATTCTTATTTTTAGAAGTTATCATTAGTTAAATTTGAGGTAATTCAAGTATTATGGGAATAATGACATCAATCCCATACAATAATTGAAAATGTGTCAGTCTAATAGATTTCTTTAGAGTGATATGATTTACCCATAAAGCATTGTATAATTTCTTGTGCTAGTTCCTTTCATTTTCATCTACAAACTTACAGATGATGGTAAAAATATTCTTATTACTTGATTCTACCTAGCCATTTTATTATGGATAGTAGTTGTAGACACCCCATTCTAGCCATAACTGGCTTCCAATTGGACTTCAAACTGATTCAAACATTCAAATTAAGCCTAGGAATCACTAAATGTCACAATTTCATCAACACATCATTCATTAGTACTCATAATCAAGTTGAGGCATCCTTATTTGGGGTATTATATCGTACATAATAATAACCTCTCACATATTCATCTCAAATCACCTTGGGACCTAACAACTAGAAGTTTGGCCTATGGACCCATTAAGCGGGACACTTGAACAATTCTTAAAAGAGCTAAAATGCTTATCAAAATGAATCAACTAATTAAACCCTAAATTAAATACTTAGCTAAATAATCCATTTATAATTAATGAATATCTAAAAATGGAATTTTGCATATTCAAAAATATCAATCTTCTTCATCATTACCTTTATGAGTTGTCAAAATCTCACAAATTATCTAATAAATATCTAATTTGTGAGTCATGCATATTAATTGAAAATCATAATTACATGTACTCTCCTTAACTCAGTTGGAGTTAACTTTATGGTATGTGCACGACGTTGGGGGACAATTATGTGGACATTTTTAATAACATATCACATTATTGACATAACATGATTGAGTTATTTAAATTATGGCTCAGAATTATTGAGGCATAACATGATCATGTTTATAGATGATACGATCATGTTAATAGATAATGTGATTTTATTAATAGATAACATGGTCATGTTAATAGATAATGTGGTCATGTTAATAGATAATGTGGTCATGTTAATAGATAACGTGATTATGTTAATAGATAATATGGTCGTGTTAATAGATAATGTGATCACATTAATAGATAATGTGGTCACGTTAATAGATAACTTGATTACATTAATAGATAACACAATCATGTTATTATAAAAATAATAACATGATCACATTCATGTTGTTTTTCACATTAAAGCATGTGAACATGTACATGGAGCAAATATTGGTTAATATATAATGCAATCGCATTATTATAAAAGCAATAACATGATCTCATTCATGTTATTTTTCACATAAAAGCATGTGGACATGCACATGAAGCCAATCTTGGTCGAAAGCTTATAGTCACTATAATTATTTCCTTATAATTTAAATTTATTTTAGTAATATAAAAAAATAGGGTCACTCTACATCTGATAGAGTTTGTCTCACAACTTCACACTTTATGATGTAGAAAGTAATTTTTAAAAATATTATTTGATCAGTACATAGGCATTTTCAAGGTCTAAGTGTTAATCTTAGGGATTTTAGAGCATAACTTTTAAAATTAATGTCCATTTTTGGTAAACATATAGTCATTTTTTAGGTTTTTGTGCCTCTTAAATTGATTCCTAGCATTTCTAAGAGTCTTAGGTCTGTCAAAATTAAAGTTTTCACACTAATCACTTTGAAATTGATACAAAGTGGTGTGATTGGGGTAGCATAGGTCACATTGATGACCTGCACACATCAAACAACCATTTTGTGTTAATTTCACTCATTTGTCATCCTTCCCTCATCCCTGATGACTTCCTACTCATGCCTCATCACCCCTAATCACTCTCTCATCATTCCTAATTGTCCCTAGTTACTCCCTCATTGACCCTCACTGTCCCTAGTAATCTCTAATCACTCCCTCATCACCCCTAATTACTCCCTCTTTGACCCTCACTATCCCTCATCATCCCTAATCACTCACTCATCCTTCATCATCCCTCATCAATTCCTCATTAACCCTCACCATACCTCATCATCTTTAGTCACTCCCTCATCATCCCTAATCACAAGAACAAACACACTTTTTCTTATACCAATTGATAGGGAATCCAAGAACAAACACACTTGTTCTAATCCCACTTGTTAGGATCTTGCTCCTCAGAAAGAGCACAATATGATTACCAAACTTAAGCAATTAAATATGCAAAAATAACCAGAAGCACAAGTAACTAGAATTCACCAATAACACAAAATATGAGAGACAATATACAATCTTATATTAATACTTGTATAGAAAAGAATACAATAAAGAGCCGCCACACTCTTCCACCTTACAGAGGCTTCCCACACCTCAAGTGTACAGTAATTCTTCTTCAAAACACTCTCCTACCAAAAACGGTCCAACACACAACTCACACTCAGAATTGGTGTTCACCTCTCCAACCAGTCAGTAATAACCCTGCTAGTACACCAAGCACTCTATAGTACTTCAAGTTGATCTCCCATGAACCTGCAACCTGCAATTCAACTGACCATACTCACCATGGAAGGATCTTCCTTGCCTTCCTTTCTAGCTCATTAGTGGAACTAGGAGAAACATACACTTAGTTCTCTTCACTAGCACACACTTTACAATACATGCCAATAAGTCTATAAATAGACTCCAGACTTAAACAATAACTTAGACTCTTAATTTAGAAAATTATCCACACAGCTCGAGACTCTAACTGGCCTTTACATGCAAACACTCCGTTCACTTAACTAACTGTTCATGCAACGAACAGTTCTGGAACACACAGGCGACCGACGCCGGTCCCTGCTTGCCTGGTGCTGTCGATGTCGGCCGACTTCCTGTCGTCGCCGGTTGCCTTCTGCACTGGTAATGACCGACGTCGGTCATTCTGTCGACGTCGATGCTTCTAGTTCTTTAGCAACCTTCAGTTTTTGTTTGCAAGGTTGAAGCTTTTAACTCCATAACCTAACAATCTCCCACTTGGAGATAAACAGCTGCAACCTATACTTGTACCTATACTTTGTCTAGTTTTTTCCTTTGGCTTTGTATCCCTCCTCAAGATCACTCTTGAAGACCAACCACCACAAACCTGTAGTGCAAAACCTGTCATCCAAATCACCTGCCACATCCACATCTACAAACCATGTAGAAAATAACTTGAACCTACATAGTATGTGCACCTGTTGTTGGTCCCTCTAAGAATCCACTGAACTGCCCTCCAATGCTTCTTTCTCGGGTTGGCTCCAAACTTGTGACAAATCCCACTGCTTGAGAAATCTCAGGTCTAGTACATACCGTGCACTTAACCTCATTATGTGAATCAAGAACCTGTTCTGGGAACTGTCCAACCATCGACGTGCTAACCGGTCTCACATAATCATCCTGAAACAAAGTCAACATATGACCTTCCATGTCCCTAGAACACACTCATGCCAAAGAAACTTGCTACTCCTAGATTCTTCATGACATCCCTCTGAACTAGCTTTACCTTTAGTTCAGCAATACCTATATATGTAACCCTACAACAAGCACATCTTACAGTAATATGATAATGTAGCTAATATTATCCAACCTGGTAAAGAGAAACACAATGATCAAACCTCCATTGCCCTGCAACTTATACAAGACCATATACCCTGATCTTCCATCTCACGTATCCATTTCCACTCTTCTTCATCCTGAACATCCATTCGTCTCTTAGTGCTTACTTCCAGCTGGCAACTTCACCCAAAAAACTCCTATTTGGTTCTTCTCCAAGGAATCACATCCTCCATCCATGCCAAGCTCCCACTGTTTCCTGGATCTACCTGTTCTGCTTTTTTAACAGCTTCCTGGTTCTTTACCATAAGTGAGCAACAAGTAGTGTAAAGAAGGGAAATGACGAATTTGAGGCTTACATACCCTTTAAGTCCTCCATATGGGTGCTTGAGACTCCTTGACAGCTTGTTGTCCACCCAAAATTCGTCTTAGTGACCGATGCCGGTCACATTCCAGTCTGCACCCGACCGATGTCAGTTCCCTGTGACTACCTGATCGCCGACATCGGTTTTCCCCTTGCCGACACCGGTGTTTATCTGCCCTGAGTCACCGACGTCAGTCTTCACATAGCCGATGTCGGTCCCTGTCTGGACACCGACGTCAATTTTCCTACCGACATCGGTCTCTGTGTTTTGCTTGTGAGAACTGACTTCTTCCTACGAGCTCCTTTTGGATCAAACCCTTGTCCAAATCACCTTTGCTCTGCTCAGAATTCTTCTGCCTCTCATGCTAAACTCTGTCTGTCACTTTCTCCTTGAAAACCAAGGCTTTCTTGTTCTTGTCACTAACATCAGATCTCTCAAGAAACGTCTCCTTCTTTTGCATACAGAAATCTCGATCTATACCCTTTGACTCAAGAACATGCATCTCCTTCTTATTCATGTGACCAAGCCTATTAAGCCACACCTTTGAATCTACAGCTGAAGTAGATAACCCAGAAAGAGAAACAATAATACAAGTAGATAGATAAAGAGTACCTACTTTCTTACCTCTTGTTACAATAAGTGCACCCTTGGTAACCTTCCAAGAGTCTGCTGTGAGAGTTACTGTGCAACCCTCATCACCCATACTTCTTACAAAAATAAAATTTTGCTCCAGAACTGGGACATGCATGACCTCCTTTAACACCCATGTGTTGTCCATCTACAATTTCAGCTTCACTTTTCCTTTGCCAACCATCTGACAAGGCTTACCATCCCCTACACAAATTTCTCCAAAGTCTCCCTGGACATACTCATGAAAAAATTCCCTAATTGGGGATGCATGAAAAGAGGCACCAGAATCTAAAACCCAAGATTCTAATCTATCTAAAGAACATACCAGAGCACCCTGTGCAACGAAATCTGTAACACCTACTTCTTCTTCATGTCCTTCATGCTGATCTACTACCAACCAATAATCTTTCTTTTCCTGCTCTTTCTTTCCATATCTCCAGCAGGTTATTCTGCCATACCTGAACTTGGACCTCCTGCTATTAAACTTCTCCATTCGTAGTCTATTGTCTTCTGCCATTGCTCTACTCCCACTCAAACAGAAACCCCTGTGAGTAACTTGTAATCAACACACACTATCCAGATTTGAAACAACCTGTTAGTATCCCAACCAAAAGCTCTGATACCAATTGATAGGGAATCCAAGAACAAACACACTTGTTCTGATCCCACTTGTTAGGATCTTGCTCCTCAGAAAGAGCACAATATGATTACCAAACTTAAGCAATTAAATATGCGGAAATAACCAGAAGCACAAGTAACTAGAATTCACCAATAGCACAGAATACGAGAGATAATATACAATCTTATATTAATACTTGTACAGAAAAGAATACAATAAAGAGCCGCCACACTCTTCCACCTTACAGAGGCTTCCCACACCTCAAGTGTACAGTAATTATTCTTCAAAACACTCTCCTACCAAAAACGGTTCCAACACACAACTCACACTCATAATTGGTGTTCACGTCTCCAACCAATCAGTAATAACCCTACTAGTACACCAAGCACTCTATAGTACTTCAAGTTGATCTCCCATGAACCTGCAACCTGCAATTCAACTGACCATACTCACCATAGAAGTATCTTCCTTGCCTTTCCTTCTAGCTCATTAGTGGAACTAGGAGAAACACACACTTAGTTCTCTTCACTAACACACACTTTACAATACATGCCAATAGGTCTATAAATAGACCCCAGACTTAAACAAGAACTTAGACTCTTAATTTAGACAATTATCCACACAGCTCGAGACTCTAACTGGCCTTTACATGCAAACACTCCGTTCACTTAACTAGTTCATGTAATGAACAGTTTTGGAACACACAGGCGACCGAAATCGGTCCCTGCTTACCTGGTGCTGTCGACGTCGACCGACTTCCTGCCGTCACCGGTTGCCTTCTGCACTGGTAATGACCGACGTCGGTCATTCTATCGATGCCGGTGCTTCTGGTTCTTCAGCAACCTTCAATTTCCGTTTGCAAGGTTGAAGCTTTTAGCTCCACAACCTAACAGAGGACATTTTATGTCCTAAATAATTACATTGAAGGCCTTCGATCTGTGCCACACTATGAGTTAATTTATAATTTCAATATTCAGTTAAATGAGGAGTGTCACACTATGAGTTATCTACTTTCACATCTCGAGAAGTGGGTGCAAGTTATCTAGCATTATAAAAAGGTAAGTAGATAATAGATTATGAACCCAATGATATGGTCGGTACTAAAAACATCTCTATTCCCCCAACAAGAAATTATATGAATTAAAATTATTATTTTATTAACAAATGTAGATTAATGGTGAGCCAATACACTTCATCATTTCCAATGGAAGTTAGAAGAATTTAATTTATCCTAAAGCATATTTCAAAAATTGAACTTAAAATTTATACATCATCCATAACTATATACTAGTGTATATTCTAGTGTAGGCCTTGAGAAATGGATCGCCTAATAGTGTCACTCGTTATATAAAATCAAAAATTTTAAAGATGCAATCCTTTATGACATCTCACCATTAGAGGTGTGTGATGTTTTACATGTGGTCAACCATATATTTACCATTGACATGTAGTCTATGAAGTAAATCCTTGAAATGTTGTGATAGATTGTCATGATATGAAATACCATATATCATAGTTATTTCACAAGCTTCTAGTCATTAGTGCCAGAAAGTGCAAGAATCATATCAGTTCTAGTAAGAAGTATACTCTTGATGGTAAGAATTAAATTAAAAGCATCCTTATGGCACCATATCATAGTGTGGTTTATACAACAATAACAAAGACAAAATAAGTGAAACATAAACTAGATGAATACAAGGATATTTTTTTAGTCACCTAAATAAGTTCCTACATATTGTACACTAAACAATACTATTGATTTGATCCCTTAACTACCTCTACCTCAAACCTCTTTATATAACATATCATTTCTACATAAGGATTAGATCAAGTGGTAGATCCATGAAATCATGGATAACAGACACATCATACCCAAATCATTGCCTTGCAGAAGCCCAATTATGCTTATGCCAAAGTTGTGAACCAATTAAAAAAATATTAATAAGATTAAAGTGAATAAATATTATCCTCATCTAAATATTAAGTCATTTTTGTACCATATCCATGGTGTAGAATTCTTTTCCAAAAAATATTTTATGTTTGGGTATCATCATATTCATGTTAAACCTCTAGACAATTCGAATATAGTTTTAAAAACAAAGGAAGGATTGATTGACTAGTTGGTTATGACTTTTAGGTTAACTCATGTAGCGAATTCATTCATTGAGATGTTGAACAACATCCTCAGGGCCTTTACCTATGTAATTTTTTAAATCTACCTCAATGGCATCTTAATCTTTACAAAACATGGGATGAACATCTACACCATGTTGAACTAGTGTTTCACATTTTACAGAAACATATTTTTATGATAACATGAATAAATGTTCATTTTTCATGCAAGAGATAAAATATTTCAGATACATTACACACATAAGGAGTGCATATGTGAATTTGATGAAGATTCAAGTCATATAAGAATGGGAAACACCAAATAAATTTGCAGCTGATTTAACTTTTATCATAATTAGAAATTATACAAGAGATTTGTGTTTAATTTTTATCCTTTGAACCAAGCTACCAAAGGTGGAACAGAATAATTTTCCATCTAGTCATCTGCACAACAAAGATAATTCAATGAACTAAAATTTACACTCTATTTTGTGTTAGTAATCATGTTACTTAACTATAAATTTGGAAGATCATCTAATTCATTCAATAATAAAATTGACTATCACAAATGGGTATTGACAACACAACAAATCCTAGAAAAGAGTTAATTTCTATTATAATGGATTAAAAAACATATGATTGGAATGAAATATATCTTTAGAGTATATACTTATGTTGGATGATGAGGGTGGTGAGGGTCAATGATGGAGCGATGAGGGATGGTGAGGGTCAACGAGGGAGTGATTTACGATGATGAGAGATGAGGAAAGAGTGATTAGGGATTATGAGGGGTGAGGAGAGAGTGATTAGGGACGATAATCCCAAGTGATTAGAGATGATGATGTATAATTAAAGTCAATGAGGGAGTGATTAGGGATGAGGGGGGATGAGGATGGAGTGAATAGGGATGAGGAAGCAATTAGGGTTGATGAGGGATGAGGAAAGAGTGATTAGGGATGATGAAGGATGGGGAGGGAGTGATTAGAGATGATGAGGGATAGTGAAGGTCAATGGAGGAGTGATTATGGATGATAAGGGAGTGATTAGAGATGACTAGGGATAGTGAGGGTTAATGAGGGAATGATTAGGGATAATGAGTAATGATTAGAGAGTGATTAGGGTTAATGAGGGATGAGTAGGAAGTGATCATGGATGAGGGAGGGACGATTAATAAGTGAAATTAACACAAAATGGTCATTTGATGTGTATAGGTCATCAATGTGATCTACAATACCCCATTCACATCACTTTGGATCAAGTTCAAAGTGAGAAGTTTTCAAACATCAATTTTGACAAACCTAAGACTCCTATAAATGCTAGGAATCAATCTAAAAGGCATAAAACCTAAAAAATGACTATATGTTTACCAAAAATGGATATCAATGGCAAAATTTATGTACTGAAATCCCTAAGTTTAATACTTAGACCTTGAAAATGCTTAAATATTGAGGAAATTAGATTTTGAAAAACTATTTTCCACATCCTAAGGCATGTAGTTGTGAGACCAACTCTATTAGATGTAATGACCCTAATTTCTTATATTGACTAAAATAAATTTAAAAGTAATGATTATGAGTAGGCTTTAATGTGCAAAACAATAGTAACATGACTACATTATCACATTATCTATTAATGTGATTGTGTTATCTATTAATGTGATTGCATTATCTATTAACGTGATCATGTTATCTATTAATGCGATAAAATTATACATTAACATGATCACACTATTTGAATTTGAATTCAAATACTATGCCTTTTGGCTTGGGAATGGCTTGAATTCTTGAGCCAAAATCTAGGACCTATCTAAAAAACAACAACAATCAACTTCAATAGCCAAATACACTACAAAATTCAATGGTAAAATTCAAAAACTTAATACCATCATGGTGATCATGCACTCTTCTTTCCAAACATATGATTTTTATAATTTTTTGGACTAATTTAACGTTTCAAACTATGTTGATTCTAACATACCTTTTTAGGCCAATATATGTCACAATCATACATGCCTATACATGTTCATGTAATTTGTCTTTCATTGATCCAAGTGCAAAATAAATTATAGGGTCACAAATTAGGCCTAATTCTTCACACATTAAAAAAAATGATTTTTAAATTTTTTGAGATAGTTACTCATGGCATACGGGTAACTATCCATTTTTTGGTCAATTTTTAGGATCTATTTACTTGTAAAATTCATTTAAAAAAAGTATTAATTGAAAAAATAAAAAAAATACAGGTCACAAACTAGAATATCTTATCTAAATTTTCACCAAAGTGTTTCAAACAATATTAAACGCTACCCATAAAATGATGCACCTCATGACTGTTTATCCGCTCTATTTTCTTTAAAAAAAAAGAGTTACTCTTCAAATTTTCGATGTTTGACATATTTATACTTAAATTTCTTTTTTAAAAACTAGTGTTTTGGAAACTAGACTCAAAATTCTACATTTCATGTTCTTATACTATCTTCAAATTTAGAGTGTATATATCTCAAATTATCTATAGAAGTTCATATTTATGAAATTTTAGGAAGATCACGGCCATGGGTATGCCACTTTTTGTCCCCCAACTTTGTGTACTTACCCTTTAACTAACCTAGGGTTAGGTTGAACTCATTCCATGCTTAAATCCTAACCTAACTCAACTTGGGTGAGAGTTAACTTTGGAGGCTATAAATACAAGGCCTCACCTATTGATCTTTAAGCTCTTTTAGTGTAAATTTATTATGCTCAAATAGATGCAAGAAGCCTTTCTAGTAGTGTTACCATACCAATTCCATAATCCAAGTTAAGCTAAGCCAACTAACATTACCAAGGTGCTAAGGAGAGGTGAAGCAATGGAGCTTCATTGACAAAGATATCTTGAGCATGTAGCTGAGCAAGCTAATTCAACAAGCCATTTTGAAGCTCCAAGGAAGATAAAATAATGATTTGTTTTGTTTTCTAGTTGTGTTTTCATCGCATGCTTATTACTTATGCTTTTCCTAGTGTCTAGGCTAGAGGTGTTAGTGTTTAGTGTGTTTGTTTAATTTGATTTTATTGACTAACACTATACTAATCTCCCCTCTATAGATTTCTTGTTCACATAATGACATGTTCGTTGGGACCCGCACCTCATAAAGTTCTTTCCATGGCATTTAAGGACCTCTTTCTAACAATTTTCATGTCAAAATCCTAACTTGCTGGCTAAAAAGGTGAAAAGTTAAAGCTCACAAATGTTCTATAAAAAATCACATTTTTCCTATGTAGTTATGATTTTTCTCTCTGTAGTCATGATATTGCAATGTGGATTAGTGATATTACACTATAAAGTTACGATATTGCATTTGTGTTTTTGCCTTGATAAGTTGAGTTTTTGCCTTGACAAGTAGTGGTTTTGCCTAATGAGTTGCTTTATTATCTTTATAGTCATGATTTTGTCCAAAAATCTATGATACTAATCAAAAAATTATGTTATTGCCTTCACGATCTGTGATATTACTCAGATAATCATAGTATTGCCTTCATGATCTATGATATTGCTCAGACAATCATGGTATTGCATTGAAGAATAGCAATTTTGCACTGTATAGTCATGATTTTGCTTAACCCTTTTGTTTTGCAGGAAATCATGATTTTGCATTGTAGACTTGAGATTTTGCACTATAGAATAACAATTTTTCACTGTATGGTCACAGTTTAACACTAACACTTTGTTCTACAAAAAGTTACAATTTTGTATTGACCAGTTGCGATTTTATAGGAAAAATTATGGTATTGCTCTATGTATCTGTGGTATTGCACTATGTGAAAAACATAAGAAAACTTGAGAGCTAAATTTACATTTTCATTTGCTCACTTTATTTTAGCTTCTAAGCACAAGGATCCCCTAACATCTTTTGTAGGACCCAGAGACCAATGAAATACGTTTTTAACACTCTAAGATTTAAACTGACTTTACAATTAGTGTTTTAAAATCTTTCACTTTAGTCATTTTAATTTTTCTAAGTTCTTAAACAATGCCAAGGGGTTAAAATTCATATCATATTTTTTTTGGAGCTCTAAAAATGAACTCACACACTAATTAAATGCTTATAAGAGTTTTTATTTTTGTGATGGTTATCGTGTGTTTGTTTTATAAGTTAAGTGTAGTGTGTATGTTCTCCCCTTGTCCCCATTAGAGAACTTGGGTGATAAAATATGCTTCATTTTTTGCCTTTGTTGCTTTGTCCAAAGTATGGAAGGAAAGTCACTAAGGCCCTCCCCAAAATCTGAGTGATTTGGGTGATCCCAAAATGACCCTAAAATCCTTCTCCTCAATTTTTTTATTTAATGCATTTTGTCTTGTGGGAGGGAGTTCATCACCTCCCCACGAGTGGTCTATGGAAGTGTTGACTCGATAATTCATCTCCCAACATCACTTCAACTCCACGCCATGGTAGGGGTATAAAAATTGAGGTCGACTAACTGGGACACTTGTTTGAGCAGTTAAACAAGCTCCATTAGTAAGAGACTACCTCAAAACATAGGTTTAACTTGGACATTGTACTTCACTAAACAATTAACAGATGTAGTGGTTGTGAAAAGGATAATACCTTTTCAGAACAAGCTAGTTAACATGGATCTAAATGATTTGTTGTGCCCTAGTGTGAACCACACATATGGGACCATTTAAAATGTACGTAAAATGATAATTTTTAGACAACCCGACTTGTTGTGAATATATTTTCAATGTAGGGTGAGTAGTCTAAAGTTCCATGTCATCATACGAACTCTTGAGAGAAGAAGGGGCCTAAAAACCCTACTTTTCATGTGCATTTAAATTTTAGGATTGAAAACATAATTTCCTCTCAAGAGCAAGTATATAAAAAGAATTATATAGTACAAACCCACCTTGTCAATTTTTAAGATTAGGATGATACACTTAGGTGTTTTTGTTATATTTCCTCTTTACTTACATTGTCTTGAGTAAAAACTATTTGTTTGTCATACCACGTTCAAAACAAGTAATGTTTGCAAATTAATTTCTTGTTTGATGAGGACTTATGTCATCTGTTTGATGCTACACTTCGACTTAGTCGTTTATCAAACTTTTATGTTTGTGTGTGTCACTTGTTTGAAAGGGGTACCGTTACACTACCCATTTCATTCCAAATCATGTGCCTTAGAGTTTTTGAAAAAAACCATTTGTCATATATTTAATATAAATATAGCATCACTACGCTACTTAAATTATTTTAAAGACTTATTGCCTTATATCCAATTACAATATCAAAACCACATGTGCCTTCTTGGTCTATAACTATAATCGTTATGTTGTTCGTTTTGGTCTAGCTTTTTGTCCATGTAAGCACCAAGCCTTTTAAACCAAGTTCTAAACTAGTTTTGATAAGTTCAAATTCAAACATTGATTGGTTTATGCTTATGCCTCATGTAATTTTGGTTTAGACATTTATCTCTCACTTTTAGGTTGTGCAACTTAAACTAATTCCTTACTCGATTAAAGACTATTTTTATGCCTAGATTTGGGAAGTGGTCTATCTTCTGTGTGCCTAAAGTCTAATGTATTTTACTAAAGCTAAAGCTTATGTTTGAATTTGAATGCCTAGTTTTAGTCAAAGTGTTTCAAATATGTTAGATTAATTATCTTACCTCTTAGACCTAGTGTTATTTCAAAATCTAGCTTTTGTCATGTTCCCAATAGACCCAACAATTCCTATTTTTTTTATACCTAGTGTTATTTCAAAGTCTAGCTTTTGTGTTATGTTTGAAAAAGACCTATCATTTTTACCTTTTTGTCTTAGACCTGGTGTTGACGTTGTGGATTGCACCCTTGAAAGAAGGTTGGGCTTCTCTCTTCCATGTGACACAATGGAGACTCCCCTCTTACTGTGGGTCTGGCCAAACTGAGAGGATAATATCTAGATAAGGGCTAGCTCCCTTTGATGCATCTATGAGGCTTTTCACTACTAATGCTAATAATGGGGGGGGGGGGGGGGTGGGGGGTTGAAAAGGGAGAAGGATATAACCGAAATAAAACCTATCTAAACGATGATGCACCAAAAATGATTGATCTACTTAGCTTTGACATACACTTTGCACCAAGAACAAACTGATATACACTTCACTTGAAATGAGAAGCTCTTCAACATCGGTGTTTCAATAGGGGGTCCTCTAGAGATACAGGGAGGAATAACTACCGGAGGTGTTTTAAGACACACTATGGTAGCCTATTCACATGCGCCTATACTTTGTTGTGGACACTTCTTGTTGACCTACAAAAGAAGAACTCAGAATACAGTAGACATGCTGGAATCATTCTATGAAAGCATGAAAGGAAATGACTTAACACAATTCAAAACCATAGACATATGCAAAAGTGCAAACTCAAATAGAGGTACAAATGATATGTCTTGATTCAAGGTAAATTCTTGTAGGGCTTCGCCATACAAGCTGAGAGATATCCTTCTCAACTTAGAGGTTACAATATATAGCATAAGGAGAAAGACTTCTAGCACCTTCCAGAACAAGCAAGCCATGTTGCGTTGAATTCCTTGGAAAGAGGAAACTTGCTCATGATGGTGTCATCCTTCTAGAAATAGCCTAAAAGAACCATGATATAGATGTCACAAGTCTTGACTTTACAGCTTAAACTGTCTTAAATGTTCTTACAAAAGCATGGGTCACTTTATCTCATCTATAGTAATAACTTCATGTGCCGATGCTTTTTGTGTGCCACCTGGACTGATTAATTCATGTTTGTGCTTGGCTGGGAACATCTTTTGGAACATTCCAAATGTTGTCCTATGTGTGTGTGGCTGTGTTTTGGATTCTCTATTTTGTTCCCTCTTTCCTTATTATTTCTTATCTCTTTCTGGCAATTTGAGCTCTTGGGCTATTCCTTTCCCTCTTTCGAGCTACCTTTCTAGGAGGTCACTGAGTTTATCCTCGAGTCTTATGCCCCTTTGAATTTCGTCGGGTCTGTGCCATTCGAAAACCAACGGCTATTTCACTATCTCAAATTTGACACGCATGGGGACATCACCAGATGTTTAAACTGCCAACGGCTAGTTCATCATGCTAAAGTTGACGTCTTCAGGCCCGCCATCATCTTTGGTAATTTCTTTTGCCTTTACAAAATGAACCTTCTTGAAGCGAAGGTGTCCCTTCGAAAAAGTGGAAAAGGTCCCTTTTTGGCAGTCGAGAGTCCCCCATAAGGGCACTTGCCCTTAGGGCTCCCTTATCCTCTCAATTTCTTCAGACAAAATGTCTAAAGGAATTCCTTTAGACATTTTTCTCGAAGGAAGTCTTTCCTTCAAAGTTGACGCTCTTTTCTTTGTAAATCCCTTCGAATAAAAGTCTGAAGGAATTCCTTCAGGCTTTTTGTCTGAAGGAATTCTTTGCCTTGGTTTTTTTCCTTTGATAAATTCCTTCAAAAATTTTGTCTGAAGGAATTCACCCTTTCATTATACATGGAGTTTCTTTAGACCAAAATTCTGAAGAAATCCTTTGTCTTTTGCAAGGATTCTCTCCGAAGGGAAACTTACCTTTCGGCCTTCTACCTTATCATTTTTTCGAAGGTGATCTTTGCCCTCTGTAAGGGCACTTTTGGGTCCATAATTGCCCTCTATAGCCTGTTAGAATGGCCTAGTTTGTAACCCAACTACCCTCTGCAAGGGCACTTTGTCCTCGAAGCCTTGTAAAATCCTTGCATTCTTTGAACTAGTCCATTTCTTTGTCAAAAGGCTTGTGCAAACCAACTACCCAAAATGAAATAAGCCTTATATCAAATTGAAAACTTGTAGGTCTTAGACCTTTCAACTATTTTATAAGAATAAGACTTATTGCAAAGGAAAAAAGGGGCATTTGCAGTAAGGTGGATACAGTCAAGACTAATGGCTCAAATAGCAAGGGAAGAAGGAGACCGATTTTTGGCTTGTAGGACCAAAAATGGTCAACAATTTGGCGATTCTCAAGGGAAACATACCTGCTATGCTAAAGAGACTGATAGCCTCAAAGTCCATTGGGCATGGAGTCAGGATGTAGCTTGAAAAATTTAACAACAACCTTCTAAAGACCTATGAACCAACAAAGTTTTACCTCAAGCAACAAGGAAAAAACAACACACAACAAAGGCTAAAACACTACACATGTACAAAAAGCACTTAGGGAAAACAAAAACAATTGAAAGCAAACTACTATGTACAACTAAATAGATACATTTTCCTCCCTTCTAGATCGAAGGGAAAACATCTTAAGTCTCCTTCATGGCAAGAAAACTTGTGGTGCCAGACAAGTGGCTGAATGGAAAGGAGACTTGGTGACTTGCTCTTCTTGTCTGCCACCTTGATTGGCTTGTATCCAAATGAATCAGGGTCAAACATGCTTCCAACATATATGTATTCATCTTGCTCTTAGAATCTTGCCTCATGCTGGCCCTTCATGTTAGTGTATCTCACCAAGAAGTCAATAGCTGTTGGCTCATCACCATAGAGATCATCTAGCTCATAACCCCCTTGATATGCATCACGGATTGACTTGTTCCCTTCTACCTCATTGAAGAGACTATCAAACTTATCTTCTGCTTCCTCATGGCTTTCTTGAAGAAGGGTGACCATTGTGATGTCTAAAATGAGATTATAAACTGCTTTCTCATCCCACAAAATATTACCTTCTTGCTCAAGGCCCTCTTCTTCAAAGCTTTCATCAAGATGGACAGGCCTCTCATTTCCTTACTCAAAGACCAGAGTCTCTAGTTGTTCAAATACATGCTCCTGATCCTCCTCCAACTTAGGCTCCATGGCATGGTCATTCTCTTCATCAAAGTAATAAGAAAGTTCATCAAACAAGGGAGGAGAGAGCTCACCATGCTTACTTTCCTCATCATCTATTATTGACAAATAAGGTTATTCAACCTCTTCTTCATATTTCTAGAACATCCGCATGTATGCATGACCTATGTATTCTTCATTATTGATGATGTCTTCACAGGGAGCATCCATGATGATCTCATCCTCATTGTCACTCGTGATAGCCTCTTGGGTAGATGCAAATTGGATCCTCTCTTCTTCACTTGCCTCTTTCAAAATAGGTTCCTCCTTAAGAAAGAATGGAGTGGAGGGTTGATGGATAGACTTATGTGGAAGAGGAGGCAATTCTTGAGATAGAATCAAATGATTCTCTTCCTTATATTTGGCTAACACTTCATCTACATCAGATGTGGCTTGATATCTCTATTGAAGGAGTATAAATGGGGTGTGTTTAGACATGAAATCTGTCGTTTGGTCTAAACCATCCATCACACCCTGGCTGAGGGATCTCATTATGTACTCCAACTTTGTAATTTGCCTAGCTACATTTTCTTGGGAGAGCCTTTCTTGGAGATCATGAGGATCACCATGAGCAGGGGCAACTTCATCATTTCCAAGGCCCTGAGCTTGTTCGTGGTATTCCCTCCTCTAACTTAGAATTTTTACATCATGTTGAAAGACTTGAGGAGATTGAAGAAGACAAGGAAGAAGCTATTGATGCACAAGAAGAATTTTCTATATAGGGACGTGCTATTTTTTGAAAGGCATAGGATGATTCCCTTCAAAGGAGCTTTCACAATCTAAGGAATTAAGAAGGTTCATTTCCATGGGAGGCCACTCTAATGCCCTTTGGTGTTGAAAATATAGGTGCAAGGGATTAAGAGTAGGAGTGACTAATGCATCAGATGAGCTAGAGTGAGCAAGTACTATCTGGTAGAAGGGATTTGGTGCACAATAAGGGGATTTCTTTAGAATAGGAGGGGGCACACAAGGCTGACTGCCTTGAATGAATGGACTCTTCCATTTTTATACTTCTTCCTTCATGGATTGCAAGGCCTGAGCTTCCCTAATTAAGCACTCCTCTTTATACATAAGCTCTTGCTGATATCTATTCTGCTCCTCCAATGTGTTTATCTCCATCACTTGCTTCTCAAACTCTAGCGTTACTTCCTTTACACTAGGTGAAGGGAAACCAGGAGAGCTGCTTGAGGTGATGCCATGAACAACCTGAGCTTGATCAAAGTTATATGAAGGAAAACAAGGCCCATACTATTAAGCAATGGGATTATACATACCAAAAAGTGATTTCTTGATGGCACCAGGATTGCTTACCTAGTTGATTCAACTCAGAGTCACCATTGGTGTTGGTTGAAATTCCTATAGAGGCTGATTGGTTGAAGAACACACCAAAAATCCTTCAACTTCTTGGATAAACTATCCCACCAGGCGTACCAAAAATTGTTGACATTGTGGATTGCACCTTGAAAGAAGGTTAGTCTTCTCTCTTCCATGTGACACAATGGAGACTCCCTTCTTGTTGTGGGTTTGGCAAAACTGAGGGGAGAATCTCTAGATAAGGGCTAGCTCCCTTTGATGCGTCTCTAAGGCTTTTCAATACTACTGCTAATAATGGGGGGGATGAAAAGGGAGAAGGATATAACCAAAATAAAACCTATCTAAACTATGATGCACAAAAAATGATTGATCTACTTAGCTTTGACATACACTTTGCACCAAGAACAAACTGATATACACTTCATTTGACACAAGAAACTCTTCTGCATCGGTGTTTCAATAGGGGGTCCTCTGGAGATATAGGGAAGAAGAACTACCAGAGGCATTCTAAGACATGCTATGGCAGCCTATTCACATGTGCCTATACTCTGTTGTGGACACTTCTTGCTGACCTGCAAAAGAAGAACTCACAATACACTAGACATGCTAGAATCATTCTGTGAAAGTATGAAAGGAAATGACTTAACACAAGACAAAACCATAGACATATGCAAAAGTACAAACTCAAATAGAGGCAAAAATGCTATGTCTTGATTCAAGGTAAATTCTTTTAGGGCTTTGCCATACAAGCTGAGAGATATCCTTCTCAACTGAGAGGTTACAATATATAGCATAAAGAGAAAGACTTCTGGTGCCTTCCAGAACAAGTAGCCAATGTTGCATTGAATGCCTTAGAAAGAGGAAACTTACTCATGCTGGTGTCATCCTTCTAGAAATATCCTGGAAGAACCATGTTTTAGATGTCGCAAGTCTTGACTTTACATCTTAAACCATCTTAAATGTTCTTGCAAAAGCATGGGTCGCTTTGTCTCATCCACAACAATAACTTCATATGCTGACACTTTCTATGTGCCACTTGGGTTGATTAATTTATGTTTGTGCTTGGCTAGGAGCATCTTTTGGAACATTCCAAATGTTGATGTATGTGTGTGTGTCTGTGTTCTGGATTCTTTATTTTGTTCCCTCTTTCCTTGCTATTTCTTGTCTCTTTCTGGCAATTTAAGCTCTCAGGCTATTATTTTCCCTTTTTGGGCTCCCTTTCTAGCGAGTCACTGAGTTTGTCCTCGGGTCTTATGCCCCTTTGAATTCCATCAGGCCTACATCATTTGAAAACTAATGGCTATTTCAATGTCTCAAATTTGATTCCCATGGGGACATCACCAGACGTTTAAACTACCAATGACTAGTTCATCATGCTAAAGTTGTCGTCTTTGGGCACGTTATCATCTTTGGTAATTCCTTCAGCCTTTACAAAATGAACCTTCCCAAAGGGAAGGTGTCCCTTCAGAAAAGTGGAAAAGGTCCCTTTTCGGCAACCGAGAGTCCCCCGCAAGGGCACTTGCCCTTCGGGCTCCCTTATCTTCTCAATTTCTTTGGATAAAATGTTCGAAGGAATTCCTTCAGACATTTTTCCTGAAGGAAGTCTTTCCTTCAAAGTTGACGCTCTTTCATTTGTAAATCCCTTCAGACAAAAGTCCAAAGGAATTCCTTCAGGCTTTTTGTTTGAAAGAATTCCTCGCCTTGTTTTTTTCCTTTGATAAATTCCTTCAAACAAATTGTCCAAAGGAATTCCCTCAGGCATTTTGTCCAAACGAATTCACCCTTTGGTTATACATGGATTTTATTTGGACCAAAATTCCAAATAAATTCTTTGTATTTTAAAGGGATTCTCTTTGAAGTGAAACATACCTTTTAGCCTTCTGCCTTATCATTTTTCCAAAGGTGCTCTTTGTCCTCCGCAAGGGCACTTTTGGGTCCATAATTACCCTCCACCACCTATTGGAATGACCCAGTTTGTAACCCAACTGCCCTCCACAAGGGCACTTTGTCCTTAGAGCTTTGTAAAAGCCTCAAATTCTTTGAACTGGTCCATTTCTTTGTAGAAAGGCTTGTGCAAACCAACTACCCAAAATGAAATAAGCCTTATATCAAACTAAAAACCTACAAGTCTTATACCTCTCAAATCTTTTTTAATAACAAGACTTATTGAAAAGAAAAGAGGGGAATTTGTAGTAAGGTGGATACAGTCAAGACTGATGGCTCAGATAGCAGGGGAAGAAGGAGACCGATGTTTGGCTTGCAGGACTAAAAATGGTCAACACCTAGTTGTTTTGATCCTAACTTTGTGCCTTATTCCCAAAGACCTAGCAACCCTTTTTAGAACTATATTAGACATGTTTGGAGCACTTCTTTATCAACTTTGGCATTTGGATTTGTATTTCACTTGACCATTTGTTTAATACATTTGACATTAGACCTTTTAAACTAAGTTTATCATTGCCTATTTTGGAAAAATAACTTCATTCCTATATTGAGTTATTAGACCAAGTTTTACCAAGTTCAGACCATTTATCTTTTAGAACTTATTTTTAAAAAAAGAGTCTTTAGAACTCTAGACCTTCTTCATGGAATGTTAGTCATTAATTTGGATGTCTCATTACACTCATATTGGAGCCATATACAATCTAGGTTAAGATAACATGGTCATGAATGATAACTTTATTCAAGACCCATATGGCAATGATGTGGTTTGTGAGATGGATCCTTATCCTCCTTACACTACTCAATTTATGGAATAAAGTCAATATCCGTTAGCCCATTATTTGCTTAACACACCTCCCTATTTAGAGCAAGACCAATAACAAACTATGTAATATCTTTCTAGCATATCATTGGCTATAGAATAAGCTCAATAACAACTGTATTACATTATTATACCATCGACATATGATCTTTATTTGTTTGATTTTCACTTGTTTTAAAATAAGGATGAGGTTTTAGTTAAAGTTATGGAGGTAGGGGCCAAGTTTCTAGCATACTTCCCTCATGAAAAATTGCATAGTCTAATTAGAGTGCCTCTAAACGTGCCCTATACCCAAACCATTGAACATGTCTCTACTAATTATCATCAATCACTCAATCCAATGTTGTATCAAGACACAAATATGCTTGCAAAAGGAAAGGGCCTCATAGAAGACCACATTATACAAATGCAACAAACATATCAAACCTATTTGAATCTAGAATGCAATTTTAATGCCATGGCCATGTCAAACATTTAGTCATCAAGCTAGCTCTTTCAACATGAGTGCTAATTGAGTTGATAGGTCAATATAATTTAGGTATATACCCATTTACACAAATCACTTTAGTCGGTGACATGTATAATGCTCCATTTATAGAAGATGTGACTGCAACTTCTATGAAGAATACTGTGCCAAACATGATGAATAACATGCAAGTGTCTTCTAATCTAGGCCAAAGTGGTTTAAATACACCAATAAATAGGTTACAATAATAAGTTCATTTAGTTCATACCATGAGTGGTTCACAACAATAGGGGACAAGAACTCCTACTTCTCAACCATAACATGTTACTTCTAATTCTCAACCAACTTCTTCATTAAACACGCCACCACAAGGATTAAGTAATCAAGCATCGACTACTACTTTACCTCAATAATAGGTGGTGAATACTACCTCATCTCAATAGGTGGAGACTAATATTCCACAACATCAAGCACAATCTAATATACCACCGTAGTAGAGGTAGAACAATGTGCCACCTTAACAGGGGCAACAAATATTCTACCTCGATAAGTAGTGATAAACATAACTCTATAGTTACAGACTAATATGCCTTTATAATCATTAATATTATCTAATCAACAAATTGTGTGTATTGGTCAAAGACAAATGCCAAACACCCAACAAGTGTTTAGTTCACAAAAAGTGTTTACACAATATAGATGTACAACTATCCAGCAAGTACCAATCAGGTAACCATTACCTTTTACTCCACACATGCCACACATCCAAAGACATGGCCTTGGTCCACAACAAGTTCCCCTTATTTAGCCAGGTTTGACTAGTCGACAACAAGTCCCTACTCCACCTCAGTAGGTATAATATTTTACCCAAAGCCATATCCTTCCATCTCAACCTCAATTCCCTCAAAACCAAGCTTATATATCGAATCCAAACTAGAATAAATCCCAACAATGTATGAAATTTAAAAAATCACATCCCAATCTAGGGATGCATATTCCTATTCGGTTCACCCATCAAACCAACATTCTGCAACAAACCATACCTTCATTATACCATGGTTAAGGTAATCCACCTTTAAGCACCTACCCACCACTTTAGCAAAATGTACCATCTAGTTTCTTGGTCTAAGAACTACAACAAATGAAGAATGTGATTATTGTTATTCAAGAAAGTAAGCAGACTAAGAAATTTAAGTTAGATGATGTGTGTTCATACCCATTCAACATGGAGTATATCCAGATACCATTTCCTTCAAGTTATGAACCATTGAAATTTGATAAATACAAGGGTAAAGGAGATCATAAAGCACATTTAACAGAGTTCTTTGTTGCTTTCCATTCAGTGGCTTATAGTGACATTTACATACTCCTTTTATTTCCTTGAAGTCTAGCAAGATGGGATTTGGAGTCGTTCCTCAAACTGCCAAAGAATTATGTATATTATTTTTATGACCTCTTAGACAAATTTGTGCAACATTTCTCTTATAATCCCGAACATGAGATTTCATTAGTGTATTTGAATCATGCCAAGCATAAAGTTGGTGAGAGATTTGCAAGCTATTTACAAAGATGGAGAGCGATTTCTAGTGACTCCACCCACAACTTACTAGTTAAATAATTGGTCACTATGTTTACTAAAAATTTGCACAATGAGATATCCTATCATCTGGAGCCTCATTGTACACATACCTTAAAAGATATCGTCAATAAAGGTTTACATATTAAAATGTCCCTTATTAACAAAGGGATTATCAAGTTAATCTCATCGAATCAAAATCAAAACCAAAACCAAGGCACATGCCCAAGTCAGAACCCTCACCAAGTCTAAGTGCAAGCGTCTTCACCCACTTAGGCCAATAGCTATGAGAAATCCAAGAAATACAACCATAATAAGAATGTTTTTCTAAATGGGATAACTGAGTCATGTCATGTCTGAATGGTACAAACACCGTCTACTCAAACTACACTGCAAATGTAGTTTACTCCACATCAGTAACCTATTCAACAAGTACAACCTTCACAATATCCTATACTAGCTTCACAAATATAGCAACCAACAATTTTACAAACCATCATACAAGAAGAATACCCACTCCTTGAGTCTCTATCAATCTTATATAACCTATTGAAGTAGTGTTTCACAAGCTAGCCACAACTAATATGATTAGTTTGCTAATTCTAAAGCACTTTCTTGAGGGTATTTCATATATGAACTGGTGCAGAGAGCATGAGTGCTATGAATACCATCATGTTCATGAACATAATATATATATTTTTATGTGCATTTAAATCACCTCGTTGAAAATATGCTAGAATATGTGGAGATTGCATTGGATAATAAAGCATCTACATCCAATCAAAATCTAGGTACATATCAAAACCCTTTTCTATAACATAATAATAATAATCTACAATAACAACAGATACCAGAACAACAACAATATCAGTATCAATAACCATTGCAACAATAATAGTAATATCAGTAGTAACAACAATGACAATAACATAATAGGAGGAACCAAGGCCATAATGATTCCAACAACCAATAGACTTACCACATAGTTATACATGACTACAACAAAGTTGTAGGTCATATTATGGGAGGTCACATTTCAACCATCACCATTAGTCTTGGACAAAGAACTAATAGACCAAGACCATTGCCAAATAATTCCAATCAACCTATCTATGCCAGTAATCCTTCCTTGACCTAGGATCGTAGCCAAACACAACAATAACTAGGGATTACTATTTTAAGACTTTATATCGATAACTCATCATTGTTCCATGACCATAACCAAGTGCATCGATAATTGAGACTTATCTCATCTGGCCCATCTCTATCATCATCAAATTACAATAGTCTTATATCCAATCTCAATTGTGCAATCACAACTCAGTGGTCTAAGATTACCATCTCAGGCTCACAACCTCCTCCAAACGAATCAATCCACCCCATTGTGTTGGCTAAGAACAAGCCATATACCAATGTTAAAAAGAATCCATATGACATTATGGAACAAATTTAAAAGACACTGACATATATCTCCATTTTGGATTTGTTGTGTATGTTTACTATTCATAAGAATATCATTATGAAACTCCTAAGCCAATCCCCAAGTTCCCAATGACATAACCCTAGGCTAATAGTTGACCTTTGACCAAAGTGATATGTCCTCCCTTGACCCTCTCCATGACAACCTGTTATACACTAAAGTTGTCATCACATAGCATAAATTCAAATGTGTCCTCATAGACAATGGATTAGGTTTGAATATTATGTCTCTAAAGCTCATCAAGCATCTCAAATATATAAAAACCAATCTAAAATCAGAAATAATTACTATCAAAGCCTATGATAATGAAGAATGAGAATCATAAGTCACCATAAGCATACTAGTTATCATTGGGCACTTGACCCACGACACACTCTACCATGTGTTGGACCTAGATTTATAATACAATTTGCTCTTGGCTAGACCTTGGATACATGAAATTTGCAAAATCCCTTTGACATTGCACTAGTGTCTCAATTTCTCACACTCAGGCATGGAGGTCACCATCAATGGAGATTTGCAGCCTTATGAACATTGCAAACATTTGGAGGTTGAGTATGAAAGTTATAACTATCATTTTGGACAAAATATGGTTCCCAAGAAGGACAAGGACAAAGAAATACTTGTTGAATTGCTTGAGGCCAATTATATAGACACAAATAGCTTTGACTCATATTCACATATGCCTCCTCTTGAAATATCTAATCATTTTACCATCTCAACAAATGGCCCAGGAGAGTATTTGACCCATGATAGATTCCACATTAATAAACTTCCACAGAACCCCAAGTCCTATGGAAGACCTAAAGCTAGGCTACCTTGCATGGAATGGCAATAAAAAGGAAAAGGTAAACTTTATCGTCCAGCTCCTATCATTTTCACATCGGCCACTAGCCAAGATGAAGACCCACTCGCTAATGATGAATCTTTGTTAGACAATGACAAATTGGTCTATTGTTATAAGTTGCAAATATCCCATCCCTAATAGGATCTTGGAGAAACAAGCCTATGAAGGAGGAGGCCTTGAGATAAATCAACAAGCTATTCTTGAGCCAATTTCTATAACTCTATATAAAGGAACTTATGGTCTCAAATTTAAATCACCTAAGGATGACCCCTCGTATCTTATTAGTGTTCTAATGCCAACGTCTAGTGATGATGATGTCAGCAACAAAGCAAAGTCTGATCACAACAGTTATGAAGACCTTACCAATACCAACCTATATGAATCATATGCCATTTGTACCATCACCCTAGAATATAATGTAACATACTTCCTCTTTATCACCCTCAATTTATAGTCTAGGACCAACAAGAATCCATAGTACCTATAGATGAGTTTGAGAATGATGAGGCCTTTTGTGATTTTCTAGGCCTAAGAGATAATGTCTCATTGGGAGACCACAAATAAGGGTTCTATATCAAACTAGATCCTATAACTTATTTTAAAGAATGAGTGAACACCCTTAACCAAAAATTAAAAAAATAAAACATCGAGGACCTAAAGTGAAAACCCCTTTGAGGCACTTTTGGACCAAGGTAAAAGTAAAGAGAAATGTCAGCCTTTTAGTGAAAACCTATTTCAGGTGCCATTAGATAGGAGTGCTCGCCTTTCCTTGAATGAAATTAAGGAGACCACCAATGATGAACTTGATTTTGGGTCTGAGCTTAGTTTGGTATAACAACATGCATTTGATCAAATTGCCTAGGAATTTCATAGTATTTTTAACATGGCCGTCATTACCATTAGGCGATTCAGATTCATCTTATTTAGGAGAGCTTGAAGAACTCATCTAACCAAATGAATTTAAAATTGCATGTGAATTCACATCATTACCAACCATTTCAACTCTCCTCATAGAAGATATTATAGAAGTCAACATCAGGACTCTAGACGACCCAAATTAGATCAAATTACGTGCATCCCTCATCGAGGAGGAATGTGAAGTTTTTACAACCCTTTTGAGGGAAATTGTTGACATTTTTGCATGGGCCTATTCAGACATGCCTAGTTTGGACCCCACCTTGGTTTCACACTATCTTATTGTGCATCCTAAAGCCATACATGTGAAGCAGAAATTGCATAAGATACATCCTCGTATTACTATACTAGTAAAAAAAGATTTGGAAAAATTCTTAGAAGTGAGATGCATCTGATCGATCGACTACTCAAAATAAATATCAAATGTTGTGCCTTTAGTAAGAACCCTGAAGGAATCAAAAATTACATTGATTTCAGAGACATCAATAAGGCCTACCCTAAAGACAACTTTCCTTTGCCGAATAGTGACATGATAGTTGACTCCATAATGGGGTATGAAATGTTTTCACTTATGGATGGATTTTTAGGTTATAATTAGATCATAATCATGCCAAAAGTCTAATACAAGACAACATTCACCACTCCATGGGGAATTTTTTATTATCAGGTTATGCCATTCAACCTTAAAAATGTTGGAGCCACATACCAAAGAGCCATGACTATCATATTTCATGATATGGTGCATGATATTATTGAAGACTATGTCAACAACATATTGGGTAAATTAAAGACCCGTGTCAATCATCTAACCATGTTATGCAGAATATTTGAGAGGCTTCATGAATATAAGGTCAGACTTAATCCTAAAAATTATGTCTTCGATGTCACTTTAGAAAAATTATTAGGCTTCATCATCTCTCATTGAGACATTAAAGTTGATCCGACCAAAGTACAAGCCATTATCGAGATATTGCCACCTTCTAATTTGAAGGATATCCATAGTTTATAAGAAAAAAATTAGTCTATCAGATGCTTCATTTCATAATTATTAAATAAATTCCATCCATTTACTCATTTACTAAAGAAGGGAATCACATTTCATTGAGATGAAGACTATCAGACAATGTTTCAACACCTAAAGGAATATCTTGCCAATCTACCTATTTGTTACCACCAATGCTAGGGAGTCCATTTCTATTGTATCTATTTTCCATAGACAAAGCCTTGGGGGAACTTTTAACTCAACATGATGATGATGGAAAAGAACATGCCATGTTCTATATAAGTTGTATACTAGTCACATATGAACACAACTACATGCCAATAAAAAAAGTTTGATTAGCTATGGTTTTTGTAGCCCAAAAGTTTTGGCATTACATGCTTAACAACAAGACCATAATTATTTCCAAAGTAGATATGCTCAAGTATCTATTATTCAAGACAACTTTACAAGGCCATATGGCTAAATAGATCACGCTTTTGAGCGAGTTTGAGATATAATTAATTAATTAGAAGGCCATAAAGGGACAAGTACTTGTAGATCAACTTGTTAAATCTCCCCTCGTAGATACCAAACCACTCACTTTTCAATTTATAGATGAGTCCATCATGAGCATCATTAAAACACCTCTTGATGAGTAACACTGGAAGCTGTATTTTGATGGATCATTCACATCGCATGGATTAGGGGTAGGCCTATTATTTATTACACCACAGGGGGATCTTATCCCTAAATCATTATGTATCAGCTTTCTTTATACTAATAACATGGTTGGATATGAAGCACTTGTTATAGGGATTCATCAAGTAGTACAATGGAATATTCAACATCTCATGGTTTATAGTGATTCTAATTTAATCATCAATCATGTTACAGACCACTTTCAAACCAAATATGACAGGCTGGTGCCATACAAGGCCATGGTGGACACCATTGCCTCTTTGATCCACCACATAAGTAAGGCAAAAGAATATCAATTCCTTATTGAAAATCTTCTAGTGCCTGCTCTTAAAACTTTGACCATCGTAATGATCTATGATATTATTGGTCCCATATCTATTTGGTACTCAGACCTCTATAACTACTTCCATTACCATATCATGCCATCAAACCTATCATACAAACAATAGAAAGCCTTTATGCATCAAGCCTCTCATTATACCTTGCTTAGCCCAACCCTTTATCGCCATAACTTTGATAAAACTCTACTTCATTATTTAGATTTGATAAAAGCTACATTAGAGTTGAGGGAAGTTCATGAAGTATGTGGATCCTGCACTAATGAGGTTGTCTTGGCCAAAAATCTCCTACGTATTGATTACTATTGGCCAATTGTGGAATTAGAAGTAGATGTTTATGTCAAAATATGTCATAAGTATCAAAGGCATGCCAATTTGATTCATGCCCTAACTAAAATGCTAAAATTGATGCATACACCATGGTCATTTACAACGTGGGGACTTGATCTCATTGGGAAGATTAACCCTACTTCATCTGATGGCCATAAACACATCATTACTGCTACTAAATATTTCACTAAGTGGGTTGAAGCTATATCCCTCACGTGATTGGAAAATAGATTTCCAAATTCATATTCAACCATTACATATGCCGCTATGGTATTCTATCTGACCTTATATCTGATAATGATTGATCATTTAAAAATAAGGATGTCAAAGGACTCTATACCAAGTATAATATCACTTGAAATTTTTCTACTACATATTACCCATAAGGTAATGGCCAAGCAGAGGCATCCAATAAAATCGTTGTCAACATCCTTAAAAATATTTTCATTGATTCTAGCTACGATTGGCACCTCCAAATATTTTGCACCCTCTGGCCATATCATATTAATAATCATAATCCAATGGGATCCATTCCATATTCGCTAGTCTATGGCATTAAGGCCATTCTTCTCATCAAGGTCGAGTTACCTTCTTTGTATATCTCATTGAAACATGTCCTACATGATGAAGATTATAGAGTAGCTTCCCTACAAGAGCTCAAGTTGCTTGATGAAAAACACATAGCCATTAGCAAAAACCTTAAAGCATAAAAAAATAGAATATGTGGCCAGTATAAATGGTGGGTCAAACATAGAGAGTTTTAACTTGGGGATTTTATTCTCAAAGAAAAAAAAAATAGCACCAAGGTCGAGAAGAATAAGGGCAAGTTCAAATCCAATTGGATAGGCCCATATGTCATTATTGTAAATTATGGCTCTGGAGCATACACACTAGATAGAGATGAACTTGATGAGCCCATGAACACAATACACCTCAAGCATTATTTTACTTAAGGGACCTAAAGTATTGTCTACAAGGCTTGTTTATGTTGTATCATATCACATCTTCTTTGTACCATACCATCTATTGTTATACTATAGCTTCACTATAAACCAATGTTATTTTTACCCTCCCTCCCCACCCCTTTAACCTTGGTTCCATTCCATTAGTTCTTTGAGCACCTTCTGCAAGGAAATTTAGATAAAGTTTCAGTAGTTGATTCAGTATTCTAGACAAAGGCAATATCTTAGACTAGTATGATAGTGGTTTGGCAGTTTCATCTTTCATTTGTTATTTCATTTCATTATGAGTGTTACTGATTATACCTGCCTTTGGGAAAATTAGTGTCCCACTTTGTGCTACTAATTATAACCACCTTTGGGCAAATTAGTATAATTGTTTCCTAATTATAACTACCTATGGGAAAATTAGGAATAATACCTTTAGTATGCCTTATCGTATCACCTTGCCATTCTTATGTTATACTGTGCCATTTGCCTAATTCACAAACTTACTACTACTTAGTCAGATTCTTATGTTATAAGGTGGAACTATAGAGACTTGAGGTCTTAATGGGACTATGTAGACAGTGATCAATTCATGTTAAGGGTAGCTTAGTCACCCATTTGTCATACTCTCACCATTTTGTGAGCATTTTAAGTTTGAATGTTATCTCCATTTTGCAAGATGGACTATTTAGTATCGAATCATTCTCGATCGAGTTAAGATGCATATAAACTTCTAAAAATGTTGGTATAAAACCTATAAAATCTTAATTTCACAAAATCATGAAAATTGGCTTTCAATCTCCATGAAAGATATAAAACTGTCAAAATTTTTGGGATGGGCTATCTTACTTGTTTAATTTATTTCTATACCACCTTCATCTTTTTTCCTCCCATTTTTAGGAAAACTACATCAGCTTGAGGTTCACAAGGATTATGTAGGTAGCACTTTGATATATGGGGTATCTCAGGTTAGCTCTATCGCACCTTCCTTTATTTTTTGACCGCTTCTTTACCTTAAATATTTTGTGACTCCTAGTTATTTTATAAGTAATCACTTATCCTTTAATTTCCCTATCCTTGTAGGCCTTAGTCTTACACTTTGTTCATTTTGCAAGACCAATCTTTTTTTCATCTAAACATCTATCACATTTTTTTCTTATCATCCATCTTCTTCTATCCCATATCCGGGGAGAACTATATTTGGCCTGAAGTTCACATTGGATCTTGTATCCATGGAACCATGTAAGAAATGTCCACTTTCCTAATGTATTTAGAGCCAACTTAGCTACCCCTTCCTTTTCTTTTATTCCCCCCATTTTATTTGTTTGTGTTGTTATCTCCTATAGCCTATGGGCCATGTATGTTGTATTTTTTATGTCATTATTTTCGTATAGCCTAGGGAACACCTTATGTCATTGCTCTTGTGTTGTTATACTTGTGTCATTACTGTCTAACTTAGGGGTCACCTTGTCACCAATAGTAACATCTCTATTACACATGTGTAGATAATTTGTTTTGTATTTGCACTAACATTATGATTAACCATTATTTATGTTTTTTTTGATTATTTTGTTCACTTTTTGTTTCTTGGTTATTTTTTGTGCTTTTTTATTTATTGGTGTTTTATCTTCCTCTTTATTTATTTATTTCCCTGTTTGATTACTTTCATTATTGTGCCTTGACTTAGTATGTCTACGTTCATTGACTGATTCTTTATGGTTTTTATCATTGGTGTATGGTTTTCACTTGTTTATTGGATTGCATGTCAGTATTTATTCATATTTTGGCTAAGTTATCATGGTTTTTTATATCATGATGCATATCATCACATGCTATAGATAAAATCAGCTCAAAAAATCTTGCAAACAATGGCATTGTGGTACTTCTCCTTGGTTACCTCAAAAATTTCCCATCTATCCAAATCATTTACCAAATATAGAGTAGTCAAATCACAAAACAATTTTAATCCTTGCTAGTTAAGATGAGTATATCCATACTAGCAAGTGTCCCAAATTCATGCTTATCCTCTATACCAACTTACTCTTACCCCATGAGTATGGATTTCATACATAAGCCCCCCCTTTTCGATTTCCCATATTATCCTAAACTATCGTGCTAATGATTATAACCACCTTTGGGCAAATCCTTATCCTTATCTTGCCCTATTAGGGCATGTTTTCATTGTGTTAATGATTATAACCACCTTTAAGCAAATCATTATTTATATATGCCCAACTGGGGCACATTTTCATTTTTTAATGATTATAAACACCTTTGGGCATATCATTATCTCTATCCACCAAATAGGGGCATGTTTTCCTTTTGCTAATGATTATAACCACCTTTGGGCAAATAATTATCTTTTACCTTGTTATGTCAATGATTATAACCACCTTTGGGAAAATCATCCTTTTATCTTCCCAATAGAAGCATCTCACTATGCCACTGATTGTAATCCCCTTTGGGCAAATCAATCTTTTCCACCCCCTTTTACCTTCTAGCCCCATCGTTTCCTACTTTCGAGGGACTGATCACCGACCTTCTTTGTCAACTACCCCCTCGAAGGGGCATCTAGGGATCATCCATCATTTTCTGGAGTATTACTCATAAAGGACCTTTTCATTCTTTGAAAAGATGTCACTATGCCTATAACTTATAATGCCTTCCCAAATAGGGGCAAACTGTAGACACCCCATACTAGCCACAATTGGCTTCCAATCAGACTTCATATTGATTTCTACCAAACATTGAAAATTAAGTTTAGGAATCATTAAACATCCTAGTTTTATCTTCACATAATTTATTAGTGCTCAGAATCATGTTGAGGCAACCCTATTTGGGGTATTATATCATACGCAATAATAACCTCTCACATATTCATCTCCAATCACCTTGCAACCTAAAAACTGGCATTTTAGCCTTAGGACCCATTAAGTAGAGCACTTAAACAATTATTAAAAGAGCTAAAATGCTAATCAAAATGAATCAACTAATTAAACTAGATTAAATGCTTAGCTAAATAATATATTTTTGATTAATGAATATTTAAAAATGAAAATTCAAAAATTTATCAATATCAAGCTTCTTCATCATTGCCTTTATGAGTTGTTAATCTGTCACAAAGTATATAACAAGTATCTAACTTATGCGCCATGCCTATTAATTTGAAATCATAATTACATGTACCCTCCTTAACTCAACTGGAGTGAATTTAACTCACCTAGGGTTATTTTCAACTCATTCCATGCTTAAATCCTAACTTAACTCAACTTGGGTGAAAGTTAAATTTGGAGGCTATAAATATAAGGCCTCACCTATTGATCTTTAAGCTATTTTGATGTAAATTTATTATGCTCAAATAGATGCAAGAAACCTTCCTAGTAATTCTACCATGCCAATTTCATAAGCCAATCCAAGCTAATCCAACTAACACTACCAAGGTGTCAAACAGAGGTGAAGCAATGGAACTTCATTGACGAAGATTTCTTGAGCACAAAATCGAGCAAGCCATTTCAATAAGTGATTTTGAAGTTTTACGGAAGGTAAAAGGATGATTTATTTTGTTTTTTAGTTGCGTTTTCATTGCATACTTATTACCTATGCTCTCTCTAGTGTCTAGGCTAGAGGTGTTAGTGTTTAGTGTGTTTGTTTAAATAGATTTTATTGACCAACACTATATTAATCTCCCCTCTATGGATTCCTTATTCACAATAGTTAGAAGAGTGAGACAAATAAATATCATAGCCATAATATAATCCAAATAATTATGCAGAAGAGAAGTTGGATGCATTATTAATTACAATCTTTTTTGGAACACCATATCTTACCAAGATATTTTCTTTGATGAAGTTGCATACAATTTCTTAAGTTGTCTGCTTGATCGGATTTGCCTCAACCCACTTGGTAAAGTAATTTTTAGTTGTAAGAACATGAGTATGAGCAATGGATGAATGGGGATTCACTATTCTAATGAAATAAAGTCCCCATTGCTGAAAAGGCTCTTCTATTACCATAGGCTTGAGAGGAAAGGCTGCAAGTTTTGGTCAACTAATAAATTGTTGGCAAACTTCACACTTTCTCATCCATTCATAGGAATATTTGAATAATGATGGCCAATATTAGTGAGATATTACTATTTTATATGTTTTCATTGAAGCAGAACAATGTGCATCACAAGCTTAATCGTGGAAAGCTTCCAAAATATTCTTTCATTGTTCTTGATCCACCCATCTTAGAAAGAAACCAACAATGCTTTTTTTTAACAATGTGTCATCCCAAACACAATACTTTATTGCTTCTAACTTGATTTTTTTTCATTTATTAGCATCCATATGTGGTGGGCATCTGTATATGTCAGGAAAAATGCAATATATGAGAACCATTCACTCATAGAGTCCATAAAAAACACAAAAGGTTATTTTTCTATTTTTTGATCCTCTTCACCCGTTGAATTAAGAACCACTTGACCATCTATTTTTTAATCCATGAATTGACACAAACCTTTACCTCAGATCAATTTAGTGGGTTTGGTCTTAAGATCATACTCTTGAACTTTAGTAATCCAATTACCTATTTTTCAACCTAGTTCATGTTAAGTCAATATAGACTTTACTATTATATTAGGTACCATCACAATGCAATATGAACGAAGAATATAGTACATGAATTATTTGATAATTTTTAATACAAGTGTGTTATTCACATTTACCCTTGGATTATAGTAGGATTATTTTTTTATAATAGTTGAAAGTGGGTTTTTGAAAGGGGCCAAACCCTTTTATAAGGTCAAAGAGATAAAAAGACATTAAGACCAAATAACTAAAGCATGTAGAAATATAGGGCAAAGGGATGTTGTAGATAGATAGGAAGTTAAAAAATTGTAATAAATAGATAATAAATTACAAGACTATGGAAGACTAATGTTACTAGGAATATTAGTTACCTCCATTTCTACAAGCTAACACTCCACCATAAGTGTTCCTAAATCCACACCAAGTTCCTTCTCTTATATCCCAACAAGTCTCATCCTCTAGTTTTCAATAAGAAGTTGACAATAATTCTCAATACTCTTCTTCTAGTTCACAACAAGAAGTTGCCAATAATTCTCAATACATCACTTTTGTTCACAACAACTTCCTTTGAGTTCCAAACACATTGCTTCTAATTCACAACAAGTTGCTTTGAAACATCAAGAAGTTCATCTTAACACCCATCATACTTCTTCCAGTTCACAACAACAAGTTGTTAATGACCCCCTATTATAGCAAACCAAAACTAATCCATAATAATAAGTTTCAAATCCTCCACCTCAACAATGAGTTGTGATTAATCCGCAATAGGTTCCTATAAATCCATAATCTCTTCCTTCCAACCAATAATAAATCCCCACCTTCTAATATCAAGTTACTTTGTGTCAAGTTTATATTCTGTAGTAGCAAATTCCACCCTATAAACAATAAATTCCTCCAACCCAACATCATGTTGCTAGTCCACCTCCTAACACTAGTAAATAATATTAGGTATATTATCCATAATATAATTTTGGTTATAGGGTGAACAACCCTGGTAACTCAGCTCAAAGGTACTCATTCTTACTTATTTTAATCATAATCTGGCTATCTATCCCATTCAAGCCAATCCTCCTCTGAACCTTTAGCAACATACCCTACCTCTATCCTAGAATGCTCCCAATCTCCAAAATTTTTAGGAGATAAAAGATGTTCTAAGGCTCTAAGCAGGGAATCAAGGCAAAAACTATAAATTTGATGAAATATGTCCTTACCCATTTGATATGAACATCCTTCAAGTACCCATTCTACCTCATTTTTAAGTGCCTAAATTTTATAAATATAAAGGAAAAGGTGATCTTAGAGAGCACTTGAAAGAGTTTTTTGTGGCTTGTTAGGAGGTCGCCTACAATTTTTTTTATTTACTTTGCTTGTTTCCATGTAGTTTGGGTGGACAAGCTTTACAATGGTTTTTACACTTGCCTAAAAGATATGTCATCACCTTTGATGACCTATCAAATTATTTTTAAATCACTTATTTTATAACACAAAACATGATTTGACCATGGTTGACTTATGCAATACTAAACAACATGGTGGGGAAAGCTTTTCTTCTTACTTATAGTGATGGATATGCCTAACTAGCCATTTTCCACGTAATTTTCTTAATAAATAATAGTTGATATTTTCACATCCAATTTAAACTCAGATGTGGCTCATAATTTGAGACTCTATTGTGTGAAAACATTTGAGGAGTTTATAGGTAAAGGAGTGCAAATTGAAAAAGAACTTGAAGACAAGGTATTGGTTAAGATCTATTCTCAGAACTAGGCACAAGCTAGTACATTAGAGAAGCACAAAGTCATTTATAAAAACAAAAATATCATAGGAAATGGAATAACATAATGCAGACAGTGCAACCACCACATGTCCAAACTATTCCACCTATTCTAACTATCATATTACAAAGACTATCTCCATGAAGGAATCAATATCAGAATAGGTTCTTCAATGACCTTGGTGATTTTATTGAGGCCATTTTCTAAAAGTTAGTTGAATTTAACATGATCATTTCATTGACTCCAAAACCTTTCCCAGAATACCAACCAAAACCTCAATGGTATGGAGATAACAAATATTGTGATTTCCATCATGTCAAAGGGCATGTAATTCATAGATACATGAAATTAAGGCACTTTATTCATGATTTACTAGAGCAAGGTGATATTGAGTTGGATAATGTTGCTTCCACATATAATCAAGACATGGGTATCTACAAAGACCATTTACAAAGCACAACTCTAATAATTAGTGCCAATATGGTAACCAACATCAAAACTAGGGGTAGAATCATAATCAAGGAAATCATAATCAAGGTCAAGACACTCAAGCCAATTGAATTCGCTAACATGATGTCCCTATAGCTACAACAATGTTGTAGGTCATATTACCAATAATCATATAGTTATGATCAAAATTAATTCCCCTCAACCTTATAGCACACCTCAGAGTGTTCCTCCTGTTTTAGGACCTCCTCCTTCATACCCTAGTGGCTCTTTTCCACATGTAATATAATTATTGTGCCTCGATGATCATGTGTCACTATTCTAGGTCTAATACATCCCTCTTCTAAATTGAGTAACCTTTCCCCACCTCAAAATTATGCAGTCATAACTCGATGTCTAAAGGTTACGCTTTAAGGTCCTTTACCTTCTTCCAATACTAATTCCATTTCAAACACCTTGCCTTCAAAGATCAAAACTTCCTAAAAAAATAATCCTATACAATGTTTTTTACCTTCTAAATCCAAACCATCTCCTCCTTCAGTTGAGAACTGGTACGATCTTGGTGAACAATTTAACAAGACTCCTACAGAGATTTATATCCTATATCTTTTACATATGTCAGAAGTTCACAAGACCAGTTGGGCCCCCTTTAGGAGCAATTACATGGACCATTCCAACTAGACAAATATTGGTGTGAGGTGATCCTTAGAGTAGTTGCTCCCTTTTTAATACATTTTGGTGCTAGTAGGAGGAGTCCCCATGAATCCCATGCCATCTCACGAGTAGTTGCGTAACACTAAATTTCATAATGACCCCACTGTCAAGACTTAGACATGGTGGGTCAAGAAGCACATATGTCAGAGAGTGAAGAAGGTGAGATAGTGACCTCTCAATGATAGATCAATATACAACATGTGCTTGTCCACCCTAGACAAGGTAGTGGAGCTGATGGAATAGTGACAACTCAACACTCAACATGCACCCATTCGACCTGGTAGGAGATGACCATCTACTTATAAAAGAAGGCTTGTAGTTAAAGAGAAAGGTAGTTGAGGAATTAGAGTGGAGCTCTGGTGAAATAGAGAGTAAAATAGTAGTTTTTCATAGTATGCACATAGTAGCTTAGAGATTGAAATGTATATCCCAAGCTCGTATGTAAGCCATTGGGCATGAATAGAGTTAGGAAGAGCTTACGCTCTGTTCCTATATTGACCTTTGTTGATAAATTACAAGTTAAAGAAGAATGTTATTAAATGAATATGAAGTATTAATCTATGTTTTATGATCTATATGACGGTATGATTATAATCTAGTTTTCTTTATACTTTGAGTAGTTTTACATAATATATTGGAATATGGAGATTCAACTCTAGTCATTAATGGCATCCTCACACCATTTAGTAGCCTCAGCTCACCTATGCAGTGACTAAGTGGAGGAACTAGATTGTACCAGGGTTCTAAGACTTGTGCCTAGAATGCCACTATGAGAATGAATCCTTGAGCCAAGTAATCCCCAAGATTTGCACAAGTACCCAAATGACTCTACTGTCTAATCCCACAGCTTGTGCCCCTTAGAGTCCAGTCCTTCCAAGTATGGACTTGTACGCTAGGACTTAGGCCACTAAGAGAACTCATGCTTAGTGATCTCCCTATGAAATATTTAGCATTAGAAGGCCACGTAAACCCCTTTGGACAATGATTAAGCTCCTTTAAACCTTGATTTGTGTCATGATGTAACTATCCCAATGTAGGCCTAGTCCCTTCACTATAGAGCTTCAAGTGAGCGCACAAGGCTTCCACCTTGTGTGAAATTGATGCTAACACCATAACATGATTAAATATTGTATTTCAGACCTTAATACCCTTACACCTATCTCCACCAAGTCTAGAACTGACTGAGGTTGATGACTAAGCACATAACCAAGCGTAAAAACCAACCTAGTGGGCTTTTCTACAACATTTTGGTTCCATTGTTGAGACACATGTTGAATTCTATTACTGAAATGGTGCAGTACAGTGATGATCCAACTATCACTTAAGGACATCAAGTGTTGACTAGAGCAAGTGGAAGATAGTTTCACGTAGAACCATCCTACATGCAAAGGGCAGAAGTTGAGAAAATGGGTACAAGACAACTTATACGATGCCTTGTATGAAGTGTTCTTCTATGAGCTACCTAAGCATGTGTATTGATGGTTAGTCACTTACACTACTAATAGGAGTTGAAGCTATAGACAGTACCTTGAGTAGATTGTAGTGTGCATAAAGAGGCTAGAGAGCCTGGATGAAGTTTAGATGCACACTATGGACAAGTGGTGAAGTGGCATGTTGAACAATTATATGTTAGAGTTCATAGTGTTGACCTTCTCATGCCCAAAAGAAGCAAAGCATAAGTTTATTCATGAACCAAGGGGCACATTAATAAAAAGGGCTCAACACTAAACTAAAGAATCTTTTGGTGGAATATGGTATAAATATTGTAAGAATGGAAAGTTAAAATTCTTACACATATGAGCAAGCACAGAGGGTGAGAAGGGGAAGGGTAGGTAAGGTGGAATAGAAGAGGAACAATAATTTAAAACCAAAGAGATCCAGAGGATAAATTATAGTAAGTAAAGTCATAGGTTGATGTAGGATTTAGAACCTAGATGTGTTGAGAGGACATGTAGTGAGCAAGAAGGCATGGAGAAGGATCCCTTGAACTGTAACAATGTGAAGGGAGAGAAGAGGAAGCAAGAGACCAAACTTAGTAGTGGGGTGTAAGATATAGTGGGTTCCTACAATATGTGGTGCTAAAAAACATGTTAGAAGCACCTACCCCCTTTGAACATGAAGAGCAAGCTCATGCATTGGATTCTACATCAGAAGAAAGAAGAAAGATAACTAAACCTATTATTTACATAGACTTCTATAGGGTCTAAAATTTGGATCAAGAATTTTTAATTGAGCAAGTAATTCCTTATGAGTAATTGAGCAATGGTACGATGAATCTATCAAATGTCAACCTAGGAGTGTTAGACATAAGTGTAAGCATCCCCATGTAGAGAATGTCAGTTGCACCAACTAGGTAAAAACCTATAGGAAGTGGCATGACATCATTAGAAAATGGTACTATGCAGATAACTTTAGCAATGTAACCTACTCCATTAGGGTCGATGTTCAACCTAATAAGTGGAAGTACAAGAGGGCCACTACTGACTTAGACCCAAGGGGGGGAAATGCCTTAGAACCTAGTGGCACCCCTCAATAGATCTATTATGAGATGGTAATGCACTTGCCTGAGTATCACATAGTTGAAAATGCCATAGAGCATGTGCTAAAGTGTGAGTTATAATGGCACACTCAGGGCATCACTTAGCTTGAGTGCAAGGCAACCTAGTTCGTGACCACCCTGCTAGATTATGCCCATACCTGGTATCAAAAATTTGATCTGAACTAGGCTATGGTTGACTACAATATGTTAAAGGAAGCCTTCTTGAAAGAGTTTTATATCTTTGAGTTTGAATAGTAGTGCATTACAGTGCTCAAAGAAATCAGCCAAGGGTTATCCAAGAGCATGTGCCTATACGATACATGATTTAAAACTCTTCTATCTAATCTTCCATATAACATTCACTGCTCTCAGCACATGCAATGGTTTATGAGGGGCCTGTTATTACCATTCAGAAGAGCGTTATCCATGAAAACCTTCATAAACCCTTATGAAGCACTTGAAGCTGCTCTCTGGGCTGAAGTGATAGGTAGCATTGATATGGGGAATAACCCAATCATGGAGGCATAGATTATGTCAATGGCCTCCCAACTATAAAAATTGACTATTAGTTCAATGCATGACACTCACAATACGCTATGGTGTATTGATTATGAGATGGAGGGACATAACAAGAACAATTACTTGTGAAGACATGTCTACACCCTACTTCTCAACTATGAGGTTTGTCACGGGCCACATGACTCATGAAACTATCCTCTATTACAATGTGTTATCCAAGTGAACACCACCATTTACTATAAAAAGTGTGATGCCTATATCCACACAATAACAAACTATAGAGTCATCAATGAGATGCATCAAAACATGGAAAGAGGTGCGAGGTAGGCGACAACATCAGTCAAGGGTCAGGGAAGCTAAGACAATGAAGGTTATGGATAAAACAATATGGGTTATGGCACCTAGTGAGGCATGCACAGACGAGGATGATGTGGTGGAGGAAGATTCCCACCTCGATTATGCTACAAGTGTGGGTTAACTAAATAGTATCAACATGACTGCCCCACACACCCAATGTGTGAGTACTATCAAGGACTACATTCGATCGAAGAATGCCTAAATTTATACAAGAAGATAACTCAAGGTTGACCTAGTGCAAACCAAGGTGTGGCAATGGTGAGGTATGATTCTAAAGAGGAAAGGTGGTTTCCTAAGCCACAACAAGCTCATAAGGAGCCACATAAGGTATAGGACACAACAAAGAGTGGGTTCACCACTCAACCACCCCCTATGCCAAACCAGGATATGTGCTTAGAATATGGTGAATCAAGCCACACTAAACATATAACATAATTGAAGATAAAAGTTATGCCATATCTTGACCTTAAACTACAAAAGGATGTCTTGAAATAGGTCATGAGTATGATACAAAACTTGCAAGGTGAACTTCAATTAGCTAGAGATTTGAAGGCATAGGCCACTGCTTCACAAGAAGCAAGATCACTAGGAGGTTGAAGTGCAGGAAGTAACCAAGATCTTATACCTCTTAAAAATTGAAGGAATGTTACCCCTATTAAAGGATTGGTTGATAAAACATGCAAGGGAACAACCAAAAATAGAGGCTACACCTCAAATAATTGAGGTTGGTCCAATGTATATGGAGTGGGCACGAGAAGTAAGGGATACTCAAAATGTTGAGTATGACTAGGACTTGTTAATAGATGCCACCATCAATGGGTGGTTGGTTTGTGAAGTACTAGTTGATACAGGCATTGAGGTCAATATTTTGACTCAAAATTCTTGAGAAAAGATGGGGTGGCCACCCTTGAGACCTTCACCTCATATGTTGTTCATTGCTAACAAAACATGAGTGCAACCTATCGAGATCTTGAAGGGTGCCATTGCAGATATCATGGGTGTTGAGTTCCATGTAGACTTCAAGGTCATTGAGTTAGCAAAATAGGATAATAATCTAACACTCTTGGTAAGACCATAGTGTTATGATAACAATGTAAACATCTATAATATCAACCACATCTCTAATCCTTTTGCCAAGAAGCTCATCCCTAATGACCAAGGTGTACTCAAGTGGGAAGATGGATAATCAACCTCTGATACAACTGATATAGCCTATGAGAGATGGGTTAAACAATCCTATGAGGTCGTTGGTTGAAGGTGCCACCTAGTGTGTGGTGTCTCCAAATCTTGCACCCTAGAAGAGAGTGTTTAGTCCTCTCCCAAATTTGGGCAACGTTGGAACATTTCCAGGCCTGTGGGTATGCCTATGGAGGAAATGGACCTCTAGATTGAAAGGGATAGCTCCCTATATATGTCTTTGCAAGACAATATCTGCTAAACCAACTTATTTAAAGGGAAAAGAGTTAGAAATTTACAGAAAAATGAATCCTATTCTAAGAGTGGTGATACACCAAAACTATTTTCCACATGAATGTTAGATTCTAGTGCACAATATAGCAAAAGCACAAACCATTCCCAAACTCTAAAGATTCTAAAAATAATATTTTAATGTAGAGGTGAGATGTGTAAAAAATGACACAAGGTAAATGAGTTGAAAGGCAAACTTTGAACATTCAAGACAATAATATACATGTAGAAATTTGATACACTTGGATACACACTGTGTGACCAGTTAGGCTAAGAATTATTGTTTAGGTATGAAGGATAAAGTGGGAATAAGGATGGAAAATCATCACATGCTGCCACTATCCATCTCTTGTACACTTAGACCAAAAACCCAGAAAAAGCTTGAAGGAAATAGATTTATGCTAAATGCTTAAAGACAGAACTTGAATCATTCTAGCAGGGATTCACCATACACTACATGGTCGGATTTACACTAGCCCAAGGGATGTATTTATAGCAAAGAGAAGAGAGAGAAGAGGAGGTGTTTGGTGCTAGCAATAGGAATCATTTATATTAGAAGTCTTCATCTTCAGTTGTAACTAACTTTGCCAATGATGCTCATTAGGGCATTTGGATTGATCCATGTCACCCTCTTGAATGCCCTTGGCTTGCCCTCTTAGAGATGCTTTTTCAATAGCTACTTAATATAATATATTTATGTGCAGATGGCACCAAAAAATGGTTTCTACTAATGGAACCACCTGTTGGAGATTTATTTTGGCACCCAACTACTTCTCCTTGGCTTATCGTGATGCACAATGGCATGGAGAGAAGTTGTTTTTATTATGTTTGGATTTATTATTCCTTTTTGATTGGTCCTAAAAAAATGACTTAGATTGGTGATTCTAAGTCATTCATCTACTAGCCATGGATGCCTATGGATTGTCCTCCATCTGTCTTTGACAAGCTGACTTTGCTCCAGCTCACACCACGTGGTAGCTTCTCTTTGTCTTTGTCTTTTCAAAAAGATTGTTTCAGACAAAATGTCCAAAATAATTCTTTTAGGTTTTCACTAAGTGTCCCTTCGAGAACTTTTTGAAGGACACTTTTACTAAGAAATACACCTCAAATTTTTGAAAATGCCCCTTTTGAATAAGAAACCTTCAAAACTTTGGAAATGTACCCTTTGAAAGGATGGAGTTGCCATTCAAAAAGTTAAATTGCCCTTTGGAAGAGTTGAACTGCCCTTCAAAAACTTCGAAAGTGTTCCCTCGAAAGTGTTGAAACCTTCGTACTTCTCATTAATCGCTATTTTTAAATTAATTTAAGACTTGCTCCTTAGAAAACCCGAAGTCAAGCATTATTGAAAACCCACAAAGCATTAGAAGCAACAATTTGGGTTCATAAACCTGGATTACTTCTACTCATGAAATTTTTATAAGCTGAGTTGTTCAGAAAACCTGACTTGTTCTTGAGGAGTAACTCGAGTTTATGAGGGGCCAAGAATTGACTTGTGGAGAACCTGACTTACACTACAATGAAGCCAAAAGAATTTAGCCTCCTTGACTTACAACTTTGGGCCTCTGAAATGACCTGTTATTGCAATTGCTATTTGGCTCTCCTTGAAAATGGTTGAACAAATTATACTGATGTGAAATTTGGTCAATAGTGCATACAGCCAGGCCAAGACTAGCTAGGACAAGGTTGATTAGGTTTGAGCACCACTAGAAGAAATGGGTCCCCCACACCTAAAAGGTGGAGAAAAGGGTACTCTCACTGACTAAAGGGAAGCTTGCAACACTTCTAAAGTATGAAGGGAGCCAACCCATATAAAAATATGTCCAAGACATCGAAGCCTGTGTCTCAAACGAGATAGATCGAATGGGTGCACTAGTGCATACCCTGAAAATCACTATTGCTCACTAGTGGGAAGTATAGAGACCCAACTTGCCAACTTGGTAGGACATGAAGGCAGTGATATGCACCAATTTTGTCAAGAGTAATGAGGATCTGAACATACCCGCTTACATTGATGATTCTGACCCAATCATGCATGTGCATTATGCGAAGAAATGTGGACTGTCTGCGATGAGAATGAGCTAAGAGGCCTGTGGGTGCATGCCTTTTACAGGACCTTGAAGACATGGGCACAATCTTGGTACATTATAAATGAGATGCACCATGAGATGGGGAATTGAGAGATGCTCAAAGAGAGGTTTGTGCACACTTTTTTAGTTTCTTTGCAAAGCTTAGATCTATTAGAGCCATTACAAGTCATTTGTAGGGTAGTGTTTGAGGATACTAAAATCTTAGAAGAGCATCTAAGGGAAATGTTTGGGGAGAAAGGACTAGTGCTGTTGACATTCTTTGAAGAGATGATGCTCAATAGTGATTTTAGTGAAAAAAGATGATGAGACCTAGAAGGAGAAAAATTGGAAGGCTCTATTAGGTAGACAAAATCTCATGTGCCTTGTGGATGACAACACCATAGATGATGAAGATCCAACGCATCTTTGAATTGCAACAACAGAGGGTACAAGGCAAGTTGAAGACTCTCATCAAGAGAGAAATAAACCCTACCATGCACCACTCAAGACCACTAAGGTAGACACCAGTGCAAAAGGTGAGTCAAGGATTGCCACTATAAGTGCTTACTTGTATAAATTAGAGCTAATGAAAATTATAGACCTCCTAAAAGAATTTTAGGACTTATTCTCATGTAGTTATAAGGACATGAAGGGCACCCACCCTTCATTTGGGAAAATGAACATCAAGTTGGTGGTCGATGCGAGACCAGTCAAAAATTACCCATATCAGATGACTCCTAATCTCCATGCCAAGGTAAAGATGAATATTTATGGAATGTTGGCTATTGATGTCATTTACCAGGTACAAGAATCTAAGTGGGTGATCCAGATGGTCATCAACATCAAGAAAGATCAGTGCCTACAAATTTATGTTGATTATTGGATATTAAACACTACTTGCGTCGATGATCCATTCCTAACCTCATTCACCAAAGAGGTCCTAGATGGAGTCATAGTCTATGAGATCTACACTTTCATTTATAGGTTTTTGGGTTAACATCAGGTGCAGATTGATGAGGATAAGCCCAAAATGACTTTTGCAATTTAATGGGGTTGTTTTACCTATAATGTGATACCCTTTGGACTCAAGAATGTGCCAATCATATTCTCAAGGGTAGTGATCACTGCCTTTAAGGACTTTATCCAAAGGTTCATCCAGGTGTATCTTGATGATTGGACTGTGTATGGTTTTGTGAAAGACCACTATGATAATTTATGCCTCATGTTTAAGAGATGCAAGCAGCTTCGAATCTCCTTAAACATAAAGAAGTGCATCTTCACAACTCTATTTGGGACATTGCTTAGGCACATCATTTATAAAGATGGTTTGATCATTGATCTAACAATGATAGCCATAATAATTTAGCTCTAGAATCCCTTAATGTATAAAGATGTACATGCTTTTCTAGGCCATTGTGGCTACTACAGGAAGTTCATTCGGAGCTATGCAGATTATATCACCTCTAGAGGATCTCTTGCGCAAAGATGGTCCATTCTACTGGGGTGAGGTGAAAGAGGGGGCCTTTGAGACACTAGAGCTAAAGTTGGACGGTGCACCAATTCTATAATTTCTTGATTGGATGACTCCTTTTCATGTCCATGTTGATGCTTCAGGCTCTACCATTGGTGACATACTGGAGCAACCGGGCGAGCACAAGATGGACCACCCCATCTTCTTCACAAGTAGAAAATTAATGCAGATAGAGTAGAATTATACCACCACTAAGTGCAAGGTGTTGGCAATTGTCTATACCTTTAAAAAATTTAGGCAATACCTTTTGGCAACCTCATTCATCTTCTTCACAGATCATGAGGTGCTCAAGTACCTCATGAACAAGCCTATTTTATATGGGTACATATGTAGATGGATTATTCTCTTCCAGGAATTCTAGTTCTCTATAGTCATCAAACTTGGGAAACATAACTTGGGGTTAGACCATTTATCCCACATCAACTCTGGTGATGTGGTGGTCCTATTGAGGATGACATGCTAGATGTGTAACTATACAGAGTTCAGTGCATTCTTAAAGATCTAGCAAAGATTTACGGTTTCCTGACATCTGGGTTTATGCTCCAAACTTTATCCACTAAGGAAAATAAACAACTCATGATACACATCACCCCCTTATAGCTCATTGAAGGGGAACTCTATAAACTAAGTAGGGATGAAGTCCTGCACTGGTGTGTTTTGGAACACGAACGGGACTCCATCCTCCAGGAAGTGCATGAAGGGATTGCAGGAGACCATTGTGCTGGTGACACAATGACGTGCAATGTATTGTAGTCAGGCTTATGGTGGCTAAGCTTGTTCCAAGATGCCATGAGGTATGCTAAGGCATGTGATGTATACCATGTTATATCCCAATTTCACCCTATGCTTTTACTTTTAAATCCATGGATTTGAAATGGTTAATAATTGATTCTTTAATGCTTTGATTTGAGCACTATGACAAATGTTATAGGGAACAATGATATTGATGATTTGTATACATTATGTGACATTTATGTTTGATTATTCTATACATTGTAGATGTATAATTGTTAGTCTTGCATCATTGATTATATATGTAATGACTCAGATTAACTACATATTTGATATGAGGTGGATGTAGGATTGATCTTACCCTTAGAGCATGATGAGGGAGAGCATCATCATAGAGGGTAGTGCAGATGGGACGATTGCAGTATGATAGAATGGAAATGCTAGTAACCCAAATTCACACACCACCGTAAATTGACTTGTTAAATTATTTGCATTAATCTGATTTTCTAGTATTATGTTCATTAATGTTGGAATAGTTTGCATTGATTATATTTTGGTTGTGCTTTAAAAAGGAATGATTTCTTATTCTGAAATTGGTTATAGTGATTACTATGTTGTGAGATGCTTTATATTGTACTCTATAAATTGTGTCATTAATGCATCTTTCAATAATAAAATAAAATAGTACTAATGCTATATTTAATTTGTCAAAATATAGATTTATTATAATCTTAAATTGTTTAATTGTATTAGACAATTATTAATTTATGATATTCAACATATTAATTTTGCTAATTAAATATGAGTATAAATCCTAATTAAACACTAGGATGAACACATACTTTAAAAGATTTATCTGGTATTGATCAAGTGGAATTGATTATTAATTAGTAATGCATGAAATCTTACGATGGCTTTACTTGAAAAGGTGAAGTTGAGTTACCTTAATATTAAATTAGAAAATCGAGGGAGATTGATTGGAAGTTTATCCGATAATTACTTGTGGGATTCCCATTTAATTATGGGCAACAAAGTCTACAACTTTGGTTTCAAATGACATGCAAATAAAGGGAAATGGTGAGTAAACGGTATTAAAAAAAAGGGAAAGAGAAGGATTTAGACATAGAAGATACACGGAGAAAGGGAGCTAGAAATTGGAAGAAGAAAGAAGGCTTTGGAAGCAAAAAAAAGAGGAAATTTTATCTACAATGAAAGGAAAAGCGTACCAGGTAGGTACTGTAATTATTTTAATGGTGTATTTTGTATTGAAAGAATTTTGGATTATAGATTTAAATATATTTACATAGTATATTTACATTATAGAAACTCTGTAAATTCTATGAGTAAACCCTGTAGAAACTTGTGGAAAATATTTTGGTAATCTCTTTAGAAACTAGAATTCCTTCCTTATTAACCCAAATTATTTATTAGAGGCATAGTGACTTGATAGTGATAGATAAATTAAGGAAAATAAAACTTTCCCTCTCATCACAGAACAACACAGCCTCCATTATTACCACAACTGTGACCAATTTTAGCAAGTTGTGTGAATAGAATGTCAATAAAGATTATTTTAATTACTTTGCCAATTACTTGTTCCTTTTTTTTTTCTTTAACTAAGCCCAAGAGCAATGTCACCACCATTATTCAAACAACCAATCAACAACATCGCCACTTTTCCTTTTATCCCAGCGATTTCAATGCTAGGGGAACCGCATCTCATTTTAGCCAAGGTTTTTAGCGGAAATAAAATGCCCCTTTGCACTTTCACCAGACTACAATATGCTTTTATCTCCATGCTTGGTCAATACATATATATAATGCATATGTATTTAGGTCGTTGATCTTGCCTTCTTCATTGCCTTCACACAATACTTGTTATCACCACGTCTAAGGTTTGAAACTCCAAAAATAGCCTTTTCATCTAACAAAATTAACTTTGTTACCATATCAAGTTCTGTTCTTTTCTTTTCTTTTCTTTATCTCCGCTGCAACAACGAAACTACGTTCCATTTTGGTCAAGGGTTTCAACGAACCCAGAATGCCCTTGCGCTTTAAACAGACTACTAATATGATTTTATCTCCATATTAGACATTATATATATATATATATATATATATATATATATATATATATTAACGATTCCTTCTAGGAATATGAGTCACCTCACGACTGCACTCTACGCCTAGCAATGATATCATGAAAGTAGCTTTCTTCGATCCCATCACAAATCTCAAATTCTGTTGGCAGAGGCATATTTGATTTATATGATTTTTGTTAATTGACGGGAAGGATAAAAAAATAATCTTGTTTTATTAGGAATGTATTTTTTTATGTAATAAAAAATTATATTTAATTGGTTAAATAATCTTGTTATATTATTGAAGTATAAATATATAATGAAGGATTATATATTTGGTTAGTAAACTATTTAATCATGATCACCCTATGTCTTATAATAAGCTTTTATGTTTAAAACATCTCATAAATGAAATTTTTTGATATAAATATAAAGCATGCCACAAAAACATATAATCTGAATGCCGACATTGGTTTATACACTGATCAAATTATGTAGGGGTAAGGGATTTTGTCTCATTTCTTAATATTTGAGGTTTTTATGTGAAATTAAAGATATTATAAGGCTAATGAGGAAATTAAGAAAATATGTTTGGAAACAATTGATTTTATGGTAATACATATTTTGTGTTAATTTAAAATTATGAAAAATTGATAGTTAGAGCCCTTTTCTTCCTAATTTTGTTGGTTTTAGGGGTAATCAAACTTAATAATTCTAGAAAATCTTTGAAAGATCTTTGTTTCTTAAATATACTTCTTTTGGACAAATAATTATATATGCTTGAAAATATCTATTATAATTAAGTTAATATAGACTTTTGTTGTCATATTTGGTTGGCAAGGTTTTGTCAATGTATGCTTATTTATATCAGATATTGCAAGAATGTAATCATAATCCTTAGATTAGTTTACCCAGATGGTGAGCCTATGCTTTGGATTATTTATCTATTATGTATATTATGGGGCCCGTATTGATGATACTACCCAAGCAACGAGACAGTTTTTCAAGCCTATTTAACATCACCAATGATGGGTATGGATAACATGATTAAGTGATGTGTTATGAATTTGATTGATTTGGATGATCATATGTTATTTAAAACTTTGGTCAAATTAAAGTTAGATTAAAATTGTCGATTCATATGTATGATTTGCATGTTGTGTGATATCATAGTAGAAACGTTTTTTTTTTAATGATATACATCATGTAGTAGAATCTTACAGTACATAGAGGTACTAACATGTCTCATTCTGGATTCCCACACCATTCTATTTACCTATCCGTGTAGGGAGGGCCATTCCCTTATAGGGGATTGTGCAGGGCATTATTAATCCATGGTTGGAGTGGTAAAGCACTCAGATGATACTCTCCCTCCCTCAATACAGTACATTCTTGAAGACCACACTTGAGGTTATTAGAGATATGCGAGTTCGTACAACTTGAGCTCTAAAGAAATAGTTATCTTTATATTGTATATAAGGCTAATTTCTTATTGAATTTGTAAATATAATGTTATTTTACATAAACAACAATTGTTGAATTATGAGACAAACAATAGCTGTGTCATTATGTATTTACTTTCTTAAAGTTGTAATACTTTATGTTGCATTAGAAATTGAAGTTGAAATATTTTATGACTATCTGTTGTGATATATTATTGGGTTTCTATGATTTTAAATGGAATACTAGTTTGTGGAAGTAAATTTTTTAAAAAAATGGATACTTTTTGTTTTAGTACAATTGGGAAGGTTATAACATATTAGTGCACTAGGAAGCCCAACCATCAAGATGAGATGCTTCTCATTCCCATTCTCGCCTAAGTGCCATTCAAAAAATGAGCTATTGACTTTGTTGGGACAATCACTCCTAAAACATGATATACCAGTGCCAGATACATTTTAATGACCAATGACTTTCACCAAGTAGGCTGAATCCACACCAACCAAAGACTATACAATCATGACAACCATGCACTTTATATGGGAGAACATCATCAACAAGTATGGGTGCCCATTGAGTTTAACTAGCGATAGGGGCACTCATTTCATCAATGAAATGGTGTGCATCCTTCTGATTGAATATATGGTGGCACACCATAAGACCACCCCATATCATCCCCAAGCCAATGACATAGATGAAGCCTTTAACAAAATTTTAGGAATGTGTCTCAAGAAGATATGTGACATTGGTTGCAAGGACTGGGATGATCGTGTTTCAATGGTACTTTGGGCATACCGTATGACCTACAAGTGCGTGAACAAGGTTACACCATTTCAAGTGGTGTTTGGCACTGAAGTAGTTCTACCCATGGAGTTCATGGTGCCCTCCTTGCACATTACACGAATTGGCCACTTAGATGACCAGGAATCTTTAAGCACAAGGTTGGAAGACATGGAGTGCTTGGATGAGAAGTGCATCCAAGCCAAATGGACTCAACAAGTTGAGAAAGTGCACTAAAAATGATGGCACAATAAGCACATCAAGCACAAGGCACTAACTAAAGGAGCATTAGTTCTATTATATGATTCTAAGTACTTCAAGCACTTAGGCAAGTTGAAAATTTGGTGGATGGGTCCATACATCATCCACCACATCTTGGAAATATGGGCATGTAAGATGCACATGTTAATTGATTAAATGTTCCCTAGGCATTTCAATGACAATTGATTGAAGCTATAAAGCTAGTAGGCTAGTGCTCGTGCCATGAAAACTTCAACTTCTTGGTCAATAGTCAGTTTGAGTTGAGCTAACCAAAATTAATTTTGGTGCAAGCCAAACCATTCTTTTTCTTTCTTTTGTTCCTTATACAGTGTATAGAGGCAGTGAGTGGCATGTGAAGGCTACAGGAACTTTTGTGTCAAGACTTCACGCATAATTCTAATCGAATGAGTCGAACACTTACGCCCATAAGCCTATGAGGCTAGACATCTATGTAGTCAGTGTGTGAAGCTTTCTAGGCACAATTAAAAGCAACTAAGATCAATATATGTGCAAAATGAGAAGTGTAAGGCCCTTAAGGGCTCAATATCAAACCACTATGGTGCTACCTTTGCACCAGAATCATAAGGAAGCACATCAATTAATCCAGTGCCAATTCAACCCAAAAAATAAGAAGTAAAGATGCCCAACTTGGTTGAGCGCAAAGTAGATAATGAAGATGCATGTATTAAAAGTGCATAAGAGCATAAGGAGAAAAATAAAGCACTAGAGGGCCAGTGCAAGGGGTTTTTATGGGATATGATAGACCAATGCAAGATGACATGCAAGAAATCAACCAAAAAAGAAAAACACACTTAAAATAGGAGTGAAGCTAGAGAAGAGGTGGAATCGAGGAGGTTGAGTCATGAGTATGTGAGGTGTTGCACCCAAGTTACCACAAAAAAGGTGAAGGCCATGCCAAAGGATACACGTGCAAAAGGAAGTCATCCAAGATAGCTGGCATCCACCATAGGAGTGGGAAGTGACCGTTTAAATTGCATGTCGTTTCATAAAAAAATCATTAGGGGCATTCAATGAGGTGGTAGTGGCAACATATAGATACATAATTAAAGCATACAAGACATGAGATTTTTGAAGATTTCATGGATTTTTTGTATTTTCCAAGAAGATCGAGGCACCTATGCCATTAATCCTGCATTAATAATGGTGGTTGATAAAGAAGGGAATAAAAAGGAAAATAATAGACTTACTAAGGTTACCAAGTTTATGCTAATCCAAGACTTAGTAGAGACTTAGCGAAAAACTAGAGAGTAAAAGCAATAAAAATCATCATAGTGAGTATTTGAGAAATCTAATCACTTTAGAGTGAATGAAGACACAAAAAAAGAGAGCATGTTCACATTGAAAATCAGTGTGAAATATTGAAAAAGGGTTCACACAAAGAACTAGGTTGAACCAAGAAGCTATCTCCAGGCCACCATTAATGGCCAATAAAGCTTGGAGTCAAACATATAGGTAAAGCTCCCATGACTATAAGAGCATTGACCATCATTAGAGGCTTTGACAAGCCACACCTCCTAAGGTTTAATTCTAGTAGATTCAAAATGGTGAAGAAACAAAAGGCATAGAGCTCCATAGAGGCTCAACTAGAACCTAAATGGGTCAAAATTGTTGAGGAAACATCTATCACCAAGACAAAGGCATAGACAGTTGAGGTGATTAGCATCACAGTGGTGGATACTGAGGTGCTTAAAAAAATGTCCTATTAATACATGTAATTTCTACCATAGGTATTAGTGGGAGAACCATAACATTCATTCATGCATATATGTTAATTGAAAGAACACAATCATCGAACGTTGATCCATTTCCAAGACTTGACGCAAGATTGGATGGTGCATATGGGGTGTAAGACCCCCAAAGGTGATGCCCTCTTTGATGTCTTGATTCAAGACAAGTTAAAGGCCTCAAGCGTAACTCAGCTATATGACTTGTCATGTTTCAAAAATCATGAAGAGCTCATTCAGTTCCTTCTCTCGTGCATCCATGAGGGCCACGTATACATCTTAAACCAATGCATGAAGATATTGGTATAGTTGATAAGATGATTAACTAAGCTCTTAGACATAGGTAGAGATATCCATTAGCTAATGGATGATGAGGAGGAGGTAGAGTGAGTCATAAAGTTGCTAAACAACTTCAAGGGGGGCTATAAATTCTTGATCGACAAGTGTGAAGACATTGGCATGAGGGCGATGGTACACCTCATGAGCTTGAAGTTATGTCTTGGTGGCCAGTAGATAGATGTGTCTAAGGCATATGTTTGCCTAACATACCATATGGCACAGGGTGTCCAGTTTAACATCACATAAATCATTACTAAGGAATGGACCAAGAATGCACTTGAGTGCCATAGCACCAAATGGACCTTCAGATGGGGCTCCATCCTCATCTTAATCATAATGGAGGAGATCAAGATCACTGATGAAAGTGAGGACAACCTGTGGGTGTTCCTAGAATACCACAAGTCTCGAACATAGAAATACAAAGACTATACCTACCCCACTACCTTCAGCCCAAAATACAAGACTCATGGAATGCATTGGTGTGAGTAGTATATCAAATATTTTGGACTGGAGTGGTGTATACCCCAAGGGCTTTCGATGATCATGTTTGAGATAATAACTTTTGTCATGATGCAGCACTACTGTGTCATGCACTTAGTAGTGAAGGACAGGAACAAGTCAAGATGGCTAAAGCTTCTATTTGCCTTGTCAATAGAATATGCTAAGATGTGCTTCACTGAATCCCAAACATATAAATAATGGACATCCTATTCAAGGAACTTGACATTGATAGCTAAAGAATATAGTGCAGATTCCCCCACACAGATGGAGGCATGATTAAAGCTGAAGAAGGCACCTCAGATCGCCCAGGCATTGATCCAATCCAAGAAGTCACCATCCTTGGATTCATCCATAGGCTCTACTATGTGATGAAGTCAAGGAAGAAGGATTCCAGCACTGGGTCTAGCACCGAGCGGAGAAAAGACCTTTCTATCCAGATCGGGAATGAGGGAACCCTATTGCCTGTCGAAAAGAGGAAGTTCCCAAAGAAGAAGAGAGGGGTGACCTTAGAAGAGATCAAGAAGTGGTTATAACTAAAAATCACTTAAGAAGGGGAAACATCTACTTTGGAGTCATCTAAGAAGCGTGTGCACTTCACACCGAAAGCCCCCTCCAGCACAAAGGAAAGAAAGAAAGGGAAGGTTCCCTCCCTAGCACCCAAAATTATTATATCTGAAGAAGAGGAGGTAGAGGATTCTGAGGAAGAAGAGTGGGGGTAGGCCACTTTTATTATACTTAAGGATGAGGATTCCTCCTCAAGTGAATAGATCCCTTTCCCTCCACCTCAGATTGAGCTAGAGAAGCCCAAGCAAAGATTGAGGAGACTTAGCTCCAATGAAGCTACAGTTAAAAAGATGCAAGAGTTATGAGAATAGGAGGAAATGGCTAAGGTAGGGGTACCGACGGAGGTCATTCAGATGGTGAAGGTTGAAGAGTGAAGGAAATAGGAGGAACATAAAGTGTTGATGTAAGAAGAAAGCTAGGAAGGAGAAATGAGCAAGGGGCCTGAGGAGGCAACCCACTCAGGTACGCAAATGGAAGAAGAGCTACAATGTCAATGGAAAGACATGGGCCTTGACCAAGGCCATATTGATTCAGTGCTAAAATTATAATGGAGGTGCTAAGAGATGAAAGCCAAGGGCATGTCCTAGGTCGAGATTGACTGGTTAGAGGCCAAAGAGATAAGAAAAAGGGGAAAAAAAATCATTGTGTAAGCCGTGAAGAAGAAGGCCAAAAAAGAAGAGGTAAAAAGAAAATTTAAAGTAGAGAAGGCCACGAAGAAGGAGAGAGAGGATGAAGCAGTCTGTAAAGAAAGGGTGCGCATGTTAGAAGAAAGAGAAAATAAGAAGGGTTTTGCTAGCATGGGAACCAGGGAAGAGAAATTACCAAAAATGAAGCTCAGTGCCTCTATCGAGATAGCGAAGGAATCCACACAACAGGTACACCTTAACTCTGAAGGGGTACCTAAACAAAAATAAGGTGATACTGGCCCGTCAAAGTAGAAAATAGAGGAAATAGGGTTATGATAAAAAGAGATGGATGAAGGGGAGAACTCCACAAAAGAACCCCTATAAGAACAACATGATGGTGGGTCTAGCATTGAAAAAAGAGAGGGGGAAGATAAGAAAGAAGGAGAAGAAGAAGGTGAAAAAGATGAAGACATTATATCATGTACCATCACCAACAGGGAAGAAAAGTTGGGTGAAGATGAACTATGATCCCAAAAATAGGGAAAGGGTGCAGTGAGAATTTAAGGAGGATGATGACTTTAACATTATAGAGTGCATGCCTCTAAGAACTGTTATGACCCTAATGCACCACCAGGTCTCTTAGGCATTGGACTGCTACATGGATGAACCCGAGTTTGAGGTTCCAATAAGGGCGATCTGATACACCCAAAATCCTAAAGAAAGGCATGATTACCACTTATTGAATCCTTGATATATGAACATTGTGCACTTTACAAATGTGCTAATCAAAATAGCATCCTCGATGGCATGCAAGAACATCATCAATGATGTTTGTGCCAACAACTAGAGAAAAATAGCAAAGGACACAAAAAAGGAGCTTAAGGCAACAAAGATTAAGCTCAAACAACTAATAAAGCATGTGGAAGAAGCAGAGCCATCCCTCCTAGATGGTGTGGATACTTCTGGAATGAAGGAGGTTGATTATGTCTATGTACTCATATAATAGATGATATAAAGGATGAAGCCAGTGCTTGAAGAAGAACAAGACCCCTGTGAGAACTTGTGAGGTGAGTTAAACAAGAAGATGGATATGGTCAAATATCTCTTCACTAAACTTGAAGAAAGCATTGAAGAAGTTGATACCATATTCAATAAATTTACTAATTAAGTAACCATCATCGATACATGCCCAAAAAAGGCAAAGGAGGAGAAAGACACTCTGTTCTAACTCTCCTTCATGGTAAGCAGGGCTGAGCACATGTAGGTGATGGCCAAGGTTAACTCCCTTAGCACTCAATTGAAGACTTAAGAGCAGGATTTGGAGGCAATTTTGTATGCCTTCCAAACAAAGGCTAGTGAGTAGGGGAAATATTGGATGACAGAGTGAAGCGAGTGAAGGAAAGGTTGGAAGCCTTTAGAAAGGAATTGGAGAGCATAGTCGTGCTTGCCTTAGAGGTCGTATCCACTAAAGCAGATGGTGTTATTAAAGAGATTAGGGGTGCCATCCAAGGGTTTAACTTTTTTAAGGAAGACTTGAGGTAAGGTGCCTTTGAATTCTATGCACCTAAGGTACTTCAAGACTAGTCTGAGGCGGACTAATAATTTTGTATGGGGTAATATTGCGGTCCCTTTTTGAGTAAGTATGTGGACCACACCAACTAGACAAATCTCAATGTGAGGCAATCCTTGGAGTAGTCACTCCCCTTTTTATGCATTTTGGTGCCAGTTGGAGGAGTCCCCGTGGATCCTGTGCCAACTAGCAGGTAGTTGTATAGCATCAAATTTCATAAAGACCCCACTGCCAGGACTTAGACATGGCAGCTCAAGAAACACAGATGTCAGAGAGTGAAGCAGGTGAGATAGTGACCTCTCAATGACATATCAACATAAAACATGTACTTGTCTACCTTAGATAATGTAGTGGAGATCATGCACTAGTGATAACTCAACACTCAGCACGTGCCCATCTGACTTGGCAAGAGATGACCATCCACCTTTAAAAGAAGGTTTATAATTGAAGAGAAAGGGAGGTGAGGAAGTGTAGCGAAGATCTAGTGAAATAGGGAGTGAACTAGTAGTGTTTTTAGTATGCACATAATAGCTTAGAGATTGGAATGTATAGCCCAAGCTCATATGTGAGCCATTGGGCATGAATAGAGTTAGGAAAATCTTACGCTCTGTTACTATATTGAACTTTGTTGATAAATTACACGTTAATGAAGAATGCTTTTGAAGGAATATGAAGTATTAATCCATGTTTTATGATCTGCATAATGGTATGCTTATAAGTTAGTTTCCTTTACGCTTTGAGTAGTTTTACATAATAGATTGGAATATGGAGGTTCAACTCTAGTTGCTAATGGCATCCTCACACCATTTAGTGGCCTCGGTTCACTTATGCAATAACTGACTGAAGGAACCATATTGTACCAAGGTTCCAAGACCCGTGTTTATAATGCCACCATGAGAATGAATCCTTGAGCTAAACAATCCCCAAGATTTGTATAAGTACTCGAATGACTCTATTGGCTAATCCCACAGCTTGCACCCCTTAGAGCCCAGTCCTCCCAAGTATGGACTTGTACCCTAGGACTTGGGCCACTAAGAGGACTTGTGCTTAGTGACCTCCCTGTGAAAGACTTAGCGTTGAAAGGACACCTGAACCCCTTTGGCCAATGATTAATCCCCTTTAAACCTCAAGTTGTGTCATGATACAACTAGCCCAATGCGGGCTCGGTCCCTTCATTATAGCGCTTTAGGTGAACGCACAAGGCTTGTGTCTTATGTGAAACTAATGCTAGCACCATAGGGTGATTAAATGTTGTGCACCAGACCTTACTAGCCTCACATCTATCTCCACCAAGTCTAGAACTGACTTGGGTTGATAGTTAAGTGCATGACCAAGCACAAAAACCAACCTAGTGGACTTTTCTACAACAAGACCATATTGTATGACCTTTTTCAACAATCCAAGGTACCCAACAATATCAAACCAACTACCTTTCTAGCATTAGTGGGGAATTTATCCCTAGGTTAACAAATTATGTTCAACCAGAGTGACATGTCGTTCCTTAGCCCCCTACACAATAGTCCTCTTCATATCGAAGCTGTCATAAACCACCACAAGATTAAGTGGGTTCTTATAGACAATGGTTCGAGTCTCAATATAATCTCACTAAAAACTTATCCCATTATTCATCTAATAACTTGATATGTTCTTCAGTAATGTCCTTGTTTTGATCCTTGATATCCTTAGCTTTACTTTTAGCTTGAAGTCTGTTACTCTTTCTAATTGAGTGGCACTCCTCTTTTCTTATTATTTCATGCTTAAACATTGTAATAGTTGTTGCACAATTCTTGATTGTAATCCTGTTTAAATTGAGCACTTTACTTACTATGGGCAATTATTGGGAAATACTTAGTTTATATTTATCCTTAGTTTACAATGTATTTTTCATTAAATGAACAATATATTTTTCATTAATTTTTTTTTATTAATATATGTTAGTTAATAAATTTCACAACATGTTAAAAAGATTATATTATTCACAATATGTTAATAAAATTATGTTAGAAAATAAAATCATATTATTTGACCACTTCTAACTACCTAAAAATAATACACAAATATATATATATATATATATATATATATATATATAAGTAAGAAATAATTATATGTTGGGAAAGAAAGAATATCAAATATTTAAGAAATAATCATATATTGGCAAAGAAACACACAAGTTTAGTCAATGATAAAGAAAAAATAATGATAATAACCTATTAGTAGATGGATAATACGTGACCTAAAAGAAACCAAAAATACACTTGAAAGGTTAAATGGAGAACATCATAAATTTATTCGAATATTGTAGTGAAAGGAACGCTGCATAAAAGCCTTCTACCAAAAATACACTTGAAAGATTAAATGGAGAACATCATAAATTTATTCGAATATTGTAGTGAAGGGAAAGCTGCATAAAAGCCTTCTACACTCATACCTAGTAGATGGTTAATACATGATTTCTAACAGAACTAGTAATACAATTAAATGTAAAATAATTCATGACATAATGATTTCTACAAAAATAATAAAACAATTAAATGTAAAATAATTCATGACATAATAGGGACAAAATAAAAAAATAAAACGAACACTAAATAATACGGGATAAAGGAAGAAAAGATGATATATAGATGCCATTCACTAGTTTTTTAGGCGGATATATAAAATGATCTAAAAAGGAAAATTTGTGCAACTTTAAGGTATTCTGATTAATAAGTGACATCATAATATAATTAAAGGTAAAATTATGCATGACATAACATGGGTAAATTTAAAAAAATAAAATATATTTTAAATAATTGGAAAGAGAAGGGAAAAAGACATTATACCGAGATATTATATATTAAAGTAGGGAACATTTTTTTCACGACTAATTTAATGGTTAAAAAAAAAATTAAAAGAGGTCACATAAATTTTCCTCTCTCCTTATAATTATAATTATTATAATATAATTATAGGGAGAGAAGACTATTAAAATGGGTCAAATTTGTATTAGGTAGGGAAGAAATAATTATTTGTTGGCAAAGATCAACAATAATTTTATAAATAATAAAACTCATAATAAAAGCTTACAAATTTGTTTTAGAATTAAATTTAAAATATTGTACAACATAAAATATGAAGCAAAATATAAAACATATGTCAAACAACATTTACAACAAAATAGAATTTCACCCAAAAAAAAAAAAAAAAAAGAAAAGCCAAGAGAAGTGAAATAAGGAATGCCGGGTGGAGATTGAGTGATATATAAAGAAATGAATGGTAGATTTTTTACTTTATGTACAAATTTTAATGCATTTATTTAGGTTTTTTATTTTGGAAAGAGTATTTTAGGAGTTTTATTTTCATATGAATTTTAGAGTTTTCATTGTGGGTTTTGTTAGGATTTTCATTTTTCTACCCAAATGTTCCTAACTCTTTTTGTAATGGTTGATTAAGAAAAACAACATTTTTTCCCAGATGAATTGTAGTTCAATGGTGAAGATGATGGTGTAAAAGGCACTGAGCCATCCACCAAGGTACAAATCTTAAGAGATATTAAAAAGGATGAGGTTAGGATCGTGCACCAAGCAAATTTGGTGGAATGGATATCGCTCAGTGCTTGCCATTAAACCAAAGAAACATTTTGTACACCTAATCCATATAAAAATAAGGTTTCGATAAAAAAATATTAATTAAAAATAAATTCACAAGTTTTTTGAAAAATTATTTACTAATAAATATTTAGTTAATGATGAGTTGCTTTTGAACTATGAATATGTTTAAGCACACACATATATTTTATAATATTCTATAAAAAAATTATAAAAAAGAAACCCTCAATAGTGTTTTATAAACTCAAAAGCCCTAATGTCATGATATTTTGTTTGAATATTGTAAATTTTCTTATTGGTTTAATAAAAGCCTTAATGTTAAAAGAAACTTATATGTGTCAGAGCTCTGCAACTAGTCATTAATTAGCTGTTATGCAAGCTTTTGAAATCATTTTTTTTGTTCGCTCTATTCCCCCTTCGAATCGTACTAGCCGAGGTAAGAGATGATGCAGCTTGAAGTTGTTAGCTCATTCATCTCAGAATGTAGGTACACTGGATTCACCCCTGAAGTAATCTGTTGTGGAGATTTTTGTTGCTGCTCATGCTGGGAATACTGAGGATGCCTTTCATGGTTTGAAGAAAGGATTTCTTTGCTTTGACAATGGTCTCCAAGCTATACCTATTCCCAGTTAGGTTGTCAAATCTCTCCAAGCTTCATGCCTCCCTTCGTCTGGCAGTGGTCTTTGGTCTTCAGTTGGGAATGCGGCCTCTTATGCTTCTGTCATTACTACTCACCTCAACTCATCCCCTTGGCTTCCCTTGTTTTTGTGGTTCCGTTTGATCCTTCATCTCCTTCAACCCAAGCTGGGGGTGTCCTCCTGGTGGATCCTACCTCAGTGGATATGCCTTCGACTCCCTCTCCCGTTGGTCCTTCCCCTCCCCCTACCCATCCCTTACCTGTTGCTACTCATTTTGAGCATGTAGTTGGTGGTTACTAATTGGTTGATCCTCCTTCCCTTTCCTTTTTTAAACCTCTACTAGATCGTTTGAAGGCTTTTTTTGATGTGGGTCTTGGTGAATATGATACTCGTTGGATTTATGCAAAATGTAAAAATGCCTTTAATCTGTTTCACCATTACTCAAACGTTTGTTTATCTTAGATTCCCTCAAGTTCAAAATTTGTTGCCTCTTGTTTGGTGGATGCTTCATGTCTGGCTTCTTCAGTCCCCGCAGAGGACCTTCTACTTGAAGATGTTCGTATTCAGGTGGCCTCGTTTGTTCCTGAACTAGGTATCCTTGATATTGCTTTGTTAGAAATGAAATCTAATATAGGTAGCAACTCCCTAATTGGCAAGTGTGTGGGGTTATCTACTTCTCCTACTGCTCTCTTTGTTTGGGCCTTAAAGGAATGGCACTCCATTGGTTCTCTTTCTTTCTCCCTTTTGGGTGGAGGACTTTTTTGGGTGGAATTTCAAGACCCTGTTGATCGAGATTTTGTGTGGAACTTCGGTCTGTGGTTCTTCAAACACTTTGGTGTCTTCCTCTGCCCTTGGAACCCTTTTTTCTCACCGGATTTGGTTCAACTCACTACGGTTCTGATGTGGCTTTGACGCCATTATCTGCCTCTGACATTGAGGAGTGAGTGCTTCATCAAATAATTGGTGGACAAGGTTGGCTCTTTTGTGAAGATAGATGAAACTTCCTAACAACTCTATTTGATCCATGTTTGTGCCTATATTGACCTCTCCAGGCCTCTCTCCTTCTCAATTAAGTTGTTATCCTCGCATGGCTCATGGAATCAACATTTTAATTATGAGGGCCTTCCCTTCCACTACTTCCATTGTCACCTCCCCGACCATCGCATTGCTAAGTGTCCATCCAAGAAATGCCAACATCCTCAAACTATTTGGAAAAGAAAAGGAGTGCCTAATTTGAATTTTAAATGGCATAACCATGATAAGTTCTTTCGTTCCCCCTTTTCTCACCAGGTGGAGTTGGTTGATGTTACTGCGAATGATCCTGGGCCTACTCCCCCTATCCCCCTCCCCTCCCTCCATTATTCACAGATGTTCCCCCTTCCCCATCCTGTATCACCCCCCCACCCCATGGGTGTCCCCCTGCAGGAGACCCCCAGGCCAACTCCTCCTCAAAGGGATCCTTCTTGGGTTCGCCCTTCTAGGCCCTCTAAGCATCATGCAAATATTGGTGTCTCCTCTAAGAAGAAGGGTCATCGTTCGAAGATAGAGCTTCTCAAGGTGAAAGCACACTCTCTCGTCAATAATGGCTCTCAATGGACCCTAGAAGACCTTCTTTCTAGAGGAGGATGTCAGGCAAAATTAGCTTATGGATAGGTCCTGTTGAAGGATCATTTGTAAATCTTGGTTTGGCTATTTTTTCTATCTTCTTTTTAAGGTTTCTTTAGTGTTTTCTTCTAGCCTATTGGGGCATTTTGTGCTATTGTATTATGGCTAGTGGTTTTAGTTTTTCCTCTCTTGCTCTCTTGACAGGTAGTGCCCTTTATGTTTTTTGTTTTTGTCTTCCTTTATATTTTGGTATGGGAATGGGCCCCCATTTATGTCCCATACTAGTTCAAAGCTTTGGTCAAAAAGTGATGTTTGGTTCATAGCTCTAGTTTCAAAAGAGTTTACCTCATCAAAAAATAAAATAAAAGCCTTAATGTCACAGTCCATATGAATGATAATCCTTAAAACATAAGATTTTTAGATTTTCCCCATTTTGTTGGCATATACATGATAATTCATTAAAACATAAAAATTTACAATTTCCATACATGTGGTGTAGAGTTAAAATAATTTGACCCGCTTTAATAGCATTCCCCCTCATGAAATCAACTGTCAAAACAAACATAATTCGACCCATTTCAAAAAGTTGACATATTTTAACGAACTAGAACGACACCAAACTAAGGGAATAATGTTACATCCTACCTAATATTTAATGAAAAATATCTATTTTAAACAAACAAGTGATTATGGATTTGTTAAAATTTGGAATAAGTGAAATGAATGATCTATATTCTACTATGTTTGTTGTTTGGATTGTTGTATTTCCTATTTTGAATATTTATTTTTAGTATTTCTATTTATCATAAAATATATGACTATAGTTTAATTTTATACATTTTTGCATGGATAATATAATGATATTTGTATCATTTATTGATTAGTTATGTTTTTTAGTTATATTGATATAATATATTAACTATCTTTTTATTTGTTTGAGGTGGGTGCAGGATAATTTCTTCCTCGTTAATCAAATTGAGGGAGAGCATCATAGGAGAGAGGGTGATAGATCATGGCAACTGCAAGTACAAAAAAATAAAACCAAGAGCTAACACACACTCCCATATTAGTTGTTTGAGTAATGTTTGAGTCTTGTAGAATTTGGTTATATCTGCATTGATTGTTCATTGCTTGTGTTTCTTGTACCATGTGTTTTTCTCTAGATAGCCTTTATATTACTGTTATGATGTCTTGATTATGTTATGTTTTATGTATGGAACATAACTTTGTGTTATTGAACATTTACTTTGCATGATGAGTGTATTTTACATTGCATATATAATAAGCTTTGGTTTCATAATTCTCTATGTTTGATCTTGCTTGATAAAAATATGTTGCATTAATCAAATATTCATTTTTGCTTGTAAAATTGCATGATGCAGTGTCTAATCAATCATATTATAAATAAAAAAGGTTTTGTAGTAAACACAATATTAGTTAATGCATTGCTTGAATGAACTTCCTTTTAGTGGGTTAAAGTCTTCAAAACATTAAATCTCCTTAATGATGTATAACCTAGGAGGCATTTTGAGGGCATTTTGGGTGCCATTCTAAAAAGGAATTAAATTATTTGGGATCAATGTCTTAGCCATGAATTAGTAGTATATTATAAAAATGCTTATCTTGTTTATATTTGTGATCAATGTCTTAGCCATGAATTAGTAGTATATTATAAAAATGCTTATCTTGTTTAAACAAAACCTAAACACGGTATTAGGGTTTGAGAATGATTCATGGTAAAAAGGTGAAGATGGAAATCATTAGTTATTTCGACTTTATCAAAATTTTTAGGATGGTTTTGGGGAAACCCTGGATGGTGTAGGGAACTAGTTTGTTGGAAAGCTTGACTTGAGCTCATAGTTATTAATGCATGTCATTATGGATCTTGAAATGATTGGGAGTGAATGACAAAATCTATGGAAGGAATGTAGGCATGGAGGTCGAGTCACAAGGAGATTGTGGGGAAATAAATTTGGGAAATTAAGGTAGAAAAAAACACAATGAGGAGAAGAAGAGAAAAATGGCATTGGGAAAATATAAGAGAAAATAGTGACTATGAAGGAGAAAAACATGAAAATTAAAAACCAATTAGTATTCTCTATATTTCCAGGCAAGTAGCTAAGTCTATATAAATTGGCTTGAATATTAGAGGTTTTCTTATTAAAGAAAGTATGTTGAATCTATTGTTTTTATTATGGTGTTTAGTATAAAATATATAAAACCCTAGATGGTTCCAACAAACTTGGTAATCTAGAAAATACATGTTGGACTTTTGTCTTAAATTCTTGTGTTATATAAAACATTGAATGTATGCATTCTAGCCAGAGTTATGGAGTTTTTATTTTGATAATAAATAAAATAGAAGACAAAATAAATATGGTGGCTCCTTAGGTCAATTGTATGTGAAGTTTTATTATGGAGTGTAGGTTCTATAGAACATTTAATTAGTTTATTTATTGGCCAACTTACCCTTATGAACTTGGGGATGAGAGTTAGCTCTCACCCATAAGTTCATAATGGTAACCCTGGAGTTTAAGAATGTAACCATAAAACTTAAAAATTAACTCTATGAGTGGGAATAGTTTTTGACATGTCTATTATAGAAAAGAAAAATTATACATAGACATGTAGGTGGTTATCATAACCACCTATAGGCCTAAGTATTGATTAAGGCAACTATTATAGTCAAATTTAACTTGTATCAATACGTGGATTTGAAATTGGTGGGTGACTCGAACTAGTAATGTCTTATTTTGTCAAAACATAGAAGTGAGGATAGAAAAATGATTCTAATCACCTTAATAACCTCTTTAGTAAACAATTTGAAACTGAGTTTATATTTAAGGACATACTCAGATTTTGTTTGAATGAAATTGTTAATTACAGGACGAATAATACATAATCATAAATTTGAATAGTTTCCTTGTAAGCTGCATTATGAATTGAAAGATAGGTTGTATAATATAAATGAATAGGCTGTATCTTTTGTTAACAATTCTGAATGTTTATAAATGAGAGGGGATAACACATAGTATGTGGAAATTCTGATTAAGAAGAGATCTAAATCAAAGCTAGAAATTAGTAGGGGTTAGATTTCCAAGAATGAAACTTAATTACCTTAATTTTATAAAAATGATTTGTAAAGTTATTAATTATAATAATACCTTGTTGTATTCAATAAGATGTACGTATAATCTATTAAGTACTATTTTATCCTTTGGGATGTGGTGTTGATTTTAGAATCTTTGAGTTTTAAACCCCTATATGTTTTAGGTGTTAGAGGGATATTTGGGTTGTGACAAGATTATTTGTAAGAACTAGATATATTCTGGTGGAATAGTCATGAAACAATAATATGTTTTTCCTATCTAGTATCAAAGTGCCCATGATAATTGGCTACTATTACACCTTAATGTATGTACGTTGATTATTTGAATTGAGTAGGACTACTTAAGTACTCTAGGTACTGCAATGTGATATTTATTATGCTATTATGTTTTGCCTTGATGCTTGGTGCCTAGTGAATTTATACACATGATTAGTGTGACAAATTTTTTGAGTTCATTACATTATATTTTTGTATGTGAAATTGTTTGTGGTGATTGTATCTCTTGCATTATTATGATTATTTTTTTCAAAACTTTGCTTGAAAGATATCAAAAGATGTATGTTATAGTTATTACATTATTTTGGGATGAACCTATGACGCTTGTGTGGATTGCTCACAAGTCATCTTTTGTGCTAAGGGATGATGAGTGAGGATTGCCATGAGGCCTTTGTATTAATTACTCATCATCTGTTAATGTGTAAGATAATATATTTCAGCAGAGAGTATTGTGTTGTGGACTATAAACCATCTTCATTTGAAGTTTGAAACTATAATGAAAAGCCTTTTCCAAAGTTATGTTATAGTTGTATGCATTGTATATCCATTGTAATTTCTAATTACATGCATGCTTGATGTCATAATAGATAAAGGAATATTCCATAGTCTATGTGACTACTGCATGTATTAGTGATTGTACCACACATAATTCTAGTTAAGTTTTTGATGACTACATCGCTATTATTTTCCTCTTCATGGAGGGAAGAGCCACTCCTAGTGGGGAGGTGTGTGAGGGGTCGTCAGTCTGTGGTTGGACGTAAAGCACCCAGATGATGCTCTCCCTCTCTATAGTTGGATCAGAACATTTATGAGATATACTCATGGCCATTACATAGATTTGAAGAGTTGTTATATGGAAGCTCAATTGTATCATTTGTATTTTTTAACTTTAAAATTATTATTGTTATTAGCCTATATAACAGTGGATGCAAGCAAACATGTAAAACACCATTGTTACTTTATTTTACAACAATGGTTGTACATCATATATATATATATGATTATGCCTATTATGACATTCATTATTGATAAACAACACTTATTTTTTTGAGGTATAACCCACTACATACTTTTACTATTTATGTACCATTGTAATCCAATTTGGGGAGCCAAAATATGAAAGTTGCCTTTATGCTTGGATTGATGGACAAATTGGTAAATTGTGTTGTTGTAATTAGTATTCTTTTAGTTGTGAAGGTCAAACATATAATGGAGTGTAAATTATAAATTTACGTAGTTATGATAACTCAATGGTTGATGTGGATAATTAATCAAATAGTTTTTTTGTTCCCCTTAGTAATATAACCTAGTAAGCTTGTAACATGTGGTATTAGAGCATAAGTTTAAATGCTCGAACCTAATGAGTCTAATGATGTGATCTTAAATGTAAATTAGTTGTGGAAGCACAAAGTAAAAATGGATTATTTCACAAATAAAGTCGAATGCTTGGATGATTTTGGGAATCAAACCCAAATACAAGGGGAGAAGAAAGAGTTAAAATTTAAAGAAAAATTTAGCCATTTAGTTAAATAAGGCTTGATGGAAAGGATTTAAACTATTTGTAGTCAAGATAGATTAAGTTAAAGAGCCTAGAGAAACTACCTTTGAAGACTATCCCTTTTTGCAAGAATTTTAGGATGTATTTACAAAAGACCTACCTAGATTACATCCCAAAATGGAATTCGACTTTAGAATTTACATTATTCATGTATTTGAGCCTCAATCTAAGACACCATACAAAATGACAACAATAGATTTAGTCAAGTTGAAATTCCAAATTCACGAGATATTAGTGAAATGGCTAATTCGGCCAAGTGTTTCACCATGGGGTGCACCAATAGTTTTTGTTAAGAATAAGGATGGGACCCTTCATTTATGTATAAAATATAAAATATTGAATAAGGCAACCATCAAAAATAGGTATCCATTACCCCACATTGATGAAGTTTTTGATCAAATGCATGGTGCAACGTTTTTTCCAATATCAAACTTAGAGTGGGAAACCATCAACTGAGAATCAAGGAGGAAGACATTCCAAAAACTACTTTTAGAATGAGATATGGGCACACTATGAATTCATAGTTCTTCATTTTTGGCTAATGAATGCACCAACAACATTCATGAATCTCATGAATAGTGTGTTTAGAGAATTTCCTAATCAATTCTCGCTCATCTTCCTAGATGATATTTTAATTTATTCCAAAGGTGAGGAAGAACATGTTGAACACTTGTGTTTAGTTTTGTTGCTTACAAAAGCATAAACTCTATGGAAAACTATTTAAATGTTATTTATTCTAAAGGAAAGTGCAATACCTAGGGCATATTATATCAACTAAGGGGATATCAATGGATCCAATTAAGATTAAAGCCATCATGGAATGGTCGACACCCAAAAATGTTCATTAGGTGCGTAGTTTCTTGGGTTTAGCAGATACAGGAAAATTGTTCCAAACTTTTCAAGATAGCTAACCCTATCACCTCATTGCAATGGAAGGAACAACATTATGTGTGGAATGACAAGTGTGAAGAAGCCTTTTAGACCCTAAAAAATAGGATTACTTTGTCACCTATTTTGTGGGTCCTTGATCCTAGCAAACATTTTGTTGTGGTAATTGATGCTTTTGAGGATGGTTTAGGCAGATTTTTGTTGTAGGAAGGCTCAATAGTAGCTTATGAGTCAAAGAAAATAAAGCCTTATGAGGCTAATTATGCTTCACATGATCTAGAGTTGGTTGTAATTATGCATGCATTACAGGTTTGGAGACATTATTTGTTGGGTAAACTATTTAAGCTTAAGACAAATAATTTGGGGCTTAAGTTTATCTTCATGGAACCAAATCTAAACCAATTAAAAATAGGAGGAAATAGTGATTGTGAAGGAGAAAAACATGCAAATTAAAAACTAGTTGGTATTCTTTGTATTTCCAGGTAAGTACCAAAGTGTATATAGCTTGGTTTGAATATTGGGGTTTTTCTTATTAAAGAAGGAATGTCAAATCTATTGTTTTCAATCTAGTGTTTAGTATATAATATATAAAATCCTAGATGGTTCCACTAAACCTAATAATATATAAAATACATGTTAGAATTTTCTCTTGAATTTTTACATTATACAGAAGGCTAAATGTATGAATTATAGCCGTAATTATAGAGTTTTTGTTTTGATAATAAATGAAATAGAAAAGGAAATAAATAGGGTGGATCTTTAGGTCATGTGAAATTTTATTACTAACTATAGGTTCTCTGAAACATTTAATTAGTTTATTCATTGGCTGACTTAACCCTATAAACTTGGAGGTGAGAGTTCGCTCTCACCTACGAGTTCATAATGGTAACCTTGAAGTTTACAAATGCAATAAAGATTAAAAATTAAATATGTGATTGGGATTAATATTTGACATGTCAATTATAGAAAATGAAATATATACTTAGATTTGTAGGTGGTTATCATAACCACCTACAGGGCTAAGTATTGATGAAGGGAGTTGTTATAGTCAATTTAAACCTATACCAATACATGGATTTGAAGTTTATGGGTTACTCGAACTAGTAATGTCTTATTTTTTCAAAATATAAAAGCGAGGATATAAAAATGACTCTAATCACCTTAATAACCTCCTTAGTAAATGATTTGAAGCTGAATTTGTAGTGAAGGACACACTCAAATTTTGTTTGAATGAAATTGTTATTTGTGGGAAGAATGATACAAAATCAAAACTTTGAATAGTTTCCTTGTAAGCTACATTATGAATTGAAAGATGGACTATATAATATAGATGAATAAGCTACAAATTTTGTTAACAATTTTGAATGTTATAAATGAGAAGGGATAGTACATGGTATGTGGAGATTCTGATTAAAAAGACATCTAAATAAAAGCTATAAATTAGGGGTTAGAATTTTAAGATTGAAAATTGATTACCTTAATTGTATAAAAGTGATTTGTAACGTTACTAATTATAACAACACCTTGATGTATTCAATAATATGTAAAAATAATCTATTGAGTAGTATTTTATCCTTTGACATGTGGTGTTGATTTCAAAATCTTCATATTTTAAACCCTTATATGTAATGGGTGTTAGAGGGATATCTGGGTTATGGCAAGATTATTTTTAAGAACTAGATACATTCAAGTGGAATAGTAATGATACAATAATATGTTTTTCATTTCTAGTATCAAAGTGCCCATGATAACTGGCTACTATTGCACCTTAATGTATGTGTGTGGATTATTTGAATCGAGTATGATTGCTTAAGTACTCTAGGCAGTGTTACAATGTGATATTTATTATACTATTATGTTTTGACTTGATGCTTGGTGACTAGTGAACTTATACATATGATTAGTGTGATGAATTCTTTAAGTTCATTAGTCTATATTTTTGTATGTGAAGTTATTGGTGGTCATTGTGTCTATTGCATTATTATGATTATATTTTTGTAAACTTTACTTGAAATATTTCTAAAGATGTATGTTATAGTTATTAAAATATTTTGGGATGAGTTCCTATGAATATATGCTTGTATGGATTATTCACAAGTCAACTTGCACGTTAAGGGATGATGAGTGAGGGTTGGTAGGAGGCCTTTACATTAATCACTCATCATCACTTAACACATAAGATAATATATTTTAGTAGAGAATATTGTGTTGACTATGACCCAACTTCATTTGAAGTCGGAAACTATATTAAAAAACTTTAGCCAAAGTAATGTTATAGTTGTATGCATTGTTTATCCACTGTACTTTCTAGTTACATGCATATCTGAAGTCATTTCTATGGTTTGAATGACTGCTGCATGTATTAATAATTGTACCAGACATATTTTTGGTTAAGTTCTTGATGATCACATCATCGTTTATTTGCCCCTTCATGAAGGGAAGGACCACTCCTAGTGGGGAAGTGTGTAGGGGACCATTGGTCTATGATTGGAGGTAAAATGCCTAGATGATGCTCTCCCTCTCTACAACCGGATCAAAAGTTTTATGAGATATACTCATGGCTATTACTCAGATTTGAAGTGTTATTAAATAAAAGCTCTATTGATGTAGTTTGAAATTATTGTTGGTATTAGCTTGTACAATAGTGGTTGCAGGCAAACGTGTATAACCTTATAATTATTTTATTTTGTAACAATGGTTGTACATCATATATATATATATATATATATATATATATATATATGCTTATTTTGACATTCATTATTAATGAGCATTGCTTATATTTCTGAGGTATTAGCTGTTGCATACTTTTATTATTTATGTACCATTGTAATCTCATTTGGGAAGCCAAAATAAAAAAGTTGCTTTTATGCTTGAATCAATGGACAAATTGGTAAATTGTTTTGTTGTAATTAGTATAATTTCAGTGGTCAATGACAAACATATAATGGTGTGTAAATTGTAAATTTACGTAGTTACGATAACTCAATGGTTAATGCAGATAATTAATCATTTTTTTTTCTTTTTATCCCTTTATTAATATAACCTAGTAAGGTTGTAATGAGCAAAATGAGTCAAAATTTTAACTATTTTAGTGGATAATGCGTGGATTGAAAAGATAATGGGATAAAAACCATTGCAGGAGCAAATAACAAGCATTTTCCACAAAAAAAGATTTTATGCTTTCAAAGTTCAAATGTAGCTTACGTTGCCATCACATGTAATTAACATACACAAGTCATTTCACCATATTAGGGAATGACTCTTTGATGGTGCCAACATAACAAAATAGCGGTTGATGGAGTTGGTAGGGAATTAACATGACAAAGAGTTGACGTGGATGTTACATGGTGAAGATGTTAGTAGCTTTAAAGCTCATTTTTTTAGGTAGTCGAGGTTGGTCAGATAAAAATCAATTAAGACATTCTATAAAAAGGAGAAATTTGTACTACTTCGAAATATTCTATATAAAACAAATTATTAAAAATGTGTCGAACAATTGTAATGTCATAAATGAAGAAAACAAAGCCCACATTTTCCTTAGCTTTCAAGAAAAAAATTGCAAGCCTTTACCTAATAATATTGATAATAAGTTCTTTTAAAATTGAAATGAAAAAACACTTAAACATCCTAAAGCTCACAATTAAAATATATGCCATTAAGGATATCATAACCTTAAAATTTGAATCCAATTTCCCCCTTTTACTACAATTTAAAATTGAAATATTATATATAAAATACATCATTATCATAACTTTAATCTATTTTATATATAAAATACACTACTATCATAACTGTAAGGAATTTTATATAAAATACATTGTTATCATAACCTTAACCTTAAGGTATTTTATATAAAATACATCGCTAAAGACAAGACATGCCAAACAATTCTAACGTTATAAATGATTGAGAGACACAAATTTAACAACCCAAAATTTCTTTCATTCTTTGAATAATAATAAATTTGTAAGGCTTTAACTAACAATATCAATAATAATGTTTATGTAACCCTTTTTTTTTCGAAATTTTTTTGGTAGAAGTTTAAATTTATATAAATATCAACATCTCTATTTTTGTCTTATATTATATATAAGAGATTATAATTGTTGACTAAGTGTCTATTTAATTTTGAGTATTATTTTAATTAAATAATGATGATTAGAAGGTACTTTTGAGTAAGCGTACATTTAAATTTGAGCATTTTTTTGATTAAGTAGTAGTGATTAGAGGTTATTCAATCTTTCAAAGTCATTCAAAGAACGATTCTAGTCTTATCAGATTGACTCTTCGTATCATGCATTTATAAAAAAATGTTTCTTGGTAGATGGACTACAAACCATCATCATCACCAATTAGACTATGACCTTTTTGATAAATCCATATAAAATTGAATCGAATACATGGAACAAAATATTCAAATATTTTAAATTGATAATTAAAATATACATCATTACAAATATCATAACTTTAAGAAAAAGCTATAATTCAACTCGTGAGGATGATGATGGCTTATATCCATCCACCAAGATACAAATCCCTCTAGATCCCCAATACAAAATCAAATAATTAAGATCATGATTATACCCTAAATAATTTTGAAAGTATGAATACCCCTTACTCATAAATACTTAACCAAAAAAACTCATTAATTTAAATAAATACTTAAATCCACTATATTTTTAATACCCACATTCTATATAATTCAATAATATTATATATATCATAACCTTACTATAAGATAAATTGCAATCATACAGAAAACACATGCAGAACAATTCGAGCGTTATAAACGAAGGAGATGAACAAATAAAAACCCAAGTTTTCCAAAGCATTCGAGGAAAACATTGTCGAGCTTTACCTAACAGTAATCTCCACGTAAACTTGAGTCAATTGAACTGAAAGCGAGCCCTCAAACGCCCTCAAACTCACCTCTGAAACACACAAAATTGCAGTCTTGTAGATGTCATAACCTTGATTTCTGAGACGTTTTTTCCCTTTTCACAGCGGTCTAGATTTGGAGGATACTTTGAAGGGCACAAATGGAAAATGTGGACATGATCAATGCTGCGACGGCCCCTCTCACGTTCCACGACTTCGTGGACCGTATGCGCCATCCCTCTGCAGCAGATTTTGTTCGCGGTTTCAAAAGGCACGCACCCATTTTCATCTATTTTTGTCTGAAATTGTTCATTTACGGAGTCCATCAAGATTGGTAGTTTATTCTGAGGATTTTGGTAGAAAAAAATCAACTTGATATAAGCAATTTTGGGATTAGGATTGCCCAGTCAATGCAAAATTGGTAGCATAAAGTGAGGTTTGAAGCCCAAAATCCATGTGATATATCAATTTTTTAGGATTGCCCAAGGAGACTGTTGCTGTATATTGAGCAGGAATGTGGGATTACACTGTCTTTGATTGGAGTTTTTCGTTTTTCTGGTTAAATTCCATTGGCTTTGTCTGCAGTTAAAATAAAAGATTGAGTCTTTCAATCATAATAAAGTAGTTTAGTTTGATTGCAGTTAGAATAAAATTACTTGGGAAATTATTCCATAAAATAAGGCAGAGATAAACTGTTTGTCTTAGTCAGCTAGTATAACAATTAGAGGGAATAGTTATTTTCAGTTAGCTGCTTATATTGAAGGAAGTTAATTATCAGTTAATTGCTTATATTTGGGGAAAATAATTATCAGTTAGCTGCCACTTTTATGCACTGACTTCCTATGATTTAAGATCACTTAAGAGTTGGGCTATATATAGTAGTGCATAAGTTAGAAAGAAAATATCCTTCTGAATATTAAAAAACTCAACTTCAGTTATAGATGTGATGCTGCGATAATAGTTGCTTGACGTTTGAGGATGAAATCCTTAAGGTGTGACCTTGATCCTCTTGGGGATGACAACCCTCACGGGAATATGTGATGTAAGGCACTTGCATCTAGTTTTGTAATGATTACAGTTGGGCTATATATAGTAGTGCATAAGTTAGAAAGAAAATATCCTTCTGAATATTAAAAAACTCAACTTCAGTTATAGATGTGATGCTGCGATAATAGTTGCTTGACGTTTGAGGATGAAATCCTTAAGGTGTGACCTTGATCCTCTTGGGGATGACAACCCTCACGGGAATATGTGATGTAAGGCACTTGCATCTAGTTTTGTAATGATTACAAAAGCATAAGCTCTATGGAAAATTATCTAAATGTTCTTTCTTCCAAAAGAAATTGTAATATCTAGGGCATATTATTTTTACTGAGGGGATATCAATGGATCTGGGTAAAATTAAAGTCATTATGGATTGGTTGACACCCAAAAATGTTCATGAGATGCATAGTTTCATAAGTTTAGTAGGTTATTACAGGGAATTTGTGCCAAAATTTTCCAAGATATGTACCCCATCACCTCATTACAACGGAAAGAACAACGTTATGTGTGGAGTGAGAAGTGTGAAGAAGCATTTTAGAACCTGAAAAATAGGCTTACTTCTACACCTGTTTTACATGTACTTGATCCTAATGGACATTTTGTTGTGGTAACTGATGCTTTCGAGGATGGATTATGCAAAGTTTTGTTGTACGAAGGCTTCGTAGTAGCTTATGATTCAAAGGAAATGAAGCCTTATGAAGTTAATTACGCTTCACATGATCTAGAATTGACCACAATTATGCATGCCTTATAGGTTTGGAGACATTATTTATTGGGTAAACTGTTTGAGCTCAAGATAGATAATTTGGGGCTCAATTTTATCTTCATGCAACCAAATCTAAACCAATTAAAAATAAGAGGAAATAGTTATTATGAAGGAGAGAAACATGCAAATTAAAATTCAGTTGGTATTCTTTGTATTTCCAGGGAAGTATCTAAGTTTATATAACTTGGTTTGAATATTGTGGTTTTTCTTGTTAAAGAAGGAATGTTGAACTATTATTTTCATTCTAGTGTTTAGCATATAATATAGAAAACCCTAAATGGTTCCAATGAACCTAGTAACATAAGAAATATATTTTGGAAATTTCTCTTGAATTCTTGTGTTAGATAGAAGGCTAAATGTATGAATTGTATTCATGATTATGGAGTTCTTATTTTGATAATAAATGAAATAGAAGAGGAAATAAATAGAGTGGCTCTTTAGGTAAGTTGTATGTGAAGATCTATTATGGACTGTAGGTTCTATGAAATGTTTAATTAGTTTATTCATTGGCTAACTTACCCCTATGAACTTGGGGGTGAGAGTTCACTCTCACCTACAAGTTCATAATGGTAACTCTAAAGTTTAAGAATGTAATCGTAAAGATTAAAAGTTAACTCTCTGACTGGGATTAGTATTTGACATGGCTATTATAGAAAATGAAATTTATTTTAGACTTGTAGGTGGTTATTATACCCACCTATAAGGTTAAGTATTGATGAAGGGAGTTATAGTCAAATCTAACCTATACCAATATGTGGATTTGAAGTTTGTGGGCGACTCAAACTAGTAACGTTTTATTTTGTCAAAATATAGAATTGAGGATAGAAAAATGACTCTAATCACCTTAATAACTTCCTTAGTAAATTATTTGAAGCCAAAATTATAGTGAAAGACATACTCAAATTTTTTTTGAATGAAATTGTTATTTATGGGAAGAATGATACAAAATCAAAAATTTTAATAGTTTCCTTGTAAGTTGCATTATGAATTGAAAGATGGACCATATAATATAAATGAATAAGCTATTGCTTTTGTTAACAATTTTGAATGTTATAAATGAAAAGGGATAACACATGGTATATGGACATTCTGATTAAGAAGATATCTAAATAAAAGCTGGAAATTAAAGGTTAGATTTCTAAGATCGAAACTTGATTACCTTAATTGTATAAAAATGATTTGTAACGTTACTAATTATAACAACATCTTGGTGTATTCAATAAGATGTATGAATAATCTATTAGGTAGTATTTTATCCTTTGGCATGTGGTGTTGATATCAAAATCTTTAGATTTTAAACTTCTATATGTTATACGTGTTAGAGGGATATATGGGTTGTGGTTAAGATTATTTGTAAGAACTAGATATATTCAAGTGGAATAATAATGATACAATAATATGTTTTTCTTATTTAGTATCAAAGTTCTTGTGATAATTAGCTATACTATTACACCTTAATGTATGTATGTGGATTATTTAAATTGAGTATGATTTCTTAAGTACTCTAGGCACTACAATGTGATATTTCTTATGCTATTATGTTTTGCCTTGATGCTTGGTGCCTAGTGAACTTATATACATGATTAGTGTGACGAATGCTTTGAGTTCATTAGACTATATTTTCGTATGTGAAGTTGTTGTTGGTGATTGTGTCTCTTGCATTATTATGATTATGTTTTTGTAAACTTTGCTCGAAAGATCTCTAAATATGTATGTTATAGTTATTAAACTATTTTGGGATGAATTCTTATGAACATATATTTGTGTGGATTGTTCACAAGTCAACTTGTGCATTTAGGGATGATGAGTTGTTGGTGATTGTGTCTCTTGCATTATTATGATTATGTTTTTGTAAACTTTGCTGGAAAGATCTCTAAATATGTATGTTATAGTTATTAAACTATTTTGGGATGAATTCTTATGAACATATATTTGTGTGGATTGTTCACAAGTCAACTTGTGCATTTAGGGATGATGAGTGAGGATTGGTAGGAGGCCTTTACATTAATCACTCATCATCACTTAACGTGTAAGATAATATATTTTAGTAGAAAGTATTGTGTTGACTATGACCCAACTTCATTTGAAGTCTGAAACTATAATGAAAAGTTTTGGCCAAAGTAATGTTATAGTTGTATGTATTGTTTGTCCATTATTTTTTTCTAGTTATGTGAACTATAATAGATAAAGGAATATTCCATGATTTGTGTGACTGCGACATGTATTAGTGATTGTACCACACATATTTCTGGTTAAGTTCTTGATGACTGCATCGTCGTTATCTATTCTTTCGTGAAGGGGAGGGCCACTCCCAATGGGGAGGTGCATTGGGGACCACCAGTCTATGGTTGGAGGTAAAATGCTTAGATGATGCTCTCCCTCTCTACAACTAGAACAAAATATTTATGGGATATACTCATGGCTATTACTCAAATTTGAAGAGTTTTTATATGAAAGCTCTATTGTATCATTTATATTGATGTACTTTGAAATAATTGTTGTTATTAACTTGTACAATAGTGGTTGTAGGCAAATGTGTAAAACACCATGATTATTTTATTTACAATAGTCATTGTACATATTATATATATATGCTTATTTTGACATTCATTATTGATGAACATCACTTATATTTCTGAGGTATAACTTGTTGCATACTTTTACTATTTATGTACCATTGTAAGATCTCATTTAGGGTGCTGAAATATGAAAGTTACTTTTATGCTTGAATTGATGGACAAATTAATAAATTATGTTGTTGTAATTAATATAATTTTAACTATTAAGGGCAAACCTATAATAGTGTGTAAATTGTAAATTTACATAATTATGATAACTCAATGGTTAATGTGAATAATTGATCATTTTTTTTTCTTTTTAGATCCCTTTAGAAATATAACCTAGTAAGGTTGTAACGAGCATAATGAGCCAAAAATTTACCAGTTTGAGGGGACAATACGTGGATTGAAAAGATAATGGGATAAAAACCATTGTAGGAGCAAATAACAAGCATATTCCATAGAAAATGATTTTATGCTTTCAAAGTTCAAATGTAACGTACATTGCCATCAAACGTAATGAACATACGTAAGTCATATTGCCATATCAAGGAATGACTATTCAATGGCGGTAACATAACTAAATAGCAATCGATGGACTTGGTGGGGAATTGACATGATAAGGAGTTGACGTGGATGCTACATGGTGAAGATATTAGTAGTTTTAAAGCTCATTTTTTTGAGGTGGTTGAGGTTGGTCAGATAAAAATCTATTGAGATATTCTATAAAAAGGAGAAATTTGTGCTATTTTGGGGTATTCTATATAAAATATATTGTTAAAGACAACACATGTCGAACAATTCTAGTGTCATAAACAAGGGAGACAAACAAATAAAATAATCCAAATTTTCCTTAGCTTTCAATTTTTTTTTAAGGCTTTACCTAATAATACTGATAATAATTCCATTTAAAATGTCTATTTAAAATTGAGTCAAATATATCAAGAAAGAATGCTTAAACATCTTAAAACTCCCAATTGAAATACACACTATTTTTTATTTGATTGGGTAAAATGCTTTTGACCGGAGCTATGAACCGGGTTTGGGATACAAAAAGAGGCCTAGTCTTCGACAACAAGAAGATGCAAAAACAATGAATGGAAGAAAATGACCAGCATAGACAACAAAACACTTCCTGTGAGAATAAAAGTCAACTCTGAGAAAACAAGACAAAACCAACAAGATAACAGACCTTAGCAAATAGTCCACAATCAACCCAAAAGAAAAAACCTTCAGAAAAACTTCAGCCAATCTAACGTGAAAGCAGAAACCATTCAAAATAAGCTCAAATTAAAACGACATAGTTAAACCGCAAGCAAGAACTTATCTTCTTTCTCATCTTTAAATATATACCATTATAAATATCATAACCTTAAATTTTACATTCAATTCTATTTTTTTACAACAATTTAGATTTGAAATATTATATATAAAATATATCATTATCACAAATTTAATCTATTTTATATATAAAATACTCCTATATCATAATTTTTAAGGAATTCTATATAAAATAAATTGTTATCATAACCTTAATCTTAAGGTATTCTATATAAAATGCATCGTTAAAGACAACACATGCCAAACCATTCTAATGTTATAAATGAGTGAGACAAACAAATAAAACAACCCAAAATTTCTTTTATTCTTTAACCTTCAACAACTAATAATAATAAATTTGTAAGGTTTTAACTAACAATACTAATAATAATGTTTATGTAACCTCCTTTAAAGTTATATAAATATCATTGTTTTTGTTTCTGTCTTTGTTTAATTGTCGAATAAATGTATATTTAAATCCAAGCATTTTTTTAACTAAGTAATGATTTAAATTCAAGTATTTTTTTAACTAGGTAATGACGACTTTTGAGTAAGTATATATCTAAATATAAATATTCCTTTGATTAAAAGACGATGATTAGAAGATATTTAATCTTTCAAAGTCATCTAGAAAACGATCCTAATCTTCTTCAATTGACTCTCTGTATCATGTATTTAAAAGGATTTGTTCCTTGATGGATGGTCTACAAACCATCATCATCACTAATTGGACAACCCTTTCGATAAATCCATATAAAATTGAGTCAAATACATTGAAAAAAATACTCAAATATAATAAATTCATAATTGAAATCCACACCATTACAAATATCTTAACTTTATTGAAAATGTTATAGTCCGACTAAGGAGGATGATGATTACTTATATCTATCCACTAAGGTATAAATCCCTTTAAATACTTGATAGAGAGAGTCAAACAATTAAAACTAGGATCATATTCTGAGTGATTTTGATGATATAAATCCCTGTTATTCATAACACCTTATTAACATTATAACTCTGTTACATGTTTATTTTCAAAATCTACATATAAATGTGACATTTTATATAATTGAGTGATTCCATATAATACTTTCTGAATATCAAAAAAAAAAAAAAAAAAAAACCGTAACCTTAATTTTCAAGTAATCTTTTATCCGATTTACATTTGGGATATTGGATAGAAAATAGATTGGTATAACTACTTCAAAATATTCTAATTTAAGATCAATTGCAATCCTAAAGAAAAGACGTGTATTACAATTCGAGCGTTATAAACGAAGGAGATAAACAATTAAAAACCCAAAATTTCCAAAGCTTTCGAGAAAAAAATTGTCGGGCTTGACCTAACAGTACTCGCCACGTAAAATCGAGTCAATTGTACTGAAAGTGCATGCTCAAACGGCCTCAAACTCACCTCTGAAACACACAAAATTGCAGTCTTGTAGATGCCATAACCTTGATTTCTGAGACTTTTCCCCCCTTCTCACAGCGGTCTAGATTTGGAGGATACCTTGAAGGGCACAAATGGAGAATGTGGACATGTTCAATGCTGCGACGGCCCCTCTCACGTTCCACGACTTCCTCGACCGTATGCGCCATCCCTCTGCAGCAGATCTTGTTCGCGGTATCAAAAGGCATGTACCTATATTCATTTTATTTTTGTCTGAAATTGTTCATTTACGGAGTCCATTAAGATTGGTAGTTTATTGTGATGATTTTGGTAGAAAAAAATCAACTTGATATAAGCAATTTTAGGATTAGGATTGCCCAGTCAATGCAAAATTGGTAGCATAAAGTGAGGGTTGAAGCCCAAAATCCACGTGATATATCAATTTTTTAGGATTGCCCAGGGAAACTGTTGCTTTAAGGGAACCTGGACCTAGAGATACCTTTTCTGTTGAGGTCAATTTAGATTTGAATTCAGTAGCGTTGAATGCTTTATATTACCCAATTTTAACACTTATTATGTTGCTGGGGGATTTGAACCTGAGGCTTCTCAAAGGCAGCATGGATGATTTGCCACTTAAGCTCATCCCATTTGAGAGGGTTTTGATTGCAGTTAATATCAATATATGAAAATTGACGATTAACGAACCAATGCGAAATAATTATTGGCATCCAGAATTGCACCCATATTTTTTCTTTGATATATCCTGGTATATTTAAAGTTGGTATGAGGCAAACATGGGATTAATACTGAATCCTACTTTCCACTCATCGGATTTGTCCAGTAACAAGTTTTCTGTATGGTTACAGGCTTACAGCCACACTAGTCTGTCAAGTCACTGGGTTAATGGGTTGGCATCCTCCTCCTCTTGGGTACTAACAATGCTTGTGTGTTTTGTGGGTCCCCTTTCCTTGGGATGATGTTAAAAAAATTTCAAATTTCAATAAAATATGGCAACATGTCACTTGTTCAGAATTTCATTCCACATTAATATCTACCTATCTTAGTAAATCGAAGAATTAGGAGATCTATCCACATGGGATTATAGGTGCAAACAGAAAATTTCTTTCAGAAGAGCTTTTGCCATCCATGAAAATATCTAACATACGGTATTGTAATATGCTCATTTTTCGTTGGTTGGGCTGTGGTCCGGCAGAAACTGAAATGTCCCCTTTTAACCTGCAGCACTGAGTAAGTGCTTTGTCTGCAGTTAGAATAAAAGATTGAGTTTTTCAATCAGAATAAAGCAGTTTAGTTTGACTGCAGTTAGAATAAAATTAGTTGGAAATTTACTCCATAAAATAAGGCAGAGAGAAACTGTTTGTCTTAGTCAGCTAGCATCACAATTAGAGGGAGTAGTAATTTTCAGTTAGCTGCTAATGTCTGAGGAATTTAATTATCAGTTAGTTGCCTATATTTGGGGAAAGTAATTATCAGTTAGCTGCCACCTTTTATACACTGACTTCCTATGATTTAGGATCACTAGGAGCTGGGCTATAAAGTAGTGCATAAGGTAGAAAGAAAATATCCTTTTGAATATTAAAAAACTCAACTTCAGCTACAGGAGTGATGCTGCTACAGCAGTTTCTTGGTGCCTGAGGACGAAACCTTTTAGGCGTGAACCTGATCCTCTTGGGAATGACAACCCTCAGGAGAACATGTGATGCAGGGCATTTCAGATTTGCACGCATTTTCTCAGTGAGTTGTATTAGTTTAGTTTCTCTCTATTTGCATGTACGTGTTTCATGAAAATAATTATAAATCTCTATTGGTAGAGACTTTGTTGGTCTGATTATTTGTATGCATTTAGTTTAGGACATTTCAATGACATCAGAGCTGTGTGATCTTGCCAGCTCGTGGAAAACACAAAAATTAAATAAAAAAATAAAAAAATCAGACTTTTGTACTACATGTCAGAGAGTGACAGGGCAACAAAATATCAACAAAGGGAACAAAGGAAGCAGAAAATGGCACACAAAGACAGAGAGATGAAGATGACAGAAGATGAAAGTGCAAATCTATTTCAAGATACCCCGATAGGAATTCAGCAGGGACAAGAAAGAATGGCAGAACCAATGGCACAAATTTTACACGTCCAAAGTAACATGCAAAAATTCAGATCATACTAAGGCATCTTATTGAGGGAAGTTTAGCTTTGAAGGACCGACCAATGTTTAGTCAAATGAGTCTCCTTCAAAAACCCACTAAACTCATGTTTATACAAAAGAATGAAAAAACAGCTACTGAGACAATTACTCTAGGGGAGTTAGACACAGTTTTTGTGGAGCATCAAGAGAATTTGGAAGATTTCAAGGCTATAGTAACTTTTTGTAACTATTTGGAGATGCTTGAGAAAAAGTTTCAAGGTTGTAGAACCCATAATAGCAACCGGAATTATGAAAGGAGGGACCTTTGATGGCAGCAATAAAATATCTGCCTGGGTATGGTTGCAAAAGCTGCAAAACTACTTTACACTCAGCCGTATAGTGGAGGAAGATGCCATTCAATTTGCCACATTGCATTTGGAGGGTGTTCCTATGACTGGTGGCACCATGGTTTGGCCACACAAGGGCATAGTCATGTAATTGTTTTTGATGTTTTTAGTCAAATATTGTTGGACTGCTTTGAGTGAAAGGACGAGGATGAGTACTTCAAGGAACTCGCTAGAATTAGACAACAAACCTCAGTAGATTTGTATGTTGCCAAATTTCAGTGAGTTGTAGTTATGATACTTGATGTATTAGAAAAGAGAATTACTTTTCTCTTTATCGAGGGTTATTCGAGCCCCTCAAAGGTCTATTAAGGCCTTTGCACTCCCATAATTGCAAGAGGCTATTAGGAGGGCGTTGAGGGCTTTGACACTTGAGCCATCTGTAATAAGGAGCAAATTTCTATATTGAAATATCCCTTTTAGGATAAAATAAGAATTTTGATTTTTATTGCCCTTAATTCTGAAAATTCATTCAAATACCAGAACAATACATGCAATACGAAAAACCAACAACTCACACATGTTCTCTTTATTTCAGTCAATTGCATACATAGAAAACATTTTAAAAACAATTATGGAAGATACAAATAGCATATTAAAATCAGAATATTAGTTTTCCTTGATTTTTCCACTAAACCCTAACCTAGAACAACATAAAGGCGAAATCTTTCCTTGAAACCCTAGCTGAAAATGTCCCGGAACAATATGGCAGCATCAAAAGGCATAAAGATTGAATTTTTCTAAAAACCCTAGTTGAAAATAACACCTGAACATTATGGCAGCATCAAACTCTAGTTGCAGTAGTGCGATGACCTTCAAAATGGTAAGATAGCCCTTAAAAACCAACAACTAGCTTAACAAAGTCAAACCCTAGTGCAAAAAAGTCAACACCAGGTACGACATGCCTAAATAGGCAATGAATAGTGACGTGAATAGTGATGCCATGATGTGAATAGTGATGCCATGAATAGTGATGTCAAGTTGAAATGTCATTGCGGGAGGATATTTTCATAATTTTTTGAACTATTGCAGCCCTATACAAAACCATAAATCAGCCGTTCTATATTTGTGTGATGGATTTCCTTTGAATTGAAAGCTTTGGTGTAATTCCTAAATGGAATTACCAAATGGGTTTGAGGGTTTTCGTCCCCAAGCCTGTGTACATGAGGGTTTTCGTCCTCTGTGTAAATTATTGAAGCTGCCACTTCAAATTTACACAACAAAGGTTTTGTAAAAGTGTTCGAATGAATGAGTGAATGATTCTTCACTTTTTCCAATCAATTCTTTTAATAAGCTCTTTTCATCCAAAACCCTAAAAGTGATTAATTTTACTTTTAATTGATTATTCACCTTTTACTATTCTTATAATTATTAATTACTTTTTTGGCCATGTATCCAATATTTGCTTTTGGGCCCCATTCAATAATAATTCACTAAGTGTCCCTTTTTTTCCTAGTTATAACTTAAAGTACCTTTTTGGACAACTTAATGAATTATTATAATATTATTTTCCTTTTTTAATCCTCCCTTAGCCCACGGAAAATAAAAATAGGTTTTGGGTCCTTCGATTTAATTAATTTGGAAAAAGGGACATTACAGTCCGCCCTTCCCGAAATTGCTTGTCCTCAATCAATGTCTGAACCGTTCTGCAAATAGTAGGATTTCAAACCAATCTTTATGCCTCTTCCGATCCTCCTTGTGTGGTAGTTAGCTTCTTTTGTGCTTCTTTGATATAATGGGGAATTAGAAGCCCTATACCCCATGATGCTTCTCCAACAATCTCCATGAGCGAACCCATGATAGCTAAATCATGAATCAACTGTGATCTAGAGAGAGTACTATCAAATGTGACACCCTCCAGTTTGTTTGTTGTGATTGATGCTGAAGTTGTGTTAGTGATACCTCAGAGTACTACCTCTTTTCCCTTGAATTTTGACCATGGCATGCTCAATATTATGCTTATCGCTTCTAGATTGCTGTCATAATACTTACCTTGTGTTCCAAAGATGCTTACCATGACACCCCAAGTTGTACCTCTTGGCAAATAACATGAATCAGATTGTATGTGGGTTGTAAAATGGTTGTAACAGGCATAAGTTAACGTTTTCTCTAAACAACAATACATCTCCAATGTCTGAAACCCTTCACAAATAGCATGATACAAGAAAAATTTCTTAATGTTTGCAAACTGGGTGCTGAGTGTGACTGATAAGTGTAGTCCAAAATCAATAACCCTAAAAACCAACAATATAAGAATGGTACAACTACTGAAATACTGAAAATCCTTCACAAATTTCAGCAATGTCAGTAATATTGAGGCTGGAAACAACCATACAATGACTGAAAATACTTCAATAGCAGCAACGAACCTAAAATTACTCAATTCTATGATTGAAACCACTTGTATGGCTACAAATGATGTAATGTAGCAACTGGAAGTGGTGATGACATTAGCCCTAAAGCTAGAAATTATGATGACGAGTCCTTGATATGTTTCCTTTGCAATATAATTGCAATATGCTATCACTACTCTTCCCCTTAATGCCTTGTTTGTAATCTTTTGTAAGCATATCTGAATGTGAAACTGTTCCACCAAGCTTATGTTGAGCTACTCTTATATTCATGTGAACTGCCCCTCGAGACCTTCTTGTGGTGTTCAAAACTTCCTCAATAGGGAGGATAAATCCAACACAACTCCTTTCCAACTTTTGTTGGTGCTCTTTACTTAATGACAATCTTGAAAATGCAAACTCAAACATCATGCAAAACTTCATGATGCAAGGGATTGTGAAACCATTTTCTACCAGCTGCAAACACTCACTAATGACAATAGATGAAAAATGCATTTTCATTGAGATATAACAGTCCTGTATGGTTGCAAATAAAATGTTGGGCAAGCTAGAAATGAGGGGAACAACAATTCTAAAATTGGAGACAATTCCCATACTAATCCATGTCTCACCTAGACCTATGATATAGGAATCATTACATCCCTTAGGCTAACAACATTTTGTAAATGTTCCAATATACCTTTCTTCAATCTTGTCTCCAAATGTGGGACTTAGCTCCAAGGAGTGATCTATGAATCGTGAGCATTGATCCTTTACAACTTTGATAGAATGCACATCATATTCTATATGATTCCTCATGATCTTCCTTTTTATCCAAATGCATGGGATAAATAATTCACTAGAAATAGCAATATTAATCTTATTAAAGCCTTTATCCATTTTGTGCCTCAAAAGATCACCCAGACCCCCTAAGCAAAGATCCTATATTTCCTATGCTGCAAGTAGTATCCTTCACCCTATATCACTCTTTTAGCATGTTGTCCATGATGGCAAGATTCTTGTAAAGATATGGTATGGAGCAATAAATTTGGGATATGACCATCATACCTTGGGCTGTAATCACAATGTTTATGAATAGTTGTTGATCTGAACATTTCAGCAAGCTGAAAATCAACATTAGTACCCAGTGAGACACCTTTCTCATGTGCATGTGTTTCAACATAGTCATTTGAAAACTCAACGTCATATGTTTCTTGACTTGACACATTCTTTTGTAGCATGGACTCAATTCCTAGTGGATTGATAAGTGTGTATTGAATTAGAACATCTTCCTCACTTGTGCATTCATCAGGTGATGCTTTTTCCCCCTTGACTTCCTCACTATTTTGCTGATACATACAATCATTAGAAGTCAATAAAATACCTTCCACTATCAAAGAGTCTTTCCCTTCAACCTGCATGTTGTTTCCTTTCTGTTCTTGCTCAATGATGTCTTGGGGCTCTGATTTTGAATGTTCTTCTTGCTTCTTGATTTCTTCCCCTTTGCTCATCATAATGGGATAATTTTTTCCTTGTTGATCACAAGAAGTCCCTCAACTATCAAATATGGTTTCAATGTCTCTGCATGTTGTTCAACAACATTTTAAGCTAGTGTATGTGCAACTAGTGAAGCTTTATGCTCAAAACCAGCGAATAATACAAATAATAAATGCTTGGAAATATCATCACTCTCATTTAGAACCAAAGTCATAATTGTCTACATTGAGGCTACTACATTTTCTGCTTGATTTTTGCTGACAACTTCAAGGAAATGTTTGAAACATTTCAATAATAAGATCAACACATTCAAGATCCAACATCACAACACGGCCTGACCTTTGCCATAGTTTCTAGATTTGTGACCCTCCTAGCAAAAGGACTTTTGGTGTCATCTAGACCTTGAAAACTTTCCACAATTTGCTGAAATATCTCCCTCATGGTTTTGCTGCTGAATGGAACTTTAGGAGCTGTTATTCTTGTAATTTCACTAATACAAGTGATAACTACAAGTCTCACCTCTTTGTCTTGGTGTCTCAAAAGTTTGGGCTTAAGTAAAGAGATCATTAATGGAGTTATTGCCCATTGCATAGCCTCCGAATGTGACTATTTTACCATGGATAAACAAATTTTCACTTCAAACTGTCGAGTAAAACATCTTTCAATTGATGCAGAGACCCAAGTTTTTTTCCTGCTTTGTAAAGCCTCATTCCCAAATCATCCTTATTAACTCCATGATTCATAGGCTATGCATTAGATAGTATCTGCAAAAAAATTAATTCTTCCCAATAGACTGGTAAGATAAAATCTCTGATACCATTGAAATATCCTTTTCGGGATAAAATAAGAATTTTGATTTTTATTGCTCTTAATTCTGAAAATTCATTCAAATACCAGAACAATACATGCAATACGGAAAATCAACAACTCACACGTGTTGTCTTTATTTCAATCAATGGCATACATAGAAAACATTTTGAAAACAATTATGGAAGATACAAATAGCATAATAAAATCATAATATTAGTTTTTCTTTATTTTTTCACCAAACCCTAACCTGGAACAATATAAAGATGAAATCTTTCCTTGAAACCCTATTTGGAAATGTCCTGGAACAGTATTATAGTATCAAAAGACAAAGATTGGATTTTTATTGAAAACCCTAGTTGAAAATAACACTTGAATAGTTTGACAACATCAAACCTTAGTCGTAGTAGTATGACAACCTTCAAAATGGTACGACAGCCCTTAAAAACCAATTACCAGTTCAACAAAGTCAAACCTTAGTGCATAAAAGTCAATGCCTAGGTGCGATAGACCTAAAAAGTCAATGACCATGTACAACAGTGAATAGTGATGTCGTGAATAGTAATGTTGTGAATAGTGATGCCGTGATTAGTGACGTCAAGTTGAAATGCCACTGCGGGAGGATATTTTCATAATTTTATGAACTATTACAGCTCCATACAAAACGATAAATCAACATATCTGTACTTGTGTGATGGATTTTCTCTGAATATGAAAGTTCTAGTGTAATCCTTGAATGGAATTACCAAATGGGTTTAAGGATTTTCATCCCCAAGCTTGTGCACATGAGGGTTTTCGTCATTTGTGTAAAATATTGAAGCTACTGCCCCAAATTTGCAAAACAAGGGTTTTGTAAAAGTGTTTGAATGAATGAATGAACGATTCTTCACCTTTTCACATCGATTATTTTAATAAACTCTTTTCATCCAAACCCTGAAAAGTAATTAATATTATTTTTAGTTGAATATTCACCTTTTTTCATCCTTATAATTTTTAATTACCTTTTTGGTTATGTATTCAATATTTGTTTTTTGGCACCATTCAATAATAATACACTGTCTTTTTTTTTCCTAAGTTATAACTTAAAGTACCTTTTTGGACAACTTAATTAATTATTATAATATTATTTCCCTTTTTTAATCCCCCTTAGCCCACATAAAATAAAAATAGGCTTCGGGTCTTTCGATTTAATTAATTTGAAAAAGGGACATTACACATCAGCGTAAAGCACCTACTACGGGACATCAAGAGGATATTTTTCAGAAAAGTAGATTTAACTCATACCCTCAAAGAGCTACACCTCAATGCATTGTAGCAAAAAAAATTGATGAGCAAATTAGAAATGAGCTTAGAAGGAAGAAGTTGTGTTTTTCGTGCAAGGAGCTTTGGGAGGTCGGTTGTGGATGTTTGGGCAAGGGCCAAGTTCAATACATTGAAGTAATTTCTGATGAAGAGGAGATTGGTTATAAGACCAATAAATCAAAACAATAACATGCAACAAAAGAACCGATTGTTGGGCATGAGCTCGAGCAGTTGGTAGGGGATAATACCGGCACTAGAGAAGGGACACTTGCAACGCTTTCAGGAGCAACACGATATCACCCATTCCAAATTTGTGGGGAGTTATCTGGACAATGAATTATTGTACTTATTGATAGTGGGGCCACCCACAATTTTATTGATGAAGGCTTTGTCTCTAAGAGGAGATTGAATGTGGAGGACTTCTCAGGGTTCAATATCATTGTTGTTGATAGTTTCAATATCCCATGTACCAAGGTAATACGAAAACTCAAGTTATCCTTTGGAGACTATGATGAATGTGATGATTTCTATGTTGTGGGACTAGGGGAAGCACACATGGTTCTAGGTATACAATGGTTACATTCCCTTGGGGAATTATTCCAGAATTATCAATCCATGGAACTGAAGTTCAAATCTGAAGGGAAGGACATGGTACTTAGGGTCATCCCTGATGGGTCACCTCGGGGGGTCGCAATTAAGAGTATGGAAGGGACAAGTCTCATGGGCACCCAATTTCTTTGTGATAAAACACAAGCTTGCTTCTTTGCCTTTAGGTAAGCACCACACTTATCATGTAGACATTCAAACTATTTTGGATAAGCATAGTATCATGTTCAATGATATGCCTCCAAGTTTGCCATTGGATAGGGGATTCCAACACATCATAGAGTTGGAGCAGGGTTCTAAGCCCAACATGATAACCTCCTATTGCCATTCGTGGATATATTAAGAGGAAATAGAAAAGGGACTTGGCCAACATATTGCAGCATCAGTAGATTTGCCACCCTTGGATGATGAATGGAAACTGATACCAGTTCCAGGGGCCATCATTGACACACAGGGCAAGAAATCGAGGGATGGGTTTGTCATAGAGTACTTGGTCCACTGGAAGAACCTACCCATTGAGGATGCTACTTGGGAAGGGCCAAAGATATTCAAACATCCAACACTGCATTGCTTGTGAGCAAGCAATTTCATGAATGGTGGATCTGCAATGTCCCCTTTTAACTTGCAACATAGAGTAAGTGCTTTGTCTGCACTTAGAATAAAAGATTGAGTCTTTCAATCTGAATAAAGCAATGTAGTTTGACTACAGTTAGAATAAAATTAGTTGGGAGATTACTCCATAAATTAAGGCAGAGAGAAACTGTTTGTCTCAGTTAGTCTGCATCACTATTAGAGGGAGTTGTTTAGTTAGTTGCCTACGTTTGAGGAAGTTAATTCTCAGTTAGCTACTTGTGTTTGGGGAAAGTAATTATTAGTCAGCTGCCACCCTTTATGGATTGACTTCGTATGATTTGAGAGTGCTGGGAGTTGCCCCATAAAGTAGTGCATAAGGTAGAAAGAAAATATCCATTTGAATATTAAAAACCTCAACTTCAGCTACAGGAAGGTGATGTTGCTACAACAACGTGCTTGGCGCATGAGGACGGAACCCTTTAGGTGTGAACTTGATCCTCTTGGGGACGACAACCCTCAGGAGAATACGTGGTGCAGGGCATTTAGATTTGCATAAAGACTCAAGGATCATTAGAATTACTGATTGCATGGTTGCATGCTAAGTCACAAGGTTCGTCGATTTTTCCCTAAAAATTTAGAGTTCGTTGAATTTAATGCCCTTGACCAAAAATTCGGTTAGATTCGTCTTGTTCGGCAAATTCAATGCCAAGACTAGTTTGCGACCAAGTTTGTCTGTTGTCGAAAAGCCGAGGTCAGCATTTCTGGTTGTGCGTGCCATGGAGGAGCCTACATGGAAGACATTGTGTGGAGGAACCTGCTGTGGAGATTTGTTCTTTGTTCACACCATTGGGCGAGTTGTAGACCAATGGAAGAGCCTATTGATTGGCGAACCATCACAAACCAACAACGTTGCACAAATGCACTAGCCGTCGGGTCACAAATTTCATTTTTTTTTTAAAACAAGCAGTCACAAATTGATAAGTCACGACTAGTTTTTAACTTTTAGGTTTCACAAACTTTTTAAAAACTTTAGCGTTTAAGTTTCGTTTTAGGTTTTTATTTTAATTCGTTTTCATTTTTTATTGTCTTTAATTTGTCTTGTGTTTATTTTTATTTTGTTTTGTTTTTATTCATTAAATTAATTTTTTATTATTTTAATCTTATATTTGATTTTATTTATTAAACTAATTTTCAATTATTTTAATTTTAATTTTTAAATTTATTTAGAGTTTTTTTTGTTTTTAATTTATATATAATAAAATTGTTTTATTTTTTTTAAGTTCATATATATTTTATTTGATTTTTTATTTTTATTGTATAGTTCATATGAAGCATAGAAATGGGACTTAGACTCAACAAAGACTCGACAAGCCTGGCTCGGACTCGGACATGGCAAGGACTCGGACTTGGCAAAAAGACTCAACCAAAACTTTGCAAATTTTAAAAAATAATTAAAAATATCGAATTTTAGGAGAAAAAACTTTGAAAAAATCATAAAAGAAACTAGTCCAATTTTAAAGAACCATTAAAGAAACGGAAAGGACTCGGTGAGTCCAGGGTGAGACTCGCCAGTCTGAGTAGACTTGCGAGTGTACCTAGAGTCGTCCAAGGACTCGGCCGCATCTGCAAAAGACTTGGCAATTCTTTGCAATGATGGACTTAGTGTCGGTTTGGCGTGAGTTTGGCCAGACTTGCTAGACTCATCTAAGGACTCAACCATGTTTGCAAAGGATTTGGCTGTGTTTGCAAAAGATTCGGTAATTCCTCATAGTGATGGACTTGGACTCAGTTTGGCAAGTCCTCTCCAAGACTCACCAAGTCTTGATTCACTGGTATGAAACTTAAGAACATAGTATTACATGTTTTAGATTTTAAGACACTTAGTTTTTTAAAAAGCATATTTAATATTTTGATTTGACTCATTTTTATATATTTCTTATGTTTTCTATGGTTCGAACTTAATGGCGATTTTTTTTCTAACTTTATCCATTGGCGAACTTGAACTGAATTTTATCCTTGTCGAACTCGAACTCAAACTCGAGCCTTGTGACTTAGGTTGCATGTGTGTTAAGGACATTTCAGAGTTCAGAACTGTATGCTGGGCATGGAGAGTTCAGAACTGTATGCTGGGCATTTTCTCAGTGAGTTGTATTAGTTTAGTTGCTCTCTATTTGTATGTATGTGTTTCATGAAAATATTAAAAATATCTGTTGTCTGAGACTTTCTTGGTCTGGTTATTTGTATGCATTTAGTTTAGAACATTTCAGAAACTCCACATAAGTTTCCAACTGCTGGCGAAGTTTGATTTTTGGTGCACCCCAAGTTCTTAGGTTCTGCCTGACAGTTCCCAAAGTGAAAATTGACACAATACGATCCTATTGCCACTTTGATATGGTTCCTTGCAATATTTGCACTTAATTAAGCCATGTGACCTTTAATGACCTGGAGTTTATCAGATTCAAGTGCAGGCATGTGCTAGAGATAAAGTTACTATGCTTGTCAGGGATATCATTCTTAGGAATTAGTTCTTCGTTTTTGATGCTAACTTTTGAAAACCTGCTGTTGAACTACTTAATGATCATCTTGGAGATCCCTATCATATTACAATTGTGATAATTCTTCATCTTCAGTCGGATATTCATCCCATGCAACTTGTATTGCTTCATCTATGTGCTGATGGCTTTAATTATCTCCTTTACAGTAACAAACTCAGATCGGCCCATTCTGATCATCAACATATTAGAAACTTTTGCACGAAATTAAAAAGGATGAGGAAATCATGCATGTGGAGGGAAAAGCTAGAAAAGTTTGCATGCAATGGGAAAAGATGGTAAAAACATACATGCAAAGGAAAAAGAACTGGAAAAGGTTTGCATATAAAGGAAAAAATTAGAAAAAGTTTGTATGTAAAGAAAAGGTGAGAAATTGTTTGCATGCAAAATTAAACCAAGGAAGGAGCAAGAAATGCTTGACAATATTACATGGAAGCACAATTTGAATTTGGCTTGAATTTTGCAATGGATGTAAAGACTCACTGAAGCACTTATACCACTTGTAGCTTGCCTGTACACAAATGGGCACAACTAAACCAATTAAATAAGGATAGGGGCACTTGCACACCCAAGATTTGGACTGCACTGACACCTGCAATTCCTAGGTGAGAGAAAATACATTTACTGTTCCGCCCTCCTATTAATTAATGTTTTAAGGTGCTTGTGTGCTAAGTGGGTCTCCTTGCATTGTGATTATTACCAAAAATACATGAGGAACAATCAATGCCATTAGGTTAATGGCTACTCATAGAGGTCATCTTGAGATGACTTAAAATGCATATGGTTAAAATTCCACATAAAAGTTAATAATCTTATTACATTTCTCATGGAACTCTTCAATTACTTAACAAAAATATACATGATTGGGTTAATCCCTCATAGGTAATAATTGTGAGACAAGGATGATTTATAAGCCAGCACATGCTCCGAAAGCTTTGCCAATGGGGAAAGAGGCCAGATGGTGAGAAGCCCGAAGTGGTGGATTGTGTTCATCATTCCTCTTTCCTATAAACAAATATTTTAAGGTGCTTGTGTGCTAAGTGAGTTCCCTTGCCTTGTGATTATTACCAAAAATACACGAGGAAAAAAGTGATAAGGGTAATGACTACTCATGGAGCATGTTTATATAACTTTAAACACACACGGTTAAAACCCCACAAAATTAATAATCTAATTAAATTGCCCGCAGAAGGCTTCAAGTACTTAACACAAATGCTATGTCAGGCATAAGAAGGCTAAAATAATATGCCTGTTTGAATTGAAAAAGGAGAGATCTGTGGAACCCAGGATAAAACATTAGCTGCATTGGTTTGAAACTATGAAGAAAATACAAGTTCAAAGGCAGTTTGAGTTTGCAGATGCACCAGATATTTTACCTTTAGGATTGAATTCCAATCTTTTTTTAATCACTGAAATTAAGTGCAGTCAACCTATCCCTGTCAGAGAGAAGAGCCACTATAATTATATCTCTCCTGTTTTAGGGTAATTTTTAGGGTTTGAGGTCCTCATTCATTATAAAGTTTAAACACAATTGCTATGTTTAGGTGAACGAGGAAAAATTCAACCAAGCTTGTTAATTTTCCCTTGATTGAACAAATTTACCTTTGCTTTAGTTAGCAGACATGAAGCAATACCACATTTATTGACATTCACTTGATGACCAACACATACTTTGATCCTGTGAAGAGAAATAAAATTAAAATAAAGTAAAACCTACCTTTTAAACCATTATCTTAAAGTTGATTAACATTTAAATAGTGAATGCTCAATGAATTGAGAGACTTTGGAAGATCCAAGATAACGCTTGGTTCTTACTCTTGTTTATGTAAGTAGTTGTCATGTCTACATGGTACAAATCATATGTATGCCTTGGAATATTCAGTGTATATAATATATTAATATCATTAAATTTTATTCTGTAATAAACATATTTTATCTTAACAAAAATTCTATGCTCTTATAAATATTCGTCCTCTATTCTTTTGTCAAAACTTCCATTAAGTGTTACTGTGATTATTTTCCTATGTTCTATGGGGACATGTTCCCACCCCTGGTCCCTGTCCCCATCCCGACCTCCATTCCCACCTCCATGTTATTTTCCTATTCTATTTTCCTATGTTCTTTGGGGTGCTTCTAGGGATTCCCTTTTCATGTTCTTGCATTTCATCACCCCCTTGAAAGGGGACCCGGTGGAGCATAGCTATTTTCCAATTATGTTACCTCTAATATTATCGTTATAACATTCCAAAAGAATTACCAATTAAAATCCTCTCTTCTCTTCGCTCTGGTTTTGGAATTGGATTTTAGCAAAACACTTACTATTTTTTTTAAATCACTTATTTTTATATTTTTTATGACTTTATAATTATATTTATAAAAATAAACGTTACACTTAAGATGCATTTTGCCTTTGTGAATCCATTTCGTTTCAAGTTGTGATTGTCAGGATTTTGCTTCATGTAGTAATTTTAGGCTAGTATGATAAGCGTCATGATGTCAGTTGCTTTGGATGGCAGCTTTATTGTATCTTTTTCAAGCAATGCTCCTGATCCTGAAAACGACAGTAGGATGGTACAGGATTTCCTTACGAGAATGGAGGCAGCTTTCAAAGCTCATCCTTTGTGGGCTGGTGCAACAGAAGATGAACTTGACAGTGCTGGTGAGGTAAGGAATAACTTTTACCAACTGTTGACGTTATTATTTTTTATGTTATTTTTGTCTTTAAGATCTTACAAATATTTGAGGGGCAAAGGTTAATTATTCAGGCATGGTGTATTTATAAGTTTTGGTTTGTAAGAAGATTATTTTAATATGTTGTGACAGTTATATGCAAAATATGATTAGCAGTTGAGATTTTCAACTTTCCCATCTATGGTACAAAACAATCTTGGAAGTTATTTAGTTTATACAATGCTAATCACACCGCATCTAGGTACAGTTATTATCTAAGTTACTGGGTTCTGGCCCCCGATCCCCCTGACCCTGGTCTGGTTTGCACCTGGTGCGAACTGGGGGCAAACCCACAGTTTGTATTTTAAATTTATTTAAACAGGTTTTTGGTTGAAAAAAGGAAAAAAATAAAAATAAAAGTGATCACAAAAGAGTGTAATTTCATTGGATAAATTTACGAGACCAAACAAGATGCGAACAAGTGTCTAAGCCATTGTTATTAGCTAGCCTGCAGGTTTCATATGCAGTCTTAGACTCTTAAACAAAGGAATGTACACAAACTTGAATTATTCAGGTTTTTAAGTCTTGGAGAATGCAAATTCGATGCCTGCAATTTAATCATATGTATCAGCCGGGCTGTATATTAGACTCAATATGCATAGGAAGAATGGAGGCTAAACGCCTAAAAGATTAACCTTCTTTGCTCACAGCCATATCTAGCTAGACAATCATTAAATTCTTTGTTTATTTGGCTAGAATTTATGTCTTTTATATTTTATGTATGGCCATATTCAAGCTTTTCTGTGCGCGGGGCCCAAAAAAATCGGCAAACTGCTGTACCTGATCCCCATATCCTTACCCGAACCGGTAACTTAGATTAATATATAAAATAAACATAAACAAATCTACTAGTTTCATAATCCTAGTTCTCATCCTGAGCATTTTTACTACAAGATGGTGAGAAGATAGACGTTTCTCTAGCAACTGAGTCTGCTTTTCGAAGTTGTTCAGTTCCTAGAACACTTGGATTGAATGGCAAAAAATCTTATGCATTATGTGTTGAAGAGTGTTCTTCCTGAGCAGCCGAAATACACTGGACCTGTTTAGAGTGTTCCTTTCTAGTGTCTATTCCAAAATTGAAAATGGTTTATTGGATACCCAGAAAAATATCAGAAACCTATGTGTATGCTTTCTTGGGCTCTGAGTCTTAGATGGATACTGAATGGCTTCTGTAATTCCATAAAATTATTTTCAGTTTTGGTTCACCGTCAGCAAGATGATGTCTTCTTCTTATCTCATGCCTAACTTCATTTACCAATTCCCTTGCTGCCACCTTCGTGCTATGTTGTTACCAATGTTGATCCATACCCTTACCAAGATGCTTCACCATGCCTAAATGTCTAAATACTGCAGAAATGATTTTGGATGCAAATTCAAAACGATCATATAGTTCAATCACCCATATGTTTGGTCTTATAAATAATTACCATTGCAACATAACTGAGCACACACATCTACTAATACAAGCACTGTGATGGCGATGGCACACTGCATAATTCATAGTGATTCACCTATATGAAAATCCCAAAAGAGTGATTTTTTAAATAATTTAAGACAATGCAAGTTCAGGTAAATGCCAAAGCATCCACTACAAAGATGAGCCGTTGCTAATCACATATACAATTTTGTATTTATCACAAGTTATCACACATTTAAAACCTTGGTATGCTAGTGAACATGTACAATGCTATGCATATTGCCCTTGATTACCAATAATATATGATGCCATATAAATTGCCATAGAAAGGAGAGCCGGTTCTGACTAATGCCAAACATGCATATCTCTACCCGCAAGCTAACCTGCCTGCCTCCACGATGAAATTTTATCAAGGTTATAAAGGTTAGAGAAATAAAACTCGACCTTGTGATTCAGAATTAGGCTTTATAAAACATAATCAATAATTTACTTTATCACAAGATTTGTAACTATGCTGGAAATGATAACTGCAAGCACAGATAAAACAATCCTACATTGTACCAAGATCACTGACGTCAGTAGTAATGTTTTCCAGTGATGCAGCTTAGGGCCAAACTTGGACAAGTGATCTGCAACTTGGTTACTGTTCCTCCAAATTATAAAAGCTTAACCTGAGAGAAGATGGAAATAAGCTATCTTGCCTCAAGCAGCGATGATTTTAGATGCCATTTTCTCACTTGAGACACTGCAGTACTACCATGCAGGCCACTTCTTGTTTCAACAATTAAATGGTTATTGCCACCCACTTGGCTAGCTTCATATTAAATAAGTTGCGTCTGGCTCAGCCACGTTTTTAAAGTTATCCTGCCTTGTGCAAAATATAGTAATGTGTGACCTGTCCCATCTTGAATAAAACCACCATCCCCACTAACTCCTAGTTCCCTTGAGTAGCATCATTGAAATGAACGTGATAAAAGAATGTGGGGTAACATCCAATGAACTGGTGGAAGAAGGGGCTGCGAAGCTGCAGGAACCAATGAAACATCCTGGGAATAAAGATGTTATGTACCGTAGGACTGGACTCCATTTGCAACTGACATCATTTGTCACTTCCAGAGCTCAAAGCCTATGATTAAATGAGCGAGTTCCTTTCCAACAAATGAATGTGAGCACCATTAACCATTTAAGATTTAATATGTTCTACTAAAAACCTCCAAAATGAAATGCAATCACGTTCTATTGTTTTTTTCCAGTTGTATGCTAATAAGCCTCATAATTTTAGAGAGAGTGGGTCAGCATTAACCCACACAAGTTTTCTTGACCCAAAATTTCTATATGGAGTTCTAGATGCTAGCAACCAAGAAAGCTTGTCCCACTCGAGAAGGGTCCTTTGCAAATGCAAATAACTTCAAATATTGAGATTGGACCTCCCTGCATGAAAACAATTCCTCTATAAGAATTTGAATGCAAACTGTTAACTTATCCACAAGTTTCAAATGATCTACGAGATGCAAATGAATACTAAGCAGAGAGCTCTTTAATATGAATTTGCCCATCCTGTTTGGATCATGTGCTACGGGAAAATGTCTGTATTAGCTCTTCAATTGGAACTCTGGAACTTCTTTTCTAATGCTCTTTTACAATCAATAAAGAATCTGACGATTTGGCTATCTGTGGGACCTGATGTTTGCCACTTAAGTTAGGGTTCATTTTTAGTGTTCCTAATTTTCTTCACCAGGATATGGTAGGGATTAGGTCACCTGAGAAAGAAAAACAAAACTGGAAGGAAAAAAATGGGGCATCATTGTCTTATCATTTCTAGGATTGGCTCTACGAGTACCTTGATGTTTTGCCTTTTCATCTTCTCAAGTTCAGAGTCTTCAACTAATTGGAACAAATTTACTTCCTACTTCAGTTTGTGCAGTATTTTATTCAGTCAATCTCGATGAGTTGCTTGTGATGCAAATCATTGTTCTCTAGGTTTTCAGGGACTATAAATAGATTTCATTGATGAATCATATTCAGGGCATGCTGATGAGTTTGGTTTCTTGGATGCTAAAGAAAATAATGTGAACTCCACGTAGTTTTAATTTTTGGGAAATTTACCTCCTACTTCAATTTCTGCAGTATTTTATTCAGTCAATCTTGATGATGTTGCTTGTGATGAACATCATTGTTTTCCAGGTTTTAAATGACTATAAATGGATTTTATTGATGAATCATATTCAGGGCATGCCGTTGAGTTTGGTTTCTTGGCTGCTAAAGAAAATATTGTGAACTCCATGTAGTTTTATTTTTTGGCAATTGGATGCACTAAATAATATAACAGTACTCTTCTCTTTGCAATGTTTGAAATTTTTTCCACGACTAAATGGTTTGATGCTTTCATGCAGGGTTTAGAGAAGTATCTTATGACTAAATTGGTCAATCGTGCTTTTGCACCAACCCCCGCAGATGCCAAGCATGACCAAGAACTTTCAGAAAAAATTAGCTTGGTGCAACAGTTCATCAGGCCAGAGCATTTGGATATACTCCCAAACTATCAAAATGAAACATCCTGGCTGGTATATGTGATGTCTTTGATAAATTGTAAGAATAGAATTGGGTTCATATTCAAAACTAACTTTATTAGATGATTTGTGTTCATTTGATAATACTAAATAGTACTGTGATTTTGTCATCTATTTATAGTAGTAATGACAGAGTGTACCATGTTTTATACTATTTGTTATTTCTAATCTGTAGTCTTTCTCATGGGTAATTCTGCATCCCATAAATAAAAAAATAATGCACTACTTGTCCAACTTCCGTTTTGATCAATCATAGTGGAGCTTCCTCTGCAGAATTAGCACTCTTCTAGTATGCCTGGTAATTTTGATACTTCAGTTCTGCACAACACCCATGCAATCATGTACAGAGTGCAAAACTAGGAAATGGAATGCGGCCATTTGCTATCATTCAAGGGAGAACAGTTCTGGTAGTTCGAACCAAAACATTATATTTGTGACAGAGCTATTGTCTTCTGCAAAACATATATTTTTGCGGGAGTTGACGGTAGGGAGCACATGAAATAATAAGAAAAGCTGAATATGAAGGGAAATGGCAAAAACAATATATTTGAATTCTTTACACTGCCTTCAATAGCAGTTCTACAAGCTTCCAGCTATTGTTTGTATGATCCTAATATGGATATGTAAAGTATGCATTCTTATTTGACTCCTACATTATTTCTGAGACAGAGAGCGGAGAATATGGATATTGAGGACAAAGAACCAAATTTTGTATCATTTTACTCGGGACACAGCTTACAATGAAGCTAATGGTAGGTAGCAACTCACGTGTTCTGGGACATGGGCTGAATTTTGTATTATCTTAACACATGAAACCACTTCTGGTAAATAAAATGCGTACGATTAAGTCTATGTTTATTACAAAACTTTTATGTTCTGGATTAGATTGGAGTTCACAACTATAGCAAACAAAAACCATTTATTAGACAAAAACACATGGAACAGTTTGGATTGAAATCAATCCGTTTTCAACCATCTTAGTCAAACCCTTGCTATAGTTTTGTATTTTTTTTGTCTTACTATCTATTCTATTTTAGAAGTGACAGTTGAGAGTTCCTCTCTATGACTTATTATTGACTCATCTCAGTTCTCTTGGATCCTGTGTCCGTATGTTTGATAGTAGCTTTATTACAAGATTCACAACATTAATGAGCTTTTATACTGGAAAGGCCTGTCCTTCTACCCGTCACATGTATTTAATGATCTGATATGGATAGGGGCAATAGACTTCTCAGATATGGACAGGATACAGTAACCTGTTTTATCTGGATTGTAGTATGACTGAGATGCTGTATCTTTCCATATCTGGTACGGTTGAACGAGATTTCCCACCTGAAAAAGGCATTTAAAAAAGATAATACAATTTCCAAATTGATGAATTGTATTGTGAGTCTGTTTTATGAATTTTGTGTGTGCGTGCACGCGCACACACACATGCTAATTGGAAATCAGTTAAAAGCAGCAGGTAATTTTTTTAACTGGTCTAGTGAATCTAACTAGATATGTCTTTGATGCTGCACTCAGGGCAGGAAACCAGCATCCAAAAGGTTTGAAATTGTCTTCAAATCTTAACAAATAGGTACAGTTTTATCCAAAAAAAGAGCTAAGCATCTGTCATCAGAAAAAGGAAGGACATCAGCGGCTTCCAGCATCACCATCCAAACCAAGCCGCTCATCCTGAGATTCAACCTGTATATGTTCATCTTCTTTTTCTTTTCCAGTTCGAGAAGGATTAGCTGGAGCAGCAGGGAGGGAAATGCCAAGGCTGTTTGCGATTGCATCAATCCAGGATTGTTGACACTTTATCTAGGCCTTTAATTCTTTTATCATCCCTCTGTTTTTCCCGTGATTGACCCTCAAGTTGTCGTCATGAGCCACTGGGTTCCTGTTGGTCTTAAAGAAGGTGCCAGAGATAGTAATCAAAGAAGTCACAGAGTGATTATGGGTCACATCATAGATATTCCTGCAGAACATGGTCTATTTAGGTCCCTGCATAAGACTGCTTACCACCGAATCCATCTTCAATTCACCTTTTTTGTAATTTTAATTCCAACCTGAATGCACTCATTCAACCAAGCAAATTGCAACTAATGCTCATATGAGAGACATGTAAGTAAGGGTTACAACCAACAGGCAATATGCATATTGCAACTAGTCTTTGGTAACATCAATTTACATGATTGGGTTAATCTCACTTTGGTAATAATTGTGAGACAAGGGTGACTTATAAGGCATTACATGGTCTAAAAGCTTTGCCAATGGGGAAAGAGGCTAGAGGTTGAGAAGCCCAAAGTAGTGGGTTACATTCATCATTCCTCCCCCTACTAACAAATGCTTATGGTGCTTGTGTGCTAAGCAAGTCCACTTGCCTTGTGATTGTTTCCAAAAATACACGAGGAAAAATGTTATTAAGATAATGACTACTAATGGAGGTCATCTTGAGATGAATTGAACACACCCTAGTGAAATCCCATAAAAAATAAATAATCTAATAATGTCTTAAAGGTGCTTGTATCAAGTGTACACGAATACGAGTCTATACTGCAGCCATTGAATTCCCTACAACAGGATTGAATTCCCTACAATTAAGTGAGACAAGAAGAACTACTTATATACTGCAGCCATTGAATTCCCTACAACAGGACGAAGAAAATGAAATTTATTTCAATTTATGAAACTTTATTTAATCCAATATATAGAAAATTTATATTTGTATTGATATGTAAGAATGAGGTTAAGGATGTATATCCCGAGTAGCAGCAACAACCTGGTCGAATGTGGACCTGTTGGAACTGATGGCAGATTTTCTTCCTGACAGAGTGATCCTGAATTTTTTTTTCAAAGCTCTCTCGTGAGGAGGCCACTTCAGGATGCTCAGATGCAGTGTTTCTAGTCTTTTCTTAGTTTAGTTGTATCCCGGATTTTACTTGTTTCTGTGTTTTGCTAGTTTTTTTGGTTCTGAGCCTTATGTAGAAGAAAGGCTAGTTTTTGCTATCTTATTTGTAGGGCTCTTATTTTGACCCACTCTAATGGTAGGCTGGTTTTGTATTTGGCATCTGGTTATGGGCAGTTGTATTATGCCCTGCACGTTCATGATTATATCTTAATTTTTTTTTAAATGGGTGAGGGCCCTTCCTTCGTTTATAAAATCTTGGAAAAAAAAAAGAATGAGGTTAAGGATGAGATGATTACAATATTTCAGTGTGTCTGATATATAGGCATTAAAAGAGTACGAGTCAAAGGACACGTCCATTCAGATAATTACTTAAAGATCTAGGTTCATAAATTGTATCAGAGTTGTGTGTAAATGGACGAGTAGATGAGCAAAAGATTCACTATGAGTATTTAAACATAAAGTGGGACTTTAATGACTGATGTAAATTGTTGGAGACTAACACCAAGAGATTGACATACGATCATCACGATATATAACCGTAACCCTTAATTCTGACCGGTAGGTGATGATAAATACCAATATTACCAAAATTGTAATTGGCAAGGACCCCAAAAAAACTAATTTGGAAAATTTTAGAAGAAAGGACAAGAATACTGGCTGTTTTTTTGGAAAGCTATTTTTTTCATAAAAGCTGGATATTTCTAAAATTGTAATTAATTAGAAACATCATGATGGCTTGGAGATATTGGTAACAATGAGAAATACTAATTTATTAAATATTATTTTTATCATTTTTCCCCATGCTCAGGGGGATTTTTACCTCAATTTTGGATATAATTAAGGAATCTCTTGTGGATATATATTTTTGTTGCCCAAGAAGAATGATGTATATGTTGAAAAACACTAAAATGTTTGCTGAAAGTGAGAAAAATTGACATGCATTGCAACGGACATGAGGGTGATTGAAATCTACTAGCATCCGCAGATGGCAATGCCTTTAAATTATGACTTCAGAAAATAAGGGACTCCATCAATTGTAGAATTTGCAAATGCTTACCTGTTTGTGTCCTTTGTTGAAGAGAGATTAAAATTGAATTGTTAAATGTCCAGAAATGAGAAATAATAGCCAAGAGGAGCTCTTAAAAAGGACCAACTCCTTTAACAAAAAAATAAAATAATGAAAGACAAACATAAACTTATCTGGGGTAAAACTGCCCCCAGCTAGAGATACATCAATTGAAAGATAATACTATATACAGGTGTGAGATAGAAGAGAAAACGATTCTGCATCTTAGGAATAGAGGAATGTAAAGCTATCACCGCCTTGAAAAGAATCATTACCCTTGATCAATCCTGTTTTTCTTACAAAGGGTATTGAATCCCAAGAAACCTCTTCTAAATGTTAATTGGACCATTCTATAAGATATTACTTTATCTGTATTTTATAATTTCATTGTTCTTTTATCCAATATTCTTTCTAGGTCATGTGTGAGTTTGTTGTTCAACTTCTTTGGCATCCACATCAGAAGGATACTTTAATATCTTGATAAGGCTTTTTTATTAGAGTAATGTGAAAACTGAGTGTATTTTAACATGAGGTGGTAGTTGAAGTTTGTAGGCCACTTCATCCTCTTTTCCACTATTGTAAATGTCCACACTATCTAGAATACAATTTAGTTTGTCTTCCTGTTGATAAGGACCCATTGGATTACTCTTGGCACCATCTGTCTCTTATTTTGGAGGATCAAGTAGTCCTATGCTGATCTTGATATGGTTTGGCTCTTTCTTGAACTCGCTCCATTTTCTTTTTGCATTCTTTTAATTGTTCATGCACATCTTGTAGCATTTGGTGTAGTACCTTAGCTATGGGAGTTTAACATAATTGGGGTAATCGGTTTGAAACTAGACAATCATGAGGAAATTTGGCATTAATGAACACACTCTTCAATGGATATGCGGTTGCATCTCAATGGCCATGTTTTTGGTCCTGAGGAATGGTATACTATGGTCGATATTCATGCCAACAAATAACTTACACACGGGGATCGGTTATCTCCTCTTCCCAAACAAGATTTGTTAAAGGACTGCTTGGCTTTGATGGAATACCTATTGTATACGATATTTTGTGTAAACCAACAACCCAAAAACTCTCTAATCTACTAGGCAAGCTTTATACATCATTTGATTTTGACAAAAGTATTTGGAACATAATTGACATAATCAGGAAGGTCAAACATTAACAAGCCTAATCTAGTGGATACACATTTGCATCTCAATGGCCACATTTTTAGTCCTAATAAATGGCATACCGTGGTCAATATTCATGTCAACAAAGGAATCAAATATGGGAATCTGTCATTACAATATCTATTCGTCAACTTGGAAAAATGATTAAGTAGAATGCTTCAATATGCGAAATCCCAACACCAGATTTATAGGCGCTATAAAAACAACTACCCAGGGGAACATTCAAGCCTACCTCCAATTTGTGGATAATATATCAATATTTTTTTGACAAGTCTCTTCTGTTCTTTCAGAATACACTAGAAAGAAGCATTCATTGTTTAGATTACTGGGTTTGCTCTCTCCCAACCGAGTATTTGGAATTTCCACTAATACCAGAAACTCATGAGCTGTCATTGTGGACAGATCTTTGAAGCAAAGTAGAAGCAAAATTTGAAACCTAGACAAAAATATGGCTCACATTAATCGGAAGAATACTGCTAATAATCTTAGTTTTACATGCAATGGCAGTATGTGTGGTATATCACTCTTGCCCGTCTCAGCTTCTACTCATTTAGATCTGACCCATATGTCAAGGAATTTATTATGGTGAGGCCTAACACTACAATTCAAATTCCCTCTTATTTCAAGAAACATAATAACACAATGAGACTCCACAGGGGGTATCGATATTCATTCAGTTAATTAATCAAACCTCAGGTATGAAATTAGCATGACCAGAGTTTTGATACACCTCCCTTCTCTTTAATGAGTCGTTAAGGTTCTGCTGTTATAATATATTAATAGTTGTGAGTTCCCTTTGATAATTAGGTCTACAATACCTAGGATTCTAGCTAGGTATGGGTTTTCCAGCATAGCATATGCTTTAGTCACTTCATTTGAATTCACTCCTATAAAGGTCACATATGCTTTGATGATGTACCCATCAGTATAACTAAAGATGACTTCAATTCCTATAGCACCAGAGTTGTTCTTGAAAGCTCCAACAAAGCTGTGTTATTGCTAAAAAGTGTGTCCAGGGGATCAACATGGGGACAGTTTGATGCATAGCGTAGTAAAGCAGAACTGGACAGGGAATTGCCACAAGATATGTAATACATAATCAGAAGGGTCTATCACTGGAAAGAAATGGGGGTCTGGCAATTAGGACTGTGATTCTAATCAAGGCTTGTATGGGGAAGAAAGAGATTCAAGGTGGCAATATTCTGTTGAGAAAATGTTTCAACCGTGCCCTAGCTTGATTTTCTCACAAACAGAGAAGAGGGCAAGTTGGTATGCATGGAGAAGAAGCAATGAGTGGAATTTAGTCTCTAGACATTAAAGAAAAACGAATGGGAATCAAAGATGTGGTGGATCTCTGTGAAACCAAAATGGAGACATTAAAGAAAAACGAATGGGAATCAAAGATGTGGTGGATCTCTGTGAAACCAAAATGGTTTTATGAAACATACTCTTGGCAAGTGAACATTCTATGCTTGAATGTTGGGTTCTTTCTTTGCGAATCTACACAATGCACATCATGTTGGAATTTCCACTAGTACCAAAAACTCATGAGCTGTCATTGTGGACAAATCTTTGAAGCAAAGTAGAAGTGAAATTTCTAGACCTAGACAAAAATATGGCTCACGTTAGTAGGACGAATACTGCTAATACAGCTAGTTCTACAAACAATGCTAGTATGTGTGGTATATCACTCTTGCCTATCCCAGCTTCTACTCATTTGAGTTTGACCTAGATGCCAAGGAATTTCATATGGTGAGGCCTTAAACTATTCAAATTCCCTCTTATTTTGAGGAAAAAAAAAAAAAAGGAAACGAGTATCCACGGGGTTATCAATATTCACAACCTTCAGTTATTCAATCAACCCTCATGCATAAGATTAGCATGGAGGCTCTATTCAAGTTCAACATAGGAATAAGGACTATTCTTCAACAAAAACTTAAAGACACCACCCCTAAAGATGTTTTTTGTGCATATCATGAACATACGTATTGCCATCTAGAAACATATTTGTGAAGGCATACAACAACTAATGCCACAAATTTCTTGGGTCATCCACATTGGTGGGAAGGCCCATTTTTGGTGACAAAGGGGACAAGTACACATGGCTCAGTGACACCATAAATTTCAAACCAATAATACAACATGCACATAGTGAAAAGGATTATGGGCAATCATAGAGTATACTTTTCCTAATCTTGACTTTCCTATTTCTCTTATATGGAAAATTTCAATATTTAAGAAGGATCCCACGGAGAAGTCCATCTCCTTCCTACCAACGTGCATGAAATAACTGGCTAAACTTCGTGTTAATTTCAACAATTCCACTAAAACCATCAAATAAAGCCCATCTTACAATTAGGATTGAATGGTATAGGCAACCTATTGTTTTTTGTAAAGCCGGAATCAAATTTGGAAAAGCTTTTTGGTAAGCCAAGCATTGGTCTAATATTAAAGCCTTTATAATCTTGATGCTAGAAAACAAGATTCTTACTGCAGAAGTCCTAAAAAATAGAATAATAGGGACCAACATGTAGTGTACTGTGTAGTTTTGTGGAGAAAGGCCCCAACATTCATTCATAGAGTGTTCATTTGCCAAGAGTATGTGGCATGTGACCTCTCTGGTTTCACACAGATCCATCAAATTTTCAATTCCCATTCATTTTTATTCAACGTCTAGAGACTAAATTCTACTAATCGCTTCTTCTCCATGCATACCAACTTACCCTCTTCTTTGTTGGTTGGAAAATCAAGCTAGGGCATCGTTGAAACCTTTTCACAATAGAAAATCTCCATCTTGCAACTCTTTCTTCCCCCATACAAGATTTGATTTGTTCTTTACTCCTAATCACCACACACCCATTTCTTTCCAGTGATTGATCTTTTTGAGTATGCATTACATATTTGTTATATTCCGAATAATGACAAGAAACTGGAAATGCAAATATAAAGTAAAATAAGTGATAAAACTGGAAAAATGGGACACTTGCTCAACCAAGAGTGAATTGCATTTGCAAATCCATCTACAACACAAGTTCTCACATGATGGTGGCTCTATGTTTGCATCAGATGCCCAAATGGTAAAAAATATGTTCATTAGGGTTTTTTCCACCTTTATATCAAAACAACAAGAAACCCTACTTAACTCATGACATAATCCTTCACTAACTTTAAGCACTCGAAATATAACATAACTTGATAATAATGCTAAGACTAAAGATAAATCTAGGGACAAACATGCCGTAACATATGTTGTGCCTAGGTACACAACATGCCCTCCTCCTTAAGGAGCTTTGTTCCCAAAGCTAGTAAAAACTTTGAAGTTAAGCGAGGCCAACCTAGAGTAGTACTAGGATTGGTGACCTCCAAAGAACTTCGCAATGCAAAATTTTGCACTATAGATTTTAATACAATTGAAGGATGTGCAAAGGATGGAACCCAAGACCACTTCTTCATAAAAGCAAGTTCTAACCAACACACCCTATAATGCCACTTAACCAAATACATGAATGAGAATGAGGTCTTCTTTTTCACTCCTCAAGCTTCCCTTGCTTTTTGTGGGCATGTCTTCCAACAATATGGCAAATTTGGATGCTTATCTTGATAATCTTCTTTTGAATGAGATCCAAGGCTTTTTATTTTTATTTATTTGCAGTGTTCCATGGGGACACGTCCCCCCCAAAATCCCCATGTTTCCGAGATGGGGACGTCCCCCAACTGCACCTCCACCACCGTCTCGAACCGTCGCTGTCCCTGGGACATTTCCCTCTAAGAGGAGACGTCTCTGGGACGTTCCTTAAAAAGGGGACTTCTGGGGGGCTTTGGGATGTCCTGGGGACGCCTAGGCGTCCCTCAACCCCCCAGGAAACGCGCATGCATCCCCCGCGCTAGTGGATGCCAAAAATACATTTTTTTTTAAATTTAAAAAAGATTTTGGTTTGTGAGCCCTCTACCATAACTCTAATTGCTAATAGATCTCACCCTCACCCCCAAGGCCTCCGAAAAGCTTATAAAAAGCACTATCCCTCTCATTCCAAATCTGAAATCACACAAAAACTTCATTTAGTGAAGTAGAGAGCTGAAAGTAGAGGCAACAAGCTAAGAGGGAGAAGTTTGCAAGAGTGAGAGAGCAATAGGAGAGGGAAAGTGAGATCAAGAAGATGATAGAGAAGTCAAGAAGACTAAAAAATCTTTAAGTTAATCTTTTGAGCCACAAGGTAGGCCCTATCACTATGCATTTGATTCTTTGAGTTTCTGATTTTGTGTTTCATTTGTAAATTGTATTGTTCTTTGATTCATGATTCATTTCTAAATTGAAAATTCGTATAATTATTTGTGATTCATTTAAATGCTTAAATTTTTAAATCTTCATTCAAATCAAATGCTTAAATTTCAAATCTTCATTCAAATCAAATACTTAAATTTGAAATTTTCATTCAAATCTGAAGTAACAAAAACAAAAGTGAAATCCTTGTTGACAAAGGTTAAGAGCAAAGATTCCTATTTGTGTATCCTCTGCTTTTGCGTTTCGTGCGACTTGAAGTAAGAAAAATAAAAATTAAATCCTTGTGTCTTAATCCCTTGCATTATTCATGGTTTGAATTTTAATTCTTAAATTATAAACTTACGAAATGAAAAAAATTTATCATTTCTTGCAGTGTCATTATGAGTTCTCATAGCACGAGTGAGGATGAGGGTCAACCTCAAGGGGTTGAGGTTGAAGCTGAAAGTGAAAATAATTCTGATTATGGACCTGATGATCCTAGTTTAGAAGCAAGGAGGGTTGACCGTGAAAATCAAATTAGTTCTGTTGGGAGTTCAAATTATAGTTGCCCTTCACAAACTCTACAATAATATGTTAAGGGTCCCTTTGATCCGAAGAAACTTTTAAAACAATTTGCAAGCAAGGTACCAACAAAGCCTAGGACATCTAGGGCACTAGAAAATGGAAGTGCAACATATTTGACCTTGAATGGTTTGGCAACATGACTAGAACAAATGCTCACCTCCATCTTCTCCGAGGCAAAGGTGTAAATTTATGTGAAAAGGTGAAAAAAACCTGAAATTTAGGGCTGAAATATGTAAATTATGGGGTGCTAATGAAGAAGATGCACCTACATTTGTTACTTTGCCACCAAGGGGGAGGGGTCATCAGAGACATAGATCTACTTCAAGTACTTTTGAGAGGCCAATGAATCCATCTAGTTCGGGGGCAGCATGACTTAAGGGGAAACGCAAGGTGACTAGTGATGCTTCAAATCCACTGGCAAAATCATTCAATGTGCAAGCAAAGGATGAGGCAGATGATGCCATTGGCAAATTCTTCTTTGCCAATGGCATTCCATTCCATGTGGCTCGCTCTCCTTATTATAAGGAGGTTGTGGCAAAAATAATAAGAGAAAGACCGTCATATGTGCCACCAAGGGAGACTAAATTGAGGACAATAATCTTGGATAAGAACTATTCCAAGATTAATATTTTAATGGAGAAAATGAAGAATAGTTGGGTCACAAGTGGATGCAACATTGTCATGGATGGGTGGACGGACATTAGGCATTGTCCACTCATCAATATCATGGTTACAATTACAGCTGACCCTTATTTCCTTAGGGCTATTGATTTTTCAGGGCATTGCAAGGATGCTGATTTTCAGTACCAGATCCTCAAAGATGCTATAGAAGAGGTTGGGCCACAAAATGTGGTGCAAGTAGTGACAAATGCAACCCATGTGTGCAAAGTTGCAGGGAAGCTAATTGAGGCAGCCTATAGACATATTTGGTTGACTCCTTGTGTGCATGCCATGAATAATGCACTCAAGGATATGGGAAAAAACAACTGGATCAAAGTAGTTGTTAGTGACGTTAGAGATGTGCAGATGTTTATCTGCAACCACCACACTTCACATGCACTCTTCAGGACCTTCTCCAAGAAGGAATTCTTAAAACATGTAGAGACTAGGTATGCATCATACTTTATTCTCTTTGAGAGGATGCTTGAGTTGCAAGAGGCACTGCAACTAATGGTTATGACAACATAATGGAATCAATGCCCTGAGTCGAAGACAGAGCAGGGGATGGGGGTGAAGGAGGTGGTGAAGAGTGATGTTTTTTGGGTTGATGCCAAATATATTGTCTCCATCATTACTCCAGTCTTCACAGTGATTAGATATGGGAATGCTAATGCACATACCCTTGGAGAGGTGTATGAGTGCATTGATTCTATGCTTGATCAAATGAAGGTTGTTGTACGAGAGGACCCCATATTGCAATTCTACACAGAGCATATTCATCTGATCATTCATCACAAATGGGAGAAGCTCAACACTCCCTTGCACATGGCTGCCTATGCATTGACCCCGAAGTGGTATGTGCAAAGGCCTGGTAGACTTACACCTATACAGGATGCTGAGTTGAAGGTAGGGTTCACAAAGGCCATTCAGAAAATGTACGATTCTACAAAGGCTAGCATCATTCGTACTAAGTGGACAAAATTTGCCACTCTTAGGGGATATTCATAGGAGTCCGAAATAGATAGGGAGACAATGGCATAGGAGGAACCAATTTTGTGGTGGACTTTGCATGGCCCTGCTTCTTTGACTACTGATCTAGCCATTCGTTTGCTGTCCCAGGTTTCTAGTTCTTCTATTGCTGAGAGGAACTGGTGTACTTATAGCTTCATTCACTCCGTTAAGAGGAACATGCTTACCTCTAGGAAGGCAGAGAAGTGTGTGGCTGTACATAGTGCCTTGCGTCTCACTGACCGCAACACACTTATGTACAAGGAGAGTCCAACAGTCAGATGGGATGTAGAGCCAGAGGAGCCAGCATAGATTGATGATGATGCTACCAAGACAAGGTTGGTTGGTATTGGTTTGGAGGAGCTTGAGCATGTGGAGTCCAACAGTTCTAGTGATAAGGAGTTTGGCGAGAACTTTGGGGATGATTAGCCATTGACTCATTCGTATTTAGTATTTTGTTTTTGAACATTGTTGATACTTGATCGTAATCATGAATCATCATTATGAAATTTTGAAAATTCTGAATTCGATATTTTGATTTTGATTTTCAATGTTCAATGTTATTGTTCATTATTTCAATGGTTCAAACTTGAAACTTCATTGTTAAAAAGTTAAAACTTAAATGTTAAATTGTTGATGTTCAATGCGATATACTTATTCCTTATACATCTTTTTATAACTAATTTTTCAAGTACTATATGTATTTGCACCGCTCCCTCGCCGCCCCCCTGTCGCCATCCCCTCATCGTTCCCAAACTTAGGCCTCCCGTCCTGGAAACCCATCCCTGCATCCCTACATCCCCCCATCAGGAAACTTCATGGAACTATGCTTATTCGGTATTTTGTATTTATTTTTTGTAGGTAATTTTTTTTAACAATGTGGTAAGTTTGGATGTTTGCCTTAAAAATCCTCCATCTTCAAAGTTGCATCCTTTGTTGGTAACTCCTTCCATTTAACCTTGAACATTTGGACAGTCCAATTCCACAACTTTCTAACCTCCTCCTTGACAATGCACTCGGGTTCCAACACAAGCTTCCTTGTTTCATTTGTGATAGGAAGATCTATTTGTGGCACAACATGCACTCCTACCTTCTTCAAATATTATACATGGAAACATCATGTAGTCTCCCCTTGTTTGGTATGCCAAGTGCATATGCAACTTCCCCCATCTTGGCTCTTACCTTGTATGGGCCAAAATATTTTGGCTGAAACTTTTTCTTTCTTGCATGCTTCAACATGGCCTGTTTATATGGTTCTAGCTGGACAAACATTGTATCTTTGATTTCAAATATCCTCTTTATCATGTATTGATCTCACTATTGCTTCATCTCGTTGGCACTCATTGCCAGGTTGCCCCTCAAAATGTACGCTGTCTTACATCTCCTCTAATACTTCCTTTGACATAGGTACCTTGCCCCTTTGAATTACCTAGTCCAATGGTGATGGTGACTCATACCCATATAAATCATTAAAGGGTGTCATTTTGATGGCAGAGTAATACTTGGTGTTGTACCAATACTCTGCTAAATGTAACCATTCCACCCACTTGTTCTACTTATCCCTTGCATACATTCTCAGATACCCTTCCAAGCATTTATTCTCCACTTTTGTTTGACCATTAGTTTGGGGATTATATGCAGTGCTCATGTAAAATGTAACCCATGTAGTACGAAACAATTCTGCCAAAAATGAGTTTGAAAGGTCCGATCTAGATCACAATTGATCTGTTTTGGGATGCCATCTAGCTTAAACACATGTTGGAAATACAATTTACTGACCTTGGGACCATTGCTTCTTGCCTTTCTTGTGGGAACAAAGTGGGCATATTTAGTCAATCGATCTGCCACAACAAAAAATTCATCCTTATCTTAAGAGTTGGACAACCCTGAGATAAAGTTCATTAACACAATTCCCCACTTTGAAGCATGTAAGAAAGCAAATTGTAGAATGTTTGCCTTCATGTCTTGCCATAAAACATTAGAGATGATGTTCTAGAATCCAACATGGCCTGTAGATGGAGACTTATACCTATGCTAAAGTGCCTTTTGAACAAGGGGGATTCATCCCTTAAGTAAATGCATCTTTGATTTTGAACAGACCAAGCTTTCCCTTTTTCCCCTCTTCAATTTCTTGTTTGAGCTTGGTTGTAGTAGGGTGAGTTGAATAGCCCCATAGAAGATCCTATATCCAAGTAGGTAGACTAATGGAAATGGCATGAAAGATAGGGGATTCCTCTAGGTCTGACAATGCATTTGCTACCACATTTTACGTCCCTTTCTTATAAAGGATCTCAAAGTCATAGGCTTGTAGGTGATCAATCCACTTTTGCTACTACTTTGTTAATGTCCCCCAAGTCAACAATTGCTTAAGGTTGAGGTGGTTAGTATTAATTAAAAGAACTTGCTCCATAAAATAAATTGAGGTCATTTGGCCACTGCATGCACGATGGCTAACATCTCCTTGCTAATGTTGACATCTATTGTTCCTTGTCAGTTAGTTTCTTGCTTTCAAATGCAATGGGATGGTCATCTTGAGAAAGTATTGCACCAAGTCTGAATCCAAAAGCATCACATTCAATGACAAATGACTTGGAGAAATCAAGATTAGCTAAATCTGGGGTTGAGATTAGAGCTTGCTTGAGATCCTCAAACACTTTTTGTGCCATAGTGGACCATTTGAAGGCATCCTTCTTGGTAAGATCGGTTAGAGGATGAGCTATTGTGGAGAAGTTCCTTATGTATCTTTTGTAGAACCCTACCAAACCGAAGAAACCATGAAGTTTTTTAAGAGTTTTGGGAATAAGCCAATCACATATGGCCTTGATCTTTATGGTGTTAATGCACACCCCCTCAACAAAAATAATGTAACCAAGGTATTCTAGTAAATTCACTCTTAGATGCCTCGACATACAACTTATCCTTGGCTAGGGAATCCAAACACCCAATATGGATTGCCAATGAATTACTTTAAACACGGTTAGCATAAAAAAATACAAGAACAAACGTAGGAATTTATTGAACACCTTGTTCATTAATGCTTGAAATGCAGGTAGAGCATTGTTGAACCCAAAAGGATCAACCCTAAATTGGTAGTGGCCTTGGTGAGTTTTGAATGCAGTCTTCTTTTGGTCTTGAATGTGATTTGGTATTTGATAGTATCGTGACCTAAGATTTATCTTTGAGAAATACTTCACCCCATTCAACTCATCAAACAAATCTCAATCCTTGGCTTAATAAGTTTATTTGTAATTGTGATTTTGTTTAGAGCCCAATAAACAATATAGAGCCTATATGACCCATCCTTTTTTCCTGGATAGTACCATTGGAGCAACATATGGGCTCTTACTAGGGACGATGATACCAATGCCCAAGAGTTAGCATACCAATTTTTCTATCTCAGACTTTTGAAAAGGCTCGTATTTGTATAGGTTTACTGTAGTTGGGTCCTTAGTATGTCCAAGCTCAATAGTGTGTTCCAATTTCTTATTTGGTTGCAGGGTATTTGGTAGATCTTGGAAAGCTACCTTAAATTTGTAGAGCAACTTTGAAATCTTTGGAGCTTGTTCATGTGGGCCAAAAGAGTCAACATCCATACAACAAAGGTGAAGTATGAACCCAAAATGTACCTTCAAAATTTTGTTGATTTGATTAGAATCAACAGTTTTGATTTCCATCAAGGCCAAAAGAGCATCACAAGGATGCAAAAGCAAGAGCAAGAAGATTGAACCACTACCAAAAGGCAAGAAAAGAGGAGGATGTGTGTGCCATGTGGGGGGAGAGGAGTTACATGTAAGTAACTCTTAAATCCGACAAGTGGACTAGAGAGGTGAGCGACACCTCAAAAGGCTAGGATAAAGTGCATTTATAAATATAATAATTGTACACACAAATAAGCCTTAGGATAAGCCTAAAAACATATAGTGAAACCAAATAAGGTCAATTCTCCAATATAGAATTTATTCTTGATGACATAATTTGCCACTGAAAGTTCCACATTATGCACTATTCCTAGGCATTCAATGCTTCGGTGCCTTGGAACTTGAATGGGAAAACTCTTAGAGGTGTCTAAATAGAGACCTAGTCTATAGACTTGTTTCTTATCCAAAATATTAAGTGTACTTCTTGGATCAACCATGACCAACACTAAGCTTTCTTGATATGGGCATAGAACTTGAAGGTGTCTAGATGGTTCAACCCCCTCATGGCATAAGGTGACATTGACGGTTCCCTTGTATCTAGTGTTGCAGGTGGATGCATCCCCCACCACTTGGGACGTGTCTCCTTATGGGTACGTGTTTCTTGTATGGGAAATGGGTACAGAGATGTCTCTTGTTCTTGGAGACGCCATTCGAAGATTGTCAATGTCTCCTGTCTCTTCTTTCCCTCAGTCCAACTCCCCACAAAAATAGATAAAAAATAAAAAATAAAAACCCTAAAATGTGTCTGCTAGAAACCCAAAACTGTATTTTATTCTAATTGTTTGTTTGTTGTTTGGCATTTTTCTGTTGTTTTCCATTTGTTTGTTATTCGCTGTTGGTCAGCTGGTTTGTATGCTGCTTGTCGTTTGTTTGTAGGTTTGTATGCTTCTCACCATTTTTAAATGTTGTTGGGGGTGACTACATTCGGTCTGTGTTGGAATTTGCTTTGAGTTGTAAAGTTAGTCTTTAAAGTTTAGCCATTCGAGTCTTCGCTGTAGATCATGGCGAATACAAAGAGAGTTTGATGGGCCAGTCGCTGATTGCCATGTGAACACCACAAATTGTTGTGGCATTCACACAACAATGCCACAACAATCAATCACTTTAGTAGTGTAAATTATTAAATAATAATTTACAAATAAATTTTTTTAATATATTTTTCAAAATTTTATGAGACATATATATAGTTAGATTTTAAATTAAATTGTATTTTAAATTATTAATGGACTAGTTAGATTTGAATTTTTAATTTTAATTTTTTTTTGTATATTCTTCATTTTTTGTCTAATTGTGTGTGTGTATATATATATATATATTGTCATCTCCAAGTACCCTTCTATTAAAAAAAAAAAAAATGGTATACCGGTTCCAGTCCCTGTACCCATACCTGAATTGGTCTCTTGGCAACTACGTCTGTTTCTATTGTAGGAGACATTTTTTCCAGTTCACACTCTACATCAAGGTGATTAGGGGTACCCCCAATCTTAGTTTTTGATTTTGGCTCAAATGTACACACACATCTTCTACCATATAAAACTTTCTTGTGTTACATACATGACCCTTTGATCCATGGTTGAGAGCACTTACAACCAAGGTTTACAACATTGGATATAGGGGGAGACTGACAACTAGGGTTTTTAAATAGTGAAGACTTGGATATTCTCTCATCCTTAGGTTTCCTATTAGAAGTAAAAGACTTATGAATAGTAGTTTTTATCATTTTATTTTTTAGGGCATCAATATGTTTTTCTGCTCTTCTAGCTACAATAATAGCCCTTTCAAAAGATATTGGTTCAAACATCCTTACCTCTTATTTGAACCATAGGTTGCAAGTTGGAAATATAGAAGATTTGAATAAAGCTTGGCCTTAGAATCCAAAAATAGAATTTATTTGTGCTCCTTCACAAACATTTTTTTTTTGAAACAAGTGCATTAATTGGGTACCTTATGGCTCATCCAGTTACAATTCTCTCTAAGTTAGAGTGTCGGAAAAATTGCAAACTCTCCATTGAAGTTTGTAAAAATCCATTTCTCTTCCTCTGTATAGGAAGCACCTGCCAAATGTTGTAGGGCCGCATTCAAATTGTCATCTTGCCTTTTAATCCTTTGCACCCTAAAGGCTTGTCTTAGCTTGCTCAACCATGTGTGGACCTGCATCCCACCTCCAAAGCCACTGTGGGATCTTCATTTGTAGGTTAAAAGAGGGATGATGCAAGCTTTTTGACTCTTTCTCTTCATCGTCTAGTGGATCATGATCAAGATCCCCTCAAGGTTTGGTATGCTTCTCTTCCCCATCCTCAATAGTTGTGCATCAATGGCGCTCTGGTTGATTGCCCAAGGAACAAATTTCCCTTCAAACCTCATTGGAAACTCAATAATTAATCCCTTCAGCTCATCCTTGGTCACAAACTTTGAGTTGTTTCTTGGATAAATTCCCTTAGGAACTTTGGTAGTGATTGCAGAAAATTGACCAAAGCTTTGATACCACTTGTTACATTCCAAATAGCGACATGAAAACAGATTTGCAAATATAAAGTAGAGTAAGTGATAAAATGGGAAAAATAGGGGGCACCTGCTCACTTGAGAGTGGATTGCATCTGCAAATCCATTTATAACATAAGGGTTCTCACACAATGACGGCTCTTTGTTTGCATAAATGTTGAATTGATAAAAGATACTTTATGGTTTTTTCTACCATTTATATCAAAACCACAAGAAAGCCTACTTAACTCGTAACCTAGTCGGTCACTAACTCTAGACGCTCCAAATATAACTTAACTCGATAATAATACTAAGACCATAGTTCCAAGTCTCGACTGTTTCTCGCGATATGACTGCTAGCACAAAAATCATTTCATTTCTTGCAAGACGATAAACTCAATTTCTCGGGGATTACTCGGTGAAAATTGCCGAGAAATCAGCCATATATCAGCGAAAAAAGAAAAGATTTTCAATGCATTAAAAGTTTAAACACACAAATTTTGTATCGGGTTTTCTGAGTTAATAGTTAATACGCAGTTTTCTGAGTAAGAACACACAACTTTAACACGGAGAGCCACAAATTGTTAAGTGAAAACGTGCCTTTAAGTTTTTAACAAAGTATGCTCATTGCAGTTCGCACTTTGCACAACGCTCACTAAGAATCGAGATCCCTGAGATACGAGCGAGATTTGGAAGGTTGGAGCCCTCTAAATTGTTAAAAACTGTTTGTGACTGTGAATGTTATTTTGCTTAGCGCCTTAGCATCATTTGAGGCGAGCCCCAAAATGTGCAAGCTAGATAGTGAATCAGTTTATAGTGACACTGTGCATAGTGCATACTACATAGTACGAGTTCGCTGTATCCTGTATATACTTATAAATAAATATATACTATATAGTGTAGTATACATAATTGTAACCGACGAGTGTGGGTTTTTTTTAATCGGAGAGTAATTGATGGGTGGGGTCGAATAATCGGGAATAACCAACAAAGGAAAAAAATACTTAAATTTATAAAAAAACATAAATTTTATAGATATTACAATTGCAAAATGTAGCATATGAGTATGTAAAATGTTGGATAAGTGTTTTCTATTAGATTTGAACACAAATAAAGTACAAAATCACATAATCATGTGAATACAACAATGACATTGCCAAGTTGTCAACAACAAATTGATACAATGATATATACAATAATCTACAAGACTACAAGTACAAATTACAAGAATTTATAACTTTCTCTTCCCAGTTCTCTGAAAAACTAAGGGACCCTGAGATAGTCTACCTCCCACTTGGCTACCCCTCCTCGCTCTGCCTAGAATATTGTGGCTCCACCTCCACCTTTGCCTAGAATGTTGTGGCTCCACCTCCACCTCCACCTCTGCTGCTACCTCTGCCTCATCTTAAAGGATGTTCTCTAATCCAATGTCTCCGTCTGCTACAATTGCACCCTCCATAGCTTGCCTTTTGAAATCAGCAATCTCGTCCTCTGTGAACATGGAGGCCTCTTCTTGTGCAGTCCAATCACTGTAAGGATCTATCTCATTTAGATCGATGGGCTCCTTTGATGTGTTCTCCAACTTCTTTGTGTGAAGGCAAAGGTTGTATTGTGCAAAAACCAGGTCATTGAGGTGTTGTTGGCTCAGCTTGGTGCGCTTCTTCGTGTGAAGATCGTCAAACTCCAGTTGCACTCACATCTAGAAGTGTTACAATGCCGAGATAAAATGTAGAGGGCTAGCCTTTGAAGATTTGGGGCATTCCCACCCTAATCTTCCAACCACGACCCTGCAAACAAGATATTTGAAACTTTGTAAGTAAATAATTGTAAATTTGTAACTTGTAAGGTACAAGTATGGACTTCATTTTCTATTACTTGGTGATTGCATGGCTCTCCCTTAGATAGTTAGGGTTGAAGAAAAGAGCCTCACCCTAGCTTGCTTGTAGTTTTGCAACTCTTAAATAATTAGGTCCTTCACCTCAACATCAAATGTCATACTCTCAATGCATCTTGAGAGCTCCTCCATAACCTCCTCAGTAGCATCTACGAAGCCATCAAAGTAGAAAACCTAGGGTTAAAGTCGTACCCCGTTGCATGGATGGGTTGTTGGAGTTAATTATTCCACCTCTTATCAATCAATTCCCAAATGGTATCAAATCTGGCACAATCCCCTCTATGATAGTTTTGGACACCGTCTTTGGCCATATCCATGGCCTCATAAACTGTGTTGCAGGGGTACGCCCCCCAGGCCTACGCCTCCTATTCAGAGGCGCCTCCGGCACGAGGACGTCCTGGGGACGCCCGGAGGCGCCCGCCGGCGTGCCGGAAACGTCCGGCAAGCCGGCGGGCACCTCCGGGACGACTCCGGGCGTACCCGGGGCGCCTCCGGGGCGTCCCTGACATTTCCCGGCGACTGCTGCGGAAAAAAAAAAAAAAAAGAAGGAAAACGCGCCCAAAAAAACCCTAAACGCGTTAAAAACCCTAAATGCGAAAATCGAAAACGTGGAGAATTATAAAACACCTGCGTCCCTTCTGCAAAACACACCAAAAAAAAATCGCGATCATTTGTGCCGCGGAAGACAGCGTCGTGAAGAGAAGATTGTCTGCCAGTGCCGCGGAAGACAGCGTCGTGAATAGAAGACTGTGTGCCGCGAAGAAGAGAAGCTCCGAAGGTAGTTTGCGGCCTGCAGGTGAAGACGTGGAGTGGTAGTTTGCGGCCTGCAGGTGAAGACAGCATGGAGTGAAGCCGCGCTCCAAGACCAGACCAGGTATGTTAATTTTTTTTTTTTCATTTATTATTTACTATTTAGTATTTAGTTTTAAAACTATTTTTTTTTAAAAATTTGTATTTAATATTTAATAAATTAATTTTAAAATTTACAAATTGTTTAAATTTGTATATAATATTTAATAAATTAATTTTAAAATTTTCAGTTTAACTATAGAATATTCAATATAAACTAGAAATTTATTTAAATTTGTATTTAATATTTAATAAATTAATTTTAAAATTTTCAGTTTAACTATAGAATAATAAATATTCAATATAACTATTAAAAATAAAACAAAATATAATATTAAAAATTTAAATAATATTAAAAATTTAAATTAAATACTATTTAGTTTTTAGTTTTTACATTTTTAAATTTTTATATTCTAATTTATAATTTATTTTAAATTTACAGTTTACAACTTTACTTAAATAGTATTTAAATTTTATTTTTAATATTTTTAATTTTAATTTTTTTTTAAATTTAAATTTATTTATTTAATTTAAATTTTTAATTTAAATTTTCTACAATGTTAAAATTTGTAATCGTATTAATTTGTAATCGTATTAAAATTTAATTTTATTTATTTTTATTGTTCTTGTTTCACTTTTCATAAATATTTAATAAATTATTATTTTAAAAAATCATTATCAAATGTATATTTTTGAAAAATATAAGTTTCTAAGTTCTAATCCTAATTTCTGCGTATGCTCTTCTCTCGCGCGTAATTGCGATCTTGAGAATCAGAAACAGAGTTAGTTGCATTGCATTTATTTTTTATTTTTTCAAGTTTAAATATTTAAAAAATCAAATGTATATTTTTTTATGTTTCTAAGTTCTAACCCTAACTTTTGCGTATGCTCTTCTCTCGCGCGTAATTGCGATCGTGAGAATCAGAAACAGAGTTAGTTGTTATTCATTTTAATTTTGTATATTTTTGCTTGGTTCTAGAATCTAATTTGATAATTCATAATTAGGATATCTATGGCATCCAGTTCAATGTCAGGAAGAGAGCATGATGAAGCAAACCAAGCTGAAACTTCACTTCAAGTGAAATATGACCCTGCCTCCCCTCTGTGGAAACATGTGACGATACTTGAGATCATTGCTGGAGGTGAGACTCGTGTGTGGATATGTAATGATTGTCATTCCACATTCAAATCCTCGTATACTCGAGTCAAAACTCATTTGACTGGGGTTGGGCCATCAGGGATCAAAAAGTGTGATAAAATTCCCAAGCCAAAAATAGTTGAGTTCTTGAAAGAGCAAGAAGAAGCCGATGCAGCAGTTGCTTCAAAAAACCGTTCTAAAACAATACCTCTCCAAAGAGGTAGATCAGGGAGACCACCCATAACACCTGCAGCGGCGAGTCATCTTTTCATTGAAAGTCAAACTCGAGCTCATTCAGTTGCAATACCAGAAGTTGATGATGATGCAGATTCCACTTCACGCAAAAAATCAAAAGGACTATTGGAAAAAGCTTTCAATGTCGCACAGAGGGACATTGCTAATGAGTTGATTTCTAGATGCATTTATGCATGTGGACTGCCCTTCAATGTTTTGAGATCGCCTTATTGACAACAAATGTTGAAAGCGGTCAATGAAGCTCCACAAGGTTACAAAGGCCCTAACTATGAGAAAGTTCGCACCACACTCTTGGCCAAAGAAGTAGAACATATTCACACTTCTTTGCAACCAATTAGAGATTCGTGGAAGGATTCAGGGGTGTCCATTATCTCAGATGGATGGAAAGATGCTCGAAACATGCCTTTGATCAATGTTATTGCAGTATGCCCTAAAGGGGCAATGTCCCTGAAGGCAGTGGATTGTGAGGGCGAAGTGAAAGATGCTCAATTCATTGCAAACATTTTGATAGAAGTTATTGAGTCTGTGGGCCCCCAACATGTTGTCCAAGTCATCACAGACAACGCAAAGAATTGCAGAGCAGTTGGATTGATTATAGAGGGCAGATATGAGCACATATTTTGGACACCTTGTATTGTCCACTCCCTCAACTTGATGCTGCAAAAGATTGGTAAAATTCAATGGATAGAGCAACTTTATGCAGAGGCCAGTGACATTCAAACATTTGTCACAAATCATCACATGTCTCAGGGCATCTTCAGGAAATTCTCAAAGTTGGAGTTGTTGAAGGTAAAAAATTCCGATTCGAGAACAAATTCTTAGTCTTACTTTTGAAGTTCTTAATTTTGAAGTTATAACTTTTTATTTTTTAATTCTAGTTGTTTATCAACGTTTATAGTTTGGACAATTAAACTTGGCCTTATTTTTTTTATGTAGATTGTTGAAACTAGATTTGCCTCTCACACGCTCGTCTCGAGATGACTTGTGAAGGTGAAAGAGGCACTAAGCAGTATGGTGATAAGCAATGTTTGGGGTGTGTGGAGGCAAGCAAGCACCACTGGTATTGAAAAAGCCAATAAGATCAAAGCATTGATCCTTGATGATAACTGGTGGACCAAGAATGAATATGTGCTCAGTTTTACAGAGCCTATTCTATCTATGATCCGATTTACGGATACAGATGCAGCGTGCATAGGAGAGATTTATGATGGGATTGATTCCATGCTTGAAAGTATGAGAGACATCATACAAAATAAAGAGCAAGACCCAGAAGAAATGTTTTATAATGAAATCAAGACGTTGGTCATGAAGAGGTGGAATAAAATGACCACCCCATTACATCTCCTTGCTTATGCTCTCAATCCGAAGTATTATAGCAATGAAATACTTCGGCTACCCAATAGGCAACGACTATATGATGATGTAGAGGTTGCAAATGGAAATAGGGAAGCATTCAGAAGGCTTTTTCCTGATCCATCTATAGCTAGTGCGGTCCGCAACGAAATGGCCATGTTTGTAGCTTCAGAGGGCAGCATGAGAGAAATTGAGGCTCTTTTTGACAAATCTAGTTTGTCTCCAATCAAGTGGTGGTATGTACATGGCCATGATGCCAAGTATCTACGACCTATTGCAATCAAGATTCTGTCACAGGTATTCAATTTGAATTAAATTAAAAAAATTATTAAGTTATTGACATATTTTTTTTACATTGTTACAAATTTTAAATTCAAAAATTCTAACAATTAACAACTTTTTTTTGTGATAGGTGGCTAGTAATTCTTCAGCAGAGCGGAATTGGAGTACATATGGATTTATCCATTCTGCTAAAAGAAACAAGTTGGCATCCAAGAAAGCTGAGGATTTGGTATTTGTACATTCCAATTTGCGCCTCCTTTCACACAAGTCTGAGGACTATATGCGAGGGCCTAACAAACTTTGGGATATCCTTCCAGAGAATATAGACTTGGATGCCACCACATCTACATTTGCCCAAGTTTCATTACTTGGTGTGGATGATGTTGATGACAATGAAGAGAATTCAACACTAGGGGTGGAGAGTGGAGCTAGTGGGAGTTGTCCAAGTGGAGCTAGTGGGAGTAACATTCATAATTATTAATTATGAATATGAGGACTATCTAGATGAATTATGAATCTATGATTTAATCTACATTTGCATTTTGAAAAGGCCAAATGTCTTTGCAATGTATACTTTGAACATTTTGAAATTTGAAGCAATGAATGAACAAACACTATGTATTTATTATTTTCAAGTGTTTTACAAAAAAATTGAGTAATATGCATATATATATATATATTTTTTTAAAATATATATATAGAGACGTACCCACGACATATCCAAATCAAGGTTTTTGAAAAATGACGTACTCGCGTACCCGTACCCGTACCCGTATCTAAACAACGTAGCTCATAAATATAACCCATTGAGTTTTGCTTCCCATCCACCAAGCACAAAACCCTCACCAAAAGCTCCGACACCTACAAAGTTACAAACAAATTAAAGTTACAAATTTATAAATCAAATAAATACTAAGTTTAAAAAATTGAAAATAAGATAATCGATTTGAAATTTAAATTTAAATTTCAAGTTATTTTGACAATCTTTGTAGCTCTATTTTTGAAGGTCTCATTGAAAACTGCCTTCCCAACCTTGACTCCATCAACTTTCTTGGAATATGATGAGTCCATCCAAACTTGACTCACAAACATCTGCTTCAAAGAAGTCAACAAATTGCAAATACTTTGCAATGTAAAAAAGTGCATTGCAAACCTGGTGACACTTGCTCAAACAAACTCTTTTCTCTTGGTGTGCTCTCATCAAGTTGAGAACCCAAGGGTGATTGTATATATATTTTGAGATCTCTCTAGCTTCTTCTACAACTGGTCGCAACCAATCAAGTTTGCCTATGTCTTGCAAAATAAGGTCAAGGCAATGGGTTGCGCAAAGTGTCCAAAACACTGATGGATGTCTCTCCTTGAGAAGTCTTCCAATTGCCACATATGTTACTGCATTGTCTATGACAACTTGGACAACATTCTCGATGCCCACCTCTAAAACAAATTGCTCAAGCATGAGGCTCAAAGTTTTTGCATTCTTTATCTTGTTAGATGCATCAATGGATTTAAAAAAAACCAGCTCACCATTTGAAGATGCCAAAAATTTGATGAGGGTGTGGTTCTTTCCATCTGCCCATCTATTGGAAAGAATGGTGCATCCAAACTTATGCCACAACCTTTTTTGATCTTCTACAATTACCTTTGCATATTCAATTGCATTCTGGAGCAACCTCCCACTCAAGTATCTTGGAGAGGGTTCTTTGTACCTTTTTTCTGCAACTTCAATGTTGTCACCAAATATTCCCAATACGGGCTCTTTGCCATGTTGAAGGGAAGGTTGTTGAACTACTAAAAATTTGCACATGCTTTATCTGCTTATGTATGTGCTTTCTTGTTCCATTTTGTACCTTGCAACAAAGGTTGTGCTCCAGGTGTGTTTCTAGGCACAAAAAAAGAGTGTATCTGGGTCGAATTCAATGAAGATGTGCCATGGGGCTTGCGCGGCCCACAAGTAGAGCCCACAATTTCTGTAATAGCTACCTTTGCTGATGTGAGAGCAATGGCTGCTATTATGGTTTGCTTGCATTTTTGCTCTCTCAAATTTCTTTTCCTCCAACAATGTAAGCTCTGCTATCATCTCTTGTTTTGCCTCTTCCGTGACATTGGTGTTGATCATTTTCGGTTCCTATGGAAGAGCAACATCTGAGTTCTGTTCAAGGCTTCAGGATCACTCACAGGGTTCTCAAGACTTAGCCGATTCTATGCAGTCGCATGTAAGTCCAAAGAGAATTTCTATGCTTAGAGGATTTATGAGTTTGGGTCTCCCAGCAACTCCATTTTTACAAAGGAAGTGCTTTGTAATGTCCCCAAATTGGGACAAATGACCCAAACAAGGGTTTTCCACAAATCCTAACAATTTTGTAATTTATTTCTGAATACTGAAATTAAAATCAGCAAACCCTAACTGAATTAAGATGCTAAAACCACTACAAATAGATACAAACCCTAGGCGTCAATGTTGCACATTTAATTCAACAATTAGTGTGGTCTATATCCATTGAAATTCACCTCTAACCATATGAAAATGTCATACAAAAACCTATAGTAAATACTTGTTTTGGTGAAGAGAAATGGAGATGTACCGCGGGAAATTACCTTTGCAATATTTTTGATTTTCTTCTGAAGGGACACCTGCGTCCTCCCTTGCCAAATCAATCTTCAAACCCATGCAATAGTCAAAATCAATCATGCAAAAATCACACAAATTATTATAGCAATCAATGACCTCGAACTAGGCCACAAACATGATCCAATAGTCCACTAATGAAGTCACCCAAGCCAAGAGTTTGCAGCAATAAATCATATAAAATATAGGATTAGAATTAGGCCCCTAAAAGCACCCTCAAGTACCCCCAATGGCCTCCCAAACAAGTCGCCACACTCAGAGAAAATATAGAATAATATTCTGGAATTTATTCTACCTTCGATGACCCAAAATGATTATAAAACACTGTTAGAATAATCAGAAAAATATGATAATAATTTCAGAATTATTACCATCCACTTGTCGCATGTTTTCACCCTCCAATCACTCCAAATTTTCTTTAAAGGCAATTCGCCCAGCCCTCAAGGGAAGTCATTAGGCTCTAGGGAGCTCACTGCTGCTCTTAGGGCATTCGACCACCCTCCTTGCCCTGCAAAATTCACTTATTCGACTCTCCAAGGTATTCGCTCAATCCTTTGACAAGGTGGTGTTACAAAACACCCTTTAGAAGACCAATTGCATACTCAATATAAATCTGAAGCACAATTACAATGTTTGAATAGAGCTGCCCTCAAAGAAGGAATGGAGGTATTCATTCCCAAACCCCTGGTGCACTTGAAGGTTTTCGTCCTCAAGTCACTATGAACAAGCTTGACATACTTGATCATCCAAATCCATATCGCATAATACATGACTTTCAAATGAAATACAAATCCCCTTTATATATCCACCTTTTAATTATGAAGGAAGAGTTAGTGGATTATAAGGATAATTTACTTTTAAAATTATTTAATGGCTAAATAAGCCCATGACCCTCAAAAGGTCCCAACTTAAGTAAAAAACAAATTAGACTATTATTACTTTATTTTAAGTATTTAGGAATACTTTTTATTTTAGTAATAATATTATTTTTATTTCAAAATGGGGACATTACACGTTTCGACACATCTATTTTGGGTTTCTTCCTAGTGACGACTTCAGGGGGTGATGGGCCCTTGATGACATCTTGATGGCTTCCCGAGTTGTCAGTCATAGCAGGACTCTAGTCCAATCGAATGATGCCACGTGACAATTATTCGCAACTCTCGGCTGCCCTGAATCCGTTTAAAATGCCTTTCGACACTTAGTCGATTTTCAAGAAGTTTACCGTTGGCTCTCCACATCAACAACATTTCGGGATAGTGGAGCAGTGGGATGTTTCCATGTGTCGCAATCCCGATGACCTCGCGACTCGGAACCATCTAAAAAAGTTCAAAGCCTTCGGGCTAGCGGATTAGTGGGATGATGCCACAAGGCATCATCTCGTTGCTCTGCTATCCCGAAGGTATTCGTACAAAGCACGAAGCCCTAGAGCTAGCAGGTTAGCGAGATCTTGTCACGCAGTAATATCTTGTTTCATCATAAAGAGAACAATGAACATTTATTTGAAGCCTCAGCGGAGCAACGAAAGAGTGAGGAGGCACATGGAAGTGGCAGGCCCTGAGCACACAACGACAAGAGTACCCAACGAATGGGAGAACAACAACTGACACTCGATAGAGCTCGATTGATAGAGCTCGGGGAAGGGATAGACAAATAAGAAGCTATCACGTGGCCTAGCTGGTAGACCCACAACGCGGAGTCCAAAGTGAATAGGGATATGACACTTGGAGGCCATAGACTGCGGCTGGGGCTCAATGGGTTAAAGGGGTGACACGACCAAGTAACAAAGGAGGTGGCAAATGGAATGGCGCCATGCCATTAGTGCACTAGCCTAAAATTGATGGCTCATCTGGGCGTCAAGACCATCCTAAGCAAGATTTGCAGAATCAAAGTGTGGTGGCTCAAGGATTGTAGGATTGTGAGATGAATGACTCAGAAGGACATTGCAGTTGGCACAATAAATTGGATTAAACCCAAGTCTATAGAATTTAATGCTAATATAGCTAATAGCATTTATGTGTGAGCAAGACTAACACGACGAGATCATGACCAGAGCATACAGGACAAAGGAGCGTCTTAATGACAAGCATGGCATGGAAGTCCGTAGGGAGCAGCATTGAAAGCATAAACAACAAAATTAGGCAAAATATACCAAAACAAGTAGTTCCAAAAGATCTATAGCCGTATTACTGCACACGAAAGCTTGCAAATCGAGTTGTGGTCGTTGAGCAATTAAAGATTGGTTTCTTCACAACCAATGAGAGAGTGTGTTGAGCTGACAAGTTCAAGCCCGAAGCAATCATCGCCATGCCTTGAGGATGCAATTAGGATCCCGATTAACTTTGGCCATTCCTATCTGATTTGCAAAGAGATTGTGTCTCGATTTATGATATTCAATTTAATTCTCTCAGCGATATTCCTGATTGTAATCAGTGACCTGTGGGCTTCCCATTGCCTATAAAAGCCTAGGTCTTATATTGTAAAAGGGTTGACATTTCTAGGCACAATAATGCTGTCAAAATTTGCTCTTTACGAGCCCTTTTACCACTTGAGCCTTGCAACTAATGAGAATTGAGTTTGCCTTTCTTCATGATTCTTGCATTCTGTGTGTATTTTTTGTTTGTTGATCTTTGCCTATGGGTAATTCTCGCCCCTCTCATTGCTATCGATCCCTTCACACCTCTATGCAGAACTTGGCTCTCTCTTGCAGGTCGTTTGTTGTGTGCGTCCAGGTCTATACAGGCACTCCCTGTGGACTGTTTGTTGCCCCTCTTAGTGTTGTATTGTGTCCTGCGCCTTCATACAAATCATTTATGCAAATGCAGTATCTATGTTGGAAATTGTGTAATGTTTTCTTGTTTTCTGCAGTTGTAGTGTGTTCTTTAAAGCATGTAGAGGTGCTTTTTCTAGTCTTGGTACATCACCTTTTACATTTCAGTAATTCCTCTTCCCCCTTTTCCTCATAACATATTTTAGATTTAGGATTAACAGTAGATTTTATTTCAGCTCAGGCGGTCTACATGTTGATACTAAATTGGATGCATTTAGATTAGAAGGAAGTTGCCCTTCCCTAGAGGTTCGTCCCAAGGAGCACAAGAGTCCCACACCTTGGGGGATGATTTTATTATGTCACTGAACCAATTCTTCCAATTCAACGTGTGCACTGTTCAAGTGATAATCGGGACAAGGCATGATATCATAGCAAGGAATGCATAAAAGGTGTTACTTAAGGCAATTGATGCCTCATGACATCTTTGTGTAAAACGAACAAATTGAAATCATTTGGGACAATCCAACCCCCCATGTCATACTTCCAAGCAACACTACGAGAATTGGGGGATGCTGTTTTCCCACCACTGACTGAATTTGACCTTGATGCACTAGTAGATGCCATTGTTTGCTAATGGTATACCTGCAAACATGTTCAAAACAAAAAAAAAAAAAAAAAAAAAAAAAAACAAAACATTTAACACATTAAAATACAACATTTAAAAAAAAAAAGCACATCTCGATGTAACCCTAGGACAAAATATTGAAAACATTGAGATCGATTCTCTACAATAAATAAATTATAATGATAAATGAAAACTATAACATTTAAAAAATAACATTTTTAATAAAAAATTATGCATAATTTGTAAATACTAAATAGCATTCCACAGAATTGAACGGGATGCATGAAATTTGAATATTAAAATTTAAAATATTTATCAGACATGTTTATAATTTAATTACAAGTCATTTACATGTTCGAAATTTAAAAAACAAACACAAAACAAATGTATTGACATGAAAATCGCTTTGCTGAATTCTTCTTCCAATTCGCTCTTGAATGTTCCAAATCTTGTGTGAATGCAATGAGGGGGTGTGTTTCAATTTATAAGACAAATCTCTACGTTTTTTCAGCATTTTATTTGTATTTTATCAATGTTTGACATCTGTTTGCAGACCCGGATGTGTGCTGGCCGCGTTTGGACACGTTCTAGATGAGTCTAGATGCATATAGCACATGTATAGGCCTTTCTGTGCTAACTCGCAGAGTACTCACCAGGGACTCACAGTGAAGACTTTGCGAGTACTCGCTGGAAGGCCAAAAATCAGCGGTTTTTAATGTTTGGCGAGTTTGAGTGGTGGTTAATCGCCTTAGCATTTTCCCAAGGAGTAACCGAGTACTCGATGATTACTTGTCGGTTATGTAATCTATGCTATATAGTATATACCATATGCTTATTGATTGCTTTGCATAGGGTAAATAGTAAAACATAGATTGCAGTTTTATAGTATTTAGCAAGCCGCAATAGACAATATAATCATTGACTACTTTGCAGAGGCATCAAGAGGGGTTGGTGAGGAGCCAGATGTTACATTTGGCTTTGCTGATGATGTTGGCATTGGAAAGGAGGAATTTTTACCTCCCACTCCCATGAGGCATCCGCATCAAACTTATTCTAGGTGCTAGAGATGAAATGTAATATGTATTTTTGATATTTCATGACTTTATGAGCGTTGTAGTTTGTAACTTTGTAGTATTGTACTCTTTTTTAGTCTCACATTGATAAAAAATATACTTATGGGCCTATAGCATTCTCTACATTCATTTCTCATGTCATTTAACAATGTTTTACAATTAATTTAATTTAATTTAATTTTATGAATTTATATGTTTTTTAAAGTAGCGATAAAGTTGCCAAGAAATGTCGAGAAATTGCTAAGAAATTCCCGAGATCTGAGATTTGGTGCAAATTTTGCCCTCTCGAGAAATCGCTCAGAACAAGATTTTTGAACTATGGCTAAGACTAAAGACAAATCTAGGGACAAACATCTTATAATATATGTTGTGCTTAGGTACACGACAATGTCTCGTGGCACTTCCTTGGGTACTTCTCCTTTACTAAGCCATACATCAAATTGTCCCTTTGCTGGTCCCCTAGACACACTTGTTAACAATAACACAACTTTGTTGGAGCAAGCAGGATCAACCGATGTTTTACAGGAATTGGAGGCATCTTTAGATACATTGGTGGGTATACCATCAAAGCGTATGTGATCATTATAGAAGTGAATTTAAATGAGGTTACTAAAGCATATGCCATGCTTGAAGGCCCATACCTAGCTAGAATCCTAGGCATTGTAGACATAATTTTGAAAGGGAACTCTCAACTATTTATGCCAATAGGCGTTCTATAATGGCAGCTGGAGTTGGTGGTGGACTGTAATATCTGTGAGTTGTTAACAATTAATGGCCGACTTTAAATTTGATGTCCATTTAACTATCATAGGGTAGTTTCAACCTTAAATTTGACGTTCATTTAATCGTCATATGGAAGTTTTGTCTTTATTCTTGGAGATGTCAATCTAAAAATCGTAATATTTTAGGCATATGTTTGAGTTTGTAGCCCTTTTTTTCTTGGAAAGAGGTTTTTCAAACCAACACAATGGTGTAGCTAGATTGAGGCCATCATTCACCAGGGAACTGGAAGTATGCGAATAAGGTAATGGAGTCATTAATCAATTTGTTATGTTACAAATCCAAGATAGCTGCCCGAGATTGATATCTCTTGGCTTTTTTCGAGTATATGTATTTAAGATTCTGTACTGGTTATATATTATAAGGGCAGATCCTTAATGATTCATTGAAGAGAAGGGAGATGTATCAAAAATATGGTCATGGCACACATACGTAGACAAGTAAATTAATTGGCTAGTCCTTAGCCGGCAATCATGTAATATAAGAACGTAATGGTGAGAGGACATGACTCAATAGAGATATGGGGCATAGAGCAATAGAGTTTGGCCCTATTCTTCCTTATAAAGCCATGCACTCCATTGTAGTCCTTTGTGCCTATGCCAAGGAAGAAATCATAGAATCAAGGCAACCAAAATTCCAATTTACTAGTGAAACTATTAGTAAGAATGAAAGAAAGAATGAAGAGAAATGGTAGGCATACGACACACTAAAATATTCACGTGTGTTTGTCTTTTAATTAAGCATAAACAAGTTATATCAGTCGAGGAGCTTGATAACCGAACATTAGTTAATAGATAACTAATAGTTCATCAATAACTTTAATACCCTACCCCCCTCCGTAATGACTAAACTGGATACTATTTACAAATTTGCCTTGCAATTTTACAAACAAAATGGAATCAAGAAGTTTAGTCATTAGACACCACTTTGAAATCTGGAGTCCTTTGACATTTTGCTGCTATCCAATGTATGAACTTTGATTGAGACAAAAACCGAGAAAGATTGCTAACAACAAAACATTGATCCTGTCGTGTGGACGTAAGTTATATTAGGTTGTCCACCAATCGTCAATAGAGTGATTTGTAAACCGGTGATGGGTCATCATTAGTTGATAACTTCAGCTTGACCTCCATAGTTCTGAATCCAGAATCTTGGAGATGCTGATTAAACAAAATATACCAATCTCGTGGAGCTTTGCTCAAATCCATACACGGACTTAATCAACTTGCAAACTATATTATCACGACCAAGTACCCAAAAACTTTCAGGTTGCACCATGTAAACTTCCTCGTCCAAATCTCCATTTAGGTAACCAAACTGACTTGCTATGGAGAGAAGCAACCTAATTGTAACTACCTTAGTAGTAAGAGCAAAAGTACACATCTCCTCATAGTTGTCTATTCCCTCTTGTTGTGAAACTCCTTTCGCAACAAGACATGCCTTGCACTTATCCAGAGTACCATTGACTTTGATTTTGACTTCGTCCACCTATTTGCAACCAATGGGTTGTTTAAATGACGGTTTGTGTATCATAAAAAGCGCATAAATGAGAGCAAAATGATCATACTCTGCTAGATTAACAACCTTGGTTTTGTGCCTTTGATTGAGGCATTGCAACGTCCTGCACAACTAACCGTGCATTTGATTGAGGCATTTCAACCTCCGACACAACCTGTATGATGGAATCTCTCTCCACAAATGCATTTAAGTTGACTATTGCCGAGGCGACAAACATATATAGGCCACCTTGCCCAATGCCTAGGGAAATTACACCGTATTGTTTCATATTAGGCACAATACACTGCTTCCCCGAAGAATTTACAACAATGTTGGGATTTTCTATTATTTAACTAATAGATGAGATTTTTATTCATGCTAGGAACATACCTAACATTCTTTACAATGATTTTTTTAGCACTATTCAACATTATTCAAATATCTCCTATCGCATCTACTGAAGTTTAATAGTGACTCCCTTTCAGCTAATAAAATTGAATAAAAATATGTATTTGCAGTAAATGTGACATACTAGTCTTTACGACGCGTAAAATGTCTGGATATGCTAGAATCATTGAACCAACAACTGGTAGCACTATTGTTTGAGTAATGCCATGAGGGTATACTTCCTCAAAATCCCTTTCATCTTCAACTGCTACCACATGTGCTTGATTGCTTTGTTTGGAAAGAGCATACCGTTGCTTTTGGCGATTCTTTTTGACATGCTCAACCATATAATAATAAAAAATATTCACCTGATACTTGGAAGATGAATCACTAGGGATATTGTAATGTCCCTCAATGGGACAATTAGGCAAAGCTGGGGTTTTCCAACAAACCCTACCTAATCCAAACCCCTTCAAAGAATCTAAAAAAACAAATTCAGCGAATAACACACTTCAAAAAATGAAGCAACATCCAACAATTTCCTCCCCCAAACCCTTAGGCGATTCAAGCAAAAATTAGATTTGATACTTCTAACCTTCCAAAAAATATGAATTGAGCTTTATATTGCAACCACTAATTTTAGAATTCAAAATATTCACTCCAAAGTCGAAACTCAGCTTTCTGAAATTTATTATTGCAAAATTACAACAAAATTTCATAAATTCACAACTTTCACAATATTTGGAATTTCAATGCAAGTGATAGTTCAAAATGATTACAAAAATAGTAGTCATCAAACAAAATTAAAATCAGAATTTTCTCATCACAGGAAGCCCACCAAAAGTTATCTTGAAGTTTTTGAAATCCTAGTTCACTGCTGAAGTAATATAATAAATTCAGAATATTATCTAGGGCACAATCACCTTAAATCATGTGCAAATCAACCCTCAAACAATTCATCAAGCTGGAATAAATTGCTAAAAATACCTCTAACCTTAGTAGAGGGTTCCAATTAGCTCTCTTGAGAGGGGTCGCCACACTCCCAAAGCAAGTCGCCACCCCAGAGATGGCCTCCTAGATCAATCAAACTCTTCAAATTAAGTTTGCCCACCTTTTTGACTTGCAAATTATGAATTTTCAGCTCTCTATAGGGTTTGAAACAATACTTGATGAAGCTGGTGTCTAAAAAATCCTTTGTAAGTCCAATTGCATTCAACCATGCAAATATACACAATTACAGTATTTGAATAGAGCTGCTCTGAATGTAGGAATGAAGGTTTTCGTCCCCAAACCTTGTCACACTTGCAGGTTTTCATTCTCAAGTTGTGGTGAACAAGCTTGACATACTTGATCAACAAATTCAACATCCAAAAATGCATAACCTTTCCAAATGAGCCTTTTACTTTTTATAGCCATTCTCCAAATGTGGCGCTGAAAATAAGGAGAGAGAGTTTACCTCTTTCATTTAAAAAGATAATATATAAAGCTTTCTTATAAAAACACTTTTTCGGCCTTAAGTTCCCATGACCCTTAAAAAGGTCCCAACTTAAGTGGAAATTAGATCATAAAGTGCTTTCTATTAAATGGTTTTGAAGCCCTCAAATGTCTTTTTTTTATCTTCTTCCCTTAGCCTTTTTAGGAACAATCAAGGCTAAGGACTTATGCAAGTTTGTACCAAAAAGGGGGACATTACAATCCTTTCCACCCAAAATTGCTTGTCCTCAAGCAATTGCAAAAGCCATGGGACTGACCCCACTTTCTTCATGATGCACTTACCGACTGAAATGGCTTTCTGCTGAAGAGAAGCTCCAGTTTGAATTCCCAACTTGCTAAACCTGTATTTTAGAGGCTGCCTCCATGAGCTCAAAGTGTAATGACCACCTTTCAAGGACTCCTCATAACGCCAAAGAAATAACACATGCCATATTGGTTTGGTTTTGATGTAGCCTTTCACGGTGGTCAATGTGCCCTCACAAAATGTTCCCAAAACTTGGAAAGAAGTAACAATAATCTTATCTTGAAACATACCTTGGGTGAATATAGAACATAGATGCAACCTCTTTTGAGTGTCTCAAAACATGTGGCATGCCATTTCTCTGACTTCCTTTTATCACCTCCTTCATAAATAGGAAGAGCATAAAAATGATCAAATAAAAGCCTCAACCAACCTACAAGATAGGATTGTACCTCCCATTCTTTATCAAGTCAAAAGCGTGCCTCATCATAAACATTTTCAGAATACACCATAGGCTGGAATTTATAAAAAAAATCAATTTTTTTCCTTCTACATACTGCTGTACCTACCCCTTAAAATCAGAATTTTCTGAGTGGTTAATTTCAGAATGTACCTTGGCATGTGTCCTTCCAATCATGGGCTGTAGCGTGTCCTTAAAGTGTAAATTTTTTATCCTTTTAGGTGGCTGGAATTGTTTTGTTGACTTAGAAAAATTTGAGCCAAAAAAATTCTGACTTCAAACATCTTTTTCTAGCTTTTCCCCTTGGCGGCCATATGTGAAATAAATTGCTCTTGACGTCCAAAAAAGTCCATAGGTAAGCCTAGGTGAGTCTGGCATTTTCTGGTAAGCATAAGGACCATCTTTTCTTGCAATTCGACCCTTGTGAACAACTGCTTACAATTTTAGCCCTCTCCAAAATCAAGAAGGGTCTCACTTTCCTTAAAACACCTTCATTTTCATTTTGGCAAGAAGGAATAGGAATTGACTGAATTTTGGCGTCCAAACTTCAAATGTCCTTCTCTTGGTGGCTGCCCTTCAAATTCAGCCTTACATGCCTTCAATTTTCTTGATTTTTTGATTTAAATTCCAGTTGATTGCCCATCATAAGAGGCCTATGATTGACTGAATTTTGATGTTTAACAAGCTTATGGAGTGGCTGCCCCTTGTATAGTTGGAAATTAGGCTCGGTCAATTGTTTTAAGGGTTATTTTTCATCCAATTCGAAACCCATGCTTGGCACCCTTAGTGATCTTGGTTTTGATGGCTCCACCTTCTTACCAAACTCATCAATGATTCTCTCAAAGAATTCCTCATGTGTCTCAATGATGTTGTGCCCATGTGTTTCCCATCCATGACGCCACCATTCATGGGCAGCCCCATCCAAATATTGGATGAGAAAAATTAGGGCTTCCTTTCAACCCGTAGGTGTCAAATCAAGGTACTCTCTCACCTTGTCCACCCAAGCTCTCACCAGAATACCTTGATCACCATCAAAAGTTGGAAGAACTATTTTTCCCAAGTCGTCATGTGTAACTATGTGCCCACGGCGCCCTTTGCCATATCTCAAACCTAGCCAATACTTGAAGCCCCTTCCCTTTCTATACTATGGTGCAAGTGTCAAGTACTCATCATAATCTTCCATTAAATCTCAACGAACGTCCATGATCTTGCGCCTGAGTAAGACTTTCAATCCTACCCGTGTCTATGTCACTGTTTGATTTAAACCTTGAATTTGCATATAGCCAAGATATGGTTCTGATACCACTGTAATGTCCCCAAATGGGACAATTAGGCAAAGTTTGGGTTTTCCAACAAACCCTACCTAATCCAAACCCCTTCCTTCAAAGAATACAAAAATACAAATTCAGCCAATAACACACTTCAAAAAAGGAAGCAATATTCAACAATTTCCTCCAAACCCTTAGGCGATTAGAGAAAAAATCAGATATGATGCTTCTAACCTTCCAAAAAATATGAGCTGAGCTTTATATTGCAGCAACTAATTTTAGAAGTCAAAATATTCACTCCGAAGTCAAAACTCAGAATTCTGGAATTTATTATTGCAAAATTATAGCGAAATTTCATAAATTCACAACTTCCATAATACTTGGAATTTCAATGCAAGTGATAGCTTAAAATGATTACAAAAATAGTAGCTATCAAACAAAATTAGAATCAACATTTTTTCATCACGGGAAGCCCACCAAAAGTTGTCCCAAAAATTTCAAAACCCTAGTTCATTGCTGAAGTAATATAATAAATTCAGAATATTATCTAGAGCACAAAATCACCTTAAATCATGTGCAAATCAACCCTCAAACAATTCACCAATCTAGAATAAATTGATAAAAATTCCTCTAACCCTAAAAAAGGGTTTTAAAAGCCAATTAGCCCTCTTGAGAGGAGTCGCCACCCTCTCAAAACAAGTTGCCACCCTAGGGATGGCCTCCTAAATCAATCAAACTCTCTATAGGGTTTGAAACAATTCTTGATGAAGGTGGTGTCCAAAAACACCCTTGTAGGTCCAATTGTATACAACCATGCAAATTTGAAGCACAATTATAGCACTTGAATAGAGCTGCCTTGAATGTAAAAATGGAGGTTTTCATCCCCAAACCCTTGTCACATTTAAAGGTTTTCGTCCTCAAGTTGTGGTGAATAAGCTTGACATACATGATCAATAAATTCAATATCTAAAAGTACATAACCTTTCCAAACGAGTCTTTTTTACGTTTTATATCCCTCCTCCAAGTGTGGTGCCGAAAATAAAGAGGGAAAGTGCATTTTTTTTAAAAAAAGAAAAAATATAAAGCTTCCTTATAAAAACACTTTTAGGCCTTAAGTGCCCATGACCCTTAAAAAGGTCCTAACTTAAGTGGAAATTAGATCATAAAGTGTTTTTCTATTAAATGCTTTTGAAGCCCTCAAATGTCCCCTTTTTCTCTTCTTCCCTTAGCCTTTTTAGGAACAGTTCAAGGCTAAGGACTTATGCAAGCTTATACCAAAAAGGGGGACATTACAGATATATTTCCACTTCCCCTTTGACTAAGCAACAAATGTACCTTGTTTGTCTAGCTTTGAACTTATTTGCTTGTGTTTGCTTTCATTTCTTATACAACAAAAAGGAACTGACCTTATCAAATGTCAGTGTTTGGCTTTTTGCCATTAGGTGTAAAGCTTCCACGAAAGATTCATATGAAGGCGTCAAATTGTTTAGAACAAGAGCAATTGGGTCGTCATCATCCACTGTTTTGTTTATGGCAATGAGTTGGTCTCAGAGATCATTCATATAAAAAAGATGTTCTAATAGGGAATCACCTTCATCCATCTTTGCAGAAAATATTAGTTTCTTTAGGTATAGGACTTGACTTTTCTGTGAAGTTTCATACTTGTTTTAAAGACTGGTCCAAAGCACATTTGCCATAGTGGCATTCCGGACTTCAGGTATCAAATCATCTGAAATAGACAATTCGACAACAAAAGAGCCTCTTATGATGTGTCATAATCGACAAAGTTAGTAGCAAGTCTTGCTTCCTTGTCAAAATTAATTTTATTGCAATCCTGATATTCAGTGATCATAAGTATCTTGTGACTTAGACGTAGTTTTGGCTAGTTCGTTTTTGCGCTTTTGACAAAACTAAATTCTGGATATTGGCCATTATACACACAATATTTGACCACTGACCTAAAAATCAATGCAAAAAGGGAAACGCAATTTGAATGCCAAAATACTTAAATCTTAGATGAGACTTTCCCAAGTTTGCAACATTTTGGTTTGGACTGTGCTTTTGCACCAGCAGTTTCAACGCTCCTTGTTTCCTAAACATTGCGGTTTTGTTGACTGTACTCACATTGTTGGTAAATTTTTACTGCATACAAGCTTAAATCGCTGCAAATCGTGACATTTTACAAAAATGTCTTTAAATCATCTGAAGAATTGTCTTTTCTGATCTTCATGTCTTTATTCCGTAGTTAGGTCATGTGCCTTAGTGTGAAAGACAAACTTCTGCTCTTGCTGTCATGTCCTACTGGAACTCACAATCACGACCTTCGAAATTGCGATTTTTCAGATGGTTTGTGTTTGATCTTTCTACAGTGTCGTTCTCCTTTAGCACATGGAAGTGATGTTCTCCTAGTCTCTACAAATCACGTCGTCCTCTGCACACTTGAAACTTCCCATCTATTTTGGTTGGTACTCTGATCGCAATTGAAATCACGTCTTCACGTCTTCTGTTCTCTCTGCATTGTCCTTCAAGTTTTTGATTTTCCCGTGCCTTAGCACATTTGTTGTTCACTGGACTATAGAATCTAGATAGATGTGAAACTCATGATTGTTGACTATCTAGAAGCATCTTTTTCATTGTCATTTTCCTTTTGGATCTTGTTTAGTTTCCTGCCCATGCTTCAGTATCTCCTTCATTGCCTGCAAATCGTGAATGCTTTAGCGAATCCTTCCATCTGGTCTAGTAAATTGTGTTGGGAGTGTGGTGAAACTTTGTCCACCTTCTGTGCTTGCATTGCATGTCTTTGCCGCCTTCACCATTTGTACCCATTTCCTAGGGCTTCCTCGAACTTGGCTCAAACCTCTTTCTTCCGTGTTTGTACCCTTCTCCTATGGCTTCCGTGAACACCCACTCTGTTACCAATGTTAGTAAGAATGAAGAGAAATGAAAGGCATATGGCACTCTAACATACTCCTGTGTGTCCGTCTTTTATTAAGCATAAAGAAGTTACATCAGTTGAGGATGTTGATAACTGAAAATTATTAAATAGATAACTAATTTTTCATTAATCACTTTAATGGAAACAACGGAGTAGACAGAAGCAAAGATGAAGGCATAGCCTCCACACCAAAATAGAGATGCCTCTTGGCTAGCGTCTTGCAGAATATAAAAGACACAATCTCAGTCCATGAGGAGATGTTGAAAGACCTACTAAATCCCATTGCCAAGCTGTTGCCTCAAGGGGAAGCATCTAATTCTATGTTAGTCGACGAATATGAGCCCCATGCACAAGATGACCCCCACTCAAAGCCCAATATTCGGACCGTTAGGACATGCACAAGGGAGCATCCAAGGGCATTGGACCCACTCCTTGTATCTGAGACCCTCCACTGCTCAGCTTATATCACACTCAATTGCAGTTTATTTTCCATAGGACCTTGGTACTGCGGAATACTAAAAGTCTCTGAAGACATTTACCATCACCATTTCAGTTTATGGTGGATCACAAAGGATTGGTGGAATGACAACTAAGAGAGCTATCAATACAAATGTAGATGATTCAAGAAGATCAGAGCAAAACTATGGAATTTAATTAAGAGAGATTATGATGGACTGTCTCCCTCTGTTTCAGTACTCCTTGGACGCTTCACGCCACCTTCTACCTACCAAATAAGAGATGAATAGAGTTATCAGGGAGGATATTTACAGACAGTATATTCATACCACTTGGGTTAACCCTGATGAGGGGTTACGCCCAAAGATGGCCTTTTATGTGGTACACTATTTGCTACTGAGGGACGGGCTTATTATCCACCCTCAGTACACTTTCCGCCATTGGATGCATGCTCTCTGTATTCCCCTTGGACAGTTCAAAGTGGGTTCTCATAGGCTTTAGATTGAGACAGATCCCCAGATGGATCGAGCAGACAAGATATGTCAGTTATGCAGCCTTCAGGAGGTCGAGTCGGAAGAGCACTTCATCTTCTGTTGCCCCATCTACTACGAGATCAAAGGGAGGTTCCACTGCCTCTTTAGGGAGACCCAGAGTCTCTCCATCCTCTTCAGATATGAGGACCAGAGATGTCTGGGTCTATACATACAGGAGGCCCTCAGGGTTCGTGACCACATGATTCGGGGCCACACTAGACCACAGTCTATCCAGCGGATTACTTCCTTCTTCATTGTGCTACCTTTGGGGAGAGGCACTAAGCGTCAGATCGACACCAACACGGCTTCACACTCCAGAGCAGTACGGATCCGAGGGACCATTTACAACCACCCGAGATCTTATCAGCGTAGCCATTCCAAGTCTAGTCCCAGGAGTCAGACTATGTCCACCAGATCATCGTGTCGGGCTACTCCCTCCATACGGTAGCACATGGGACAGACCAGACACTCCACCTTCTCCTCCACTGGTTATCCATCTATTTTGAGCTTTTTCTCGATGGCCTCGGATGTTAGGAGAGTTGGGTCCACTCCTTGATGGACCTCCTTCATTGCTTTCCCTGGTTCTTCTCTCATTTTGTATTTTCCCACCTCTTCGTTTGGTTGGGGTTGTTGGCTGTGGGTTGTTCTTCTTCCTTTCTGGCTACACTCGCTATTTGTTGTATTATTTCTCTTTCAGCTTTGTTTTCTCCTTGGGAAACCATTTGGTCTTCCCACTTTGCTCTGACACTTTTGTACTCTAGAGTCCCGTTGACCTACTTTTGTGGTCATTTGTCGGACATTAATATATTTATCTTATCTTATCTATCTCAATGATTTTAAGGAGCTTGATATGGCTATTCAGCAGCAACTTGCATAATTCAAAGGTTTTCAGCACAGAAGGTAAGATATTTATTGATGCAAATGCAGAAAGATCAAGAAGTCAAGAGAAAAAACTGTGGAATTTTTGCCAATCCTCATTTTGCTTAGTGATTTGAAGGAGCTTGATTTGTTGATCCAGAAACAGTTTACACAACCTGGAGGGTTTTAACATCATTTGGCTCACTCAACATTTCAGCCTCCACAACGGCTCTGGAACACGTCTTTAGCTCAGAAGGCTATGGCATCGGGAGCAATGCTACTTTCTCATCTGCAGTACCATCCAGAAGTGAAATAATAAATAACCTGCACCAGGAGGTGCCAGCACAACCATTGCTTACTTACAGAACCTAATTCAAAGGATTTGAATCATCACAACCATATTAGCAAAAAAGGTCCAAATTGAAAACAATAACCATGTTGTCTCCTGATGATGGATCAAGTAGCATGATACGAAACTTCAATGTATGAAAACTTTCTTTCATAGGTTCTCCAGAGATATTCTTTCTATTAACCATATTTTCTCGTGTTCTTGTCCATGCGTATTAAAACCTTTTTTTTTGGAGTGGGTCACTGTCGACCCATTCTTCATCTGTCAGTAAGCTTAAGTTGACCCTAAATTGAAAATTTCTATATGAAGGAAACCTCCAAACTCTTTGGAAGATTTGCTTGGGAAGGATTTTATGTCATTTTCTCTCTCTTTTTTCACCAGTTTTTTTCTAGAATGTATCACATTTTTTGAATCTCATATTTTCTATTTTAATGAACATGGATACCATGACTACAAACAACATGCAGCAATCTCAGATGTTCATGACTTTGACATAAATTATACCTCCGTCTATGCCCAAGTTTGACGTTCGCTTTCCTTAATATGGCAAGAAAATAGTATTGTAATCCTACATTGTTTGCTTACAGCCTTGTCTGAGTAAGGTTGGCTTTGATGCCAAAAAAAAAATCTATTCATGTTACTTTGGAAGGTTTCATTGGAAAAACATAGAAAATCTGAATTCACTATCTCGCAAATCTAGAGTATAAATATTTTATGTCAGGTGACAGTTCTGTTTTACAAACCTAGTAATCATTTTAAAACACCTTGCCATGGGTGATAGGCTGATAGCAGACATCTCCAAATCTGCAATTTTGTACTCTATATTTTCATATAATACAAGTTTATTCTTTTTTCTGATTAAAAAATGTTTTTTGTTTGAGAACACATTACTTTTATTATTGCATTTAAGGATAAACGGACAGGTTGAGAACTGTGTCAGAATTGTGATATTGAATACACAAATCCTGTTGTTTTCTATTACCCCAAATATTGTTTTGCGTGCATGTGCACAAACAGTCACATATAAATAGTTAAGTACTTTTTGCTGATAATTTGCTTGTATTAATGATGTTATGCAGCTTGCACAGAAGGAGTTGCAGAAGATTAACACATATAAGGCTCCTCGAGATAAGCTGGTTTGCATTCTCAATTGCTGTCGAGTCATAAACAACTTGCTACTCAATGTCTCCATGGCAACAAATGACAATCCTCCTGGTGCTGATGATTTTCTTCCTGTACTGATTTATGTTACCATCAAGGCAAGATCTCATTGGAAACTGTGGTATTTTTTTGTGTGAAAATATCCGTGTTGATCTGATTATTCTTCTGTAGAAATTAATGGCTTGCTTTATTTGAGCTCATTTAGATTTGTCTTGCATCATGGCCTCCTTTTATGTCTTTTATTCATTATTTACATTAGATTTTAAAGATGAGTCTCTGCTTTAAAGGTTTTTGGTTAACCCCTTTATTGAGGATCAGGAAATGCAAAAGTTACAGGATTCGTGATTAGAGGTTTATAAAGAGTTTTTGAAAGTGAGTGGAACATATGAACATCCAGAGATTATATCCCGTGCATCCTATTCTTGGTTTTTTTCCTCGCTTGGATGAACTTTTGGCTAGGTTCCTGGATGAATGTGATTGTGATTTGATAACAGAAGAAGATTATCATATGTGATATCCTTTAAAAGTAAATTACAAAGGAAAATAATCTGATTTAATAGAGGGCAATTGTAGGAAGGTGAAAAAATAAACAGAAGATGGAAGATGGAGCACACTGTATTTTTTGTGCCTATAAACTAAACTGCTAAAATACAGTCCTTATAAAAAAGAGTAGAAAAATCGAAGTGCTTTCATGATAAAGGAAGAATGCAACCACATACATGGAAGATGCGGGAGTTTATGTATCTGCCCTATCACATAACACAAGTGCAATCATTAATATGAATCCAGTGAAAAGTAAAGTAGCGAAAGGGAAGAAATATACATTTGAAACCTAAATATGTCCCATTTAAATTGGAGATATTTTCTTAATGTGAGCTGTATGAATATTTTAATGTTCATAAATAATATTATCCATATCATTTTCCTAGCTACCAGGTGCAATTTTCCAGATAGATAAAGAAGCATGTAACAATGTCTGGTTGCTAGCTGGATTCTGTTTAGTTGTTTCTATGAGATGCTGGTGTTATGCAGATGAGAGTATAAAAAGGGATTGGGAAGATATTGAAGGCCCATCTACGATTTTTGGCGTGTCAGGTGAGCAAGGAATACCAAGAGGAATGGAGCAAAGGTCATGTCTACAAATGAAAGGCAAAGAATTCAAATGGTCATTAAGCCTATTTGAGGATTTGGACTTATAAGGATCTTTCAGCCTTACAGAGAATCAACCCCTTTGAGGTCATCTCTTTATGCATTGAATTTTGATTATTGATCTGGCACAAGTCTTTCTTGGTATTTCGAAACCAAAGACTTTATGGGAGCTACTTGGAACCAAGACTATGCTATGATCTTATCATGACCATTTAATTATTATTTGCAATGGAGGAGGCATATGCATAATCCTAAGATTTAATTGGTTGAAATATTGTGTAAAAGAGGGGCATAATATGAATGGGCATTGCTTGACTAGTGGATCTGTAAACTCCTAAGTTCAATTGCTTACTTGAATTTGCAGAATTATAACTTGCTGTCCTTTTTAGTTGAACACTAAATTTATCATTTTGATTGCTTTAGGGACTTAGAATTAGTGTAGTATGTTGTTGGAACATGAAGCAGAACTTATAGCATGGAAATCAGAATGTAAACAATAATGAACAGTATGAATAGTAAGCATTAAACACACACAACAATGGGCACAAGACTTCAGACATGGAAAACCCCAAGGTGGGGAAAAACCAGTTAGAAGTGGCAACTGCACTTCTTCCTTATCTTTCTTATGGCCAAAGAGTTTTAGAAAAATTACAACAGCCACTTTGTTGTTTGCCCAATTAGCTCTCTGCCACCTTTCTTCCTCCTACAACCAACTGAACATCAACTTTGTCATTCACACACCTTCATATTGATTTGTGCCTCCCACTTATCATCCCTCAAGAGTGTCTTTTTGTGGACTAAAGGACTCCCAAATGTCTTGGAACTAAAGAGACAGTGTCTTTATATCGTTACTCTACCTGTGCAATTGAGGCAGGTGAAACCACCGCTTAATACAGACTGGCAGTTACATAACCGCCTGTGTTAACTGGCAGTTACGAAACTACGGCTTGCAGAGATTGCAGTTACACATCCACCCCTTGCAAACACTGGTGGTTTCATTTTTGTATGTGAAATACTCATTTTGAGCCCTGTTCATTGACTGAAACTTCTTGTTCTTTGGCTGGATGATGAAGAGGTTTGTTTTTCTTGATCCCTATGGATCATACTTCTTTTGAGAGGCTTTTGGTCCCGCAACAGCTTAGTAATTGAAGAGATGTGGGAAGAGCTCTCTTACTTTTTCATTGAGGTACCATCTTGCTTTCCTTTGATGATGACTTGCCAAGATTCTTGTGGCCCTCTAGTCTATTGACTTTTCGCTGCAACAATACATTCTCTTCCAACTCCACTTGTACATCCAAGACAAAGTCTTCTATAGGGGGTACCAATTTTCCTCCGCGTTAATTCAACATGGATGGCTCATATAGGTGCAATTTCTCACAAATATACTACTAGGTACAGACTCAGGAGTGGGGGAAGGTCAAGCCTAAAATCATCCTCTCCAATTTGCTCTTAAGATGGTGAATGGCCCATACCTCAGAGGTTTGAATTTCCTAACTTGTCCTTGAAACATCTCTTTGCTGATTGCTCAAATACAATCATACCTTGTCTCCTGCTTTGAGCGTGTGGCTCTTGCAGTGTTGATCATGTCGAGCCTTGTACTTGGTTTGAGACTTATCCAATTGTGTTTTCACTTTGAGATAGATTTGCCTAATCCTCTCAATAATTCTTGCTGCTCTTGTCACCTCTGAATCTTCTTCTTCTCCCCTTTACCATACTATTGCAACATTGAGTGGGTTAGCAGGCATATAGCCCAAACATGTTTTGAAAGGTGACTTGTTTGTGGATTTATGTATTGTCATGTTGTGTGAGTGCTGACTATAGGCCAAACACTCATCTCAAGTCCTTGGATACTTTCTGTTGTAACCTCCTATCAGCTGTACTAGTTTGTGGATGGAAAGTTGTGCTTCTTTTGAGCTTTTTATCTATCTTGCTCTACAAGGTGGTCCAAAACTTCCAAATAAATCTGGAGTCTACGTTTAAAACAATGGACTTAGGCAAATGCAGCCAAACATTAGAAAAGAATAACTGAGCTCTTCATGTCCTTTTACTATCTTCTTGCATGGAATCGGAATACGTGTTATGCTAAATCTATCTTCTACAACATATAGATAGTCATGCCCATGCTTAGACGTTGGTAAAACTCCCACAAAATCCATAGAGATGCTTTCCCATGGTCTAGTAGGCACATTTAGAGGCATGTACAATCCTTCTTTCCTAACCTTAGGTTTGCTTGCACAAGATAAGTTACATCCTATGATGAATCTAGATACATGTACCTTTGCAAATGAGCCATGATTTTGCCAACACCAAAATGGTATAAAACTTTGGAAGTATGTACTTCCCTCATCAATAGAAGTCTTTCTCCCTTTGGGGCACATAGTTTGTCCAACTTGTAGAGTAGCCGATCTTTGAGGTAGCATTCACCCTTGCCTTCAACATAAACTTTCTTGACCTGCAATTGTTGGAATGTCTACCCAAAATTTGCATCATGTCTATGCTTCTTCATAAGCTTCTTTTGCGAAAGGCTCAAGTTGTGAAATTGTTCCAAAGTTGAAATTTGCTTTGTGATTGGTGGTGTAGATAACATATCAGCTATTAAATTTGTGCTTCCCTTCTTGTACTTGATCACAATGGTGAAATTATTGAAGAAAACCCATCCATTTGTAGTGTAAACATTGCTGCATTTTATTTTGCATTTGCAAATATTGAAGAGTTTTGTGGTCAGTATTCAATAATAGTTTCTTTGTCCAACAATTAGTGCTTCCATTTCTTAATAGCTTGAATAGTGTGCACATTTCCTTATCATATACATGATACCCTCTTATTGATGATGAAAATATCTTTGAATGATAAGAAATTGGCTTACCTCCTTGCAACAAAACTGCCCCTGTAGCATACTTGTATCTATTTTAACTTCTAATGGTTTTTGCAAATTAAGAAGAGCAAGCACTAGTGCATGGTTGGTTTTTTATTTCAATGACTCAAAAGCACTATCATGTTCTTTACCCCAATAAAAACTCTCACCACTTGCTGCAATAGTTTGTATAGGTGTTGCAATGATAGAGAAAGCTAGAATAAACTTTCTCATCTTCTGTACTGCTCCAACAAAATTTCTAGTTTTTGTGGTACTCCTAGGTGTAGGCCAATTAGTGATAGCCTCAACCTTTGTTGGATCCACTCTCAATCCTCCTCCAACCACATGCCCCAAATAGACTAGCGATTGTTTTGCAAACTCACATTTTTAAATATTGCATAACATTTGTTTTTCATTTCAACACTTGCAAGGCTTGCTTCAAATGAGTTAGATGTTCTTCCCATGTAACACATGACACGTGTATCTATGAAAGGCCTCAATACATCACTCATCAATCTCATAAATGTAGCAAGTGCATTATATAAACCAAATGGAAATATCAACCATTCATACAAACCTTGTTTTGTTTTGAAAGGTGTCTTCTATACATTCTCCTTCATACGAACTTGGATACCCGAATTTGAGATCCAACTTTGTGAAGTATTTAACATGCTCGAGTTGGTCCAAAAAGTCATTAATCCGTGGAAGTAGATATCTATTCTTCATGATAATCTTGTTCAAGGCTCTATATTCTATGCAAATTTTCTAAAAGTTGTCCTTTTGTACCATCACAATGGGTGACCCACACGGTGAAGTACTTGGGCGTATGATCCCTTGCTTTAACAACTCTTGAAGTTGTTTCTTCACTTCATTACGGTCTAAAAACGATTGATTGTATAAACCAATACTAGGTAAAGGAGATTTAGGAAACTATTGAATCTCATTCTCTACTTCTTTTTTTGGTGGCAATCCTTTAGAAGTTTGAAATAATTATTAGAAATAATGTAACAACTCAACCAAATATTTCAATCTTTTATTATCACAATCAATTTCAGAAAATTTTACCCCGTGCTCTTGCTTATCCTTCAAAATAAGTAAACAAAATTGCTTATTTGTTTGAATAAGCCTCTTGGCTTGGTTGGCACATACCATGGCAAGCTTGGACTTGCTTTGATAATAACTTGTTGATTCCTCTCCCCTTGGTCGAGGTGACTATGATGCAACATCCATTAGTCGGTCTCCCTCTCTACAGTAGATATTAACTCCTATCTATTGATAATCTATGTTATGTCGAATGTTCTATGGATATAAGTTTTTGAATGTCCTTTGTAGTTATAGAACATCTATATCTAGTTATGTTTGTTTAGATATATAGGGTTGGCATGGCTGATCCCATCCTTCACCCATTTGTATTTGTTAGCCCTCCGCATGAAAATATCCGTAAGGACTCCCAAAAACCACATCAAATGCATCAAATGGGTTTACATTTGCTTCCATCTCATCAATGTGTTGTGGATTAATACCAAACTTGAATTTACATTTCTCAGTCACTTGAATCTCTACGCCCCTTTTCACCCAAGCCAATGATATGGATGAGGCTGATCATAAGTTTGCAAACCAAACTTCTTAACAATTTCATTTGAAATCAAATTGGATTGTGAACCAATATTGCCAAGTGCATTTACCTTGGTTTTCTTGATCTGGATCTTGATTTGGAATGGCCTGTTCATTTCTTTTCTTTCTTGTTCCTGGCTAGCCGCATTAGTAGTGGTGCAACCTAACTTGAAACTACTTATCAACATTGGAATTGTCTTCTATCCCCACCTCTGATTGCTCTTTCAAAGATGCCATAGACTTCTTGGAGTCCTGCTTGGAACGATTCTTGGGATGCAATCCTGGATGCAACTTCCAACAGCTTGCGTTAGTGTGTCCATCTTTAACACAATGACTAAAATGATTCTTTGGCTACTTACATTTCTCTTACATTTCCACATACCCTTTTTGTAGAGTATGTGAGGCTGATTTTACACTTCATTGAACTGATTTGTGGACTGAATTTGCATGTGAGTAGATTTTTGTTATTTGTTATTGAAGACAATGATTAGCAAAACTTAAATATCTATTAGAGAATGCGCATAGCTAATACAAACCATATCAGTACAAGTTATAACTAAACTCAAACACAAAACTACTGCCTTACACAGAATGATGAAAACTTCGAACACCAAACTATGATTTCCAAAATAGAAAATACTTTTCTGTAAACTTTAAAAGTTGTGCGGGGAAACTAAGATAGGACTGGACCAAGGAAGCTGAAGCATTTGTCTGGAAAACACTATTTCCTGGCATACAGATCAATGGTGGCAGTGGCGTGGATCCTCAAGTAGAGGATTTGAATATTCTTTCAAAAGATTACTAGACTGAAAAATCTGAATGTGACTTGGAGTTTTAAATCTGAATGGTTCGAGACTAAAATTCATTGATGCTGAAGAGATACTTTGGACTTTGACCCTATGCCAAACAGAGTTTAATAAAAAATCTTTTTTCTAAGATAAAGGCCTAAATAAATCCTTAAAAGTACCGAGTTCATGAGAATAATCTTCAATTCGGACTTATTTGCCGTTTTTAAATAAATTGATAACAATCTCCATAGAACAAATTGAAAAATGAGAGGAGGGAAATCTTCCCTCATGCCCTGCCCGAAGAAACTCCTCCCAAGAAAATCTAGCTGAAACAGTCTTCAGAGAAAGAGGAGGAATTCGGGAGTGGGAGGGGGAGTCGTCTCGAGATTTCTTGCTTAGCAATATTTTGTCTTGATTTGAATCTTTAATTAGTTGGCATAATCTTCCTTTGAGTCTGTCTTTTTATCCGTTTGCCGCTAATCTGGGGTCCCCAAACATGCTCTTCCATTCTTGCCACCATTCCTTCAGTTTGACATCCTTTTTCTGGTCGCTAGTTTTATCAGTTAGGACTGCCGTTGTCATACTTGGGAAAGGTACCTAGATTTACACGTGTGTGTGGGGAAAGCAAAATCCTCTGCTAATTCAGTACATTAGCGATTTTCAAATAAAGAAATTCATGTCTTTCTGCAGTCCATTATATGTGTCACATCAACTCTTGGAGCAAAAGATAAGGTAGAAGTTAGAACCCTGCAGCTAGAACCGGTGCTGTTATAATATATCTTGAAAGTATATTAAGATCAGTAAAAGTTCCTCATATTATTTAAACTGGAAGAGTAAAATAAAAAACAAAAAAATCTAAACCCAAGGCTGTCACTAGATAAAATTATAAAGTGTTCTAAGCACTGAGAATAGAATAAAACAGAACAAGCAGCAGCTTGAGCAATATCTCCAGAAAGACGCGAGCAAATTTAAAATAGTCCCAAAGTCTCACAAGAATCATTTTAGCACTTAAAGTACAAAAGTTTTATAACCAAAATGGGCAACATATTCTGAGAAATTTGAGCAGCTGCCACTGGAACTTTCATGCTATCATTCAGAACCAGTAGAGAGATGGAAATTCCAAATTGGGATCTCCCATGGCATTTCCAGTTCCAACAGACCTAGAGTGTTGAAAAACAGGCTGGTCCCTGTATTCGCATTTTGCAGGGCAAACACCCATGTTAACGGTAGTTGAAGAGGCACCAAAAGTTGTCACAATCAGCCGATGTTGTTTAAATGCTGGTACCAGGACTGGTTCATTATCAAGCATACTATGGGGCCTTTTGGAAGAGGTGGCAAGATAATGTTCTTAGGAGACGCCTATGAGGGTGGAAAATAAACGTATGTGCTCAACCATAGTATTTTGTTGCTCCTTGTACTGCTGAGGTGGCTAGGTTTTCTTAGAATCTTGAAATTCTAAACATTTGAGTTACTTACCACTTGATGCAACCAGTTCAGCACCTAACTACTCTCCGGTCATGCCCATCTCCCCTCCATACTAATCCTCAACATCCACCCCAACCGGTAGAATTGTTCCCCTTCCAGCCAATGGCTGACTGATTGGATCAAAGAACAGTTTTCTATGAGAAGGCGATGAAATCCTCTTAGATACATAACCCACAAAGTCCAAATCAAAAGCTCAGGTCTGCTGTTTCCAGCGAACCAACCTAGATTGGAAAGAAATATCTGCAACATTTCATCCAATATCATGCCCACAAGACCATATTGAGGCCCCATTTCTCCACCAAGAAGGCAAGTGTTTGTTACCTCAGGATGGCAATACCTCAGATAAGTCTCTTTCTCCAGGGATGAAATGGGAAACCAAGTGGCTTGTCAAGGACAAGGCCTTGATTTGCAGATTTATGGGGGCATTTCCAGGGCTCAAAACTTGGATCCAAGAGAATGGAAACTATCTGGGTCCATGGAGATTTTAAGGATTCCCGAAGGATACTTCATGGCTGTCTTGCTTTCTAAACAGGAAAAATTTCAGGCATTCCCAAGGGGAGCATAGTTAATGAAAAAATATGGTCTTTTCATGAAACATTGGCCATTGGCTTTCAACTCAATAAAAGATCTACCAAGCACAGTCTTAGTTTGGGTGAGACTCTCATTGCTCCCAAGTGAATATTGGCAAGAATCTTTTCTGAGGAAAATAGAATGCTATTGGAGAATAAATAGCTGCGTCTGAGTTTACCAAGAACCCACGAGTCCTCAGCTATGTTAAATGTGTGTCAACATAGATGTGGAAAAGCCACTTGGGCCGAATAGAATGGGAACAATCAATAGATTATGAAATTATCCCTTTCTGATGCAGGATTTGCCATGAGCATGATCACTTAGCCAGGGTGTGCCCGCCTCAAGAAACCTAGGATCAAGTTGTTGCAAAAAATAGTGCTTCAAATCCTCATCATCAGCCCTAGAAGGAAGGGACACACCTCATTCTTGTTGAGCCTCAAGTAAAGCACAACACATTCCTAACACAAATCACCACAAAACTAAAGATTAGTAAAGGTGAGACTAAATTTCAAAGAACATATTCAAGGGAGAAAAAAGGATCATCCCAAATATCAAATCAAATCAGCTTAGTGTATACATCTAAATTTGTTTGCTCTTTTGTTGTTACTAATTTCATTACTAATTTTGTCTACTTCGTCCATAGTCTAATCATCCTAGTCCTCTTTTAACATTTCTAACATTTCTCTCGTCATACATAACTAATCCCCATTTATCACTAATCCCACTTATCCATTTTTTTTCTAATTTTAATCCTCCATATCTATCTCCAACTACCCCCACTTTCTCTTACAAATCCTATTACTAATTCCGATCTAATCATTCACTAATCATCATTAGTCCTATCTAATAGATTCTAGAATTCTCCACATACTCTAGAATCCCCCACACACATTCCTCTCTACAAATCTCTACGAATTATATATTCCTAAAAAATTCCCTCCATTCCTCTATATAAACAAGCACATCTCCATGCAAATCATGAGCTATGTTTGAATATCCTAGACTAATGCTGCCAACTTGTCTTCTTATCTATTGTCAAAGCACCATTATCCACCATTGCTGCAACAAGTATTGAGTCAATCAAACAATCCAACATTTCAAGCATTCAAGTATCAAAGCATCCAAATTGTCATTGGGGCACATCAATTATTTTCGGAGGTAAATTGGTTGCAATATTTAGGTATATTTGACTTGTTTCAATTGTTGTTTTGCATTCAATTTACTTACCTTGTCCGATCATGAGTATTTAGAGGAGTTTGGAATTGATATTGCAGTCATTACTGATACTTGCATTTGAATTCCTATTTCCAAATTTTATCTAATACATAAGGGCGAGCACAATGGGAGGCCTTTTTTGATTTCATGTTCTTGAGATTTTGGTGTGAGTGATTGAGCTTGCAAGACTGATTGGAAGAAGAATTTGTGGCCATGACTTCCAAAATTTTCGTAATTGACACTTCCAACAACCAATGTGACATCGCTTTGTGGATATGCGAGTTTGTTATCTAGAAACACGAGTTTGTGATAAACTGCCGTGATATTGTCTTTGACCGCCCAACTTGACCATCACGGTCTAGGCTAACCACTTAAATTGACTATGTGAATTTGCAATTTTGTTTTTATAATACGCAATTTCGTTAATCTTTTGCGCGACTTTGTATTGTCTTTGTTTTGTGGTGACAAGTGCAAACTCGTGGGTGCATAGACATGACATTGAGTTCGAAAAATGTGACATTGTGCATATTGTCGTGATTTTGATTTCTTTTGTGCTTGTCGATTTAACTTTGAATATATAAAGGCACTATCAAGTCTTTCTAGGTAATAATTGATAATAAACTGATCATCCTTGTATTTTAGGAAGCCTCTTGGATCTAACAATGAAATATATTTAAAAGTAGTCAAAATAGTCGCTCTACCTTCCACTTAGATTGTATGTTCAAATTAACAGTTAGAAAATGTTTGTTTTCTGGTTATCCTCTATATATAAACCTATCAGACGCTATCTAAGTTAATTGTTTTATTTGTTCTACTATCTGCTATATTTCTTCGAAATTGCGCTTTTCGACTTATGACATTGATAACCAAACCCGTGATACTACTATTAGATTACGCGTTTTTTTTCTGTTTTGTTGTTTTGCATGTAGGGGCCAACTCATGCTTTTCGAAATGCGGTATTGTTAATCAGAAACACGTCATCGTTAAAATCAGCCGTGACATCGTACAGGGATATTTTTTTTCCGTTTTCAGATTTTTGTGTCTTAATATCGCATTTTTGTTTCTACGAGTTTGCTTTATTAGACATGCCATTGACTTTTTGCTCCGTGATTTCACGTTCTATCTGTTTTTGGCTAACCTGGTCTTTTGAGAAAATTTGCGTTTGTGCAGCTGCGACTTCGGATTGCGAAAACATGACATTGACTCTCGGATACGTGACTTTACTGTCTAACTATGTTTTTTTGCAGATTTAAACTTTTTTGAAAAAATCTGAAATTTAACTATTTTTGAAAAAATGTGTGTTGGTTTTGGCATGCGTAAAATCAGATTTTCTTGATTTAAGTCTTTTTTACGGGTTACCCCCGAAGAGACCAATCTAAAACTATTAACAATTTGTCTTGCAGGTCGCTTGTCAAATATTTGGCATTTTGAAACCACTTTTAATATATTTTCTCGTCACATTTTAATAAATTTAAATTAACTTGATTGTCTATCTAAATTTCAATTAATTTAGTTTAATTTTGGATTGCTTGTTTGTCACCTAGGGTTAAGACCGTGTATGCTCTCCCCTTGCACCCATAAGGCGATTCTTGGGGATCATAAGCAGTCGATAAGCCTCCACAGTTTTCTTTTCTAGGGGGCAACATGATGTGAAATTGATCCCCACGCACTTGTCGTAATCTTAGGGGAAATGTGACGTGGATTTCATCACCACACACAATACCACACTTTGTGTTCCGATGGAGTATAAATATCAAGAACAACTGTTGTTAAGCTAAGCAGAACTTCCCATACAGGATTCTGTGAAGTGAGGAGGTAACACTCCACAACACACAAGTGTCAAACAACACCTTACACGGATTTGGACACCACGTACCGCAAGGTGTTTAGGGGACTCCCTTAGAGAGCATGTTAAACCTAGAATAAGATCCCTCAATCGCAATAGGCATCTAGGACAGGGGAAACATCTCTAGAGATCACTCACCAGGTACGGAGGATGAGAGAGTGCTGGGAGACAAATCTACTCACCTCTCATCGCGAGTTATTCGGTGGGTTGGGTGTTGAGTTGCACTCCCATGTCAGTCACTAATTATAGGTTTGTGGGTTGCTTGCTCTTGTTTGTGTGTTGTTGAGGCCAGTATTGTTTCCAAACCTTATACCCTACACACAAACTAATTATCTAGTCAAAACTCAACTCTAGGTCAAGTTTATTCACTGGTCCAATCTTCACTAATCCACCATCATCATCTCGTCACATCTTGTTCTAGTCCTAACCTTATCACTCTTTATCTTGTCCTAAATCCCCCTTTGCCAAACCTATCATCCTTCACCATATCTAAAAGCTCGCCTTAAATCATCACCCTAGATGCTCGTCTAAGCCTACCTAAACATCGAGTCATTCCCCTCTTAGTTAAACCTGCCTAAGACTTAGTCATCCCTATTGACATAGTCTAAACCCATCTACATCCTAGGCACCCTTGTTTATTAGCCAAAGGCCATTTGTCCGCCTTATCTACCTTGAGCAAACTCATCTAAGCCATCACCTTGAGCTAGTGCTTGTTAAAATTTGCCTTGATTAGGGACACCCTCCCTTAGCTGACATTCGGTCTAGACTCATCATTTTGCCGGTTTAACCTTAACAACCGTTGTTGCCTTGTCATTCTGTCGGTTTGAATCCAGTACCCATCGTTATCCTATCACTCCATTGGTTTGAAACTTGGCACCCACTGTCATTTTGCTAGCACCCATCATTCTACCTGTTTTGGCATCCGTCATCCTCTTGCGAGCACTCGTCATTCTGTCAGTTTGAATCCAACCCCTGTCGTCAACCAAATCAACATCTTGTCTAACCTAGTCGAAACTTAGGGAGCCATACCCTATTGTCGTCTAAACTAATCATACTAGTTCTAATCTTATAGACTCCTTGCTCAAGGTCATACCCCATTGTATCCCTAGTCGTCTTTCAAATCAAACCAATCATCTAAAGGCAAGCCTAATCTATCACTCACCTATCTAGCACATCAATCCACATATTGTCCCTAGACCTAGATATTCCATCCATCATCCCAAACAAGTCATAAGTCCACCTCAATTGTAGTCCAAACATTTCATCCACCTCACATACCTAGTCCTAGCGTCCCTTTGTGTCCCTTAGTCCGATCATACATCCACTGACATATTTAGTCTAACCCCCAACGAGTCAAAGTCCAACCCCATCATTGCCTCATTAAACAACATCACCTTTAGCCCAAGCTTGTCCATACCCATACTTACCAATCATCCCTAATCCCGTCAAGTCTGCAATACTTACCTTGATCCACGTTGGTCACATCCCCTTTTCACATGTCATAGTCACCTTCGTAAGCTTGCTTGCATCTAATCTAAGTTAAGATTGAATCAGGCGCCCCATCAAATCTTATCATCCACTTAGTCCAATCTCATTATCCAAGTCATCCAATTTTAACTTGAGCACATAATTTGATTACTTGAGCTAGTCTAAATCAAGTCAAGTCGACCTTGTCGAAGGTCATTTACGACCTAGTCATGTCTCTTTGGCTAGTCAAACCTAGCCTTTGCCTTAGTCAAATCATAGAGCTTGTCTTAGCTCATCGTCGAAACATCAATCAAGTCCAATCGTCAAAAGTTTAGCTAGCTTTTGTCGTAATCAAATTTGCTCAAGTTCATCCACTCGACACCTATCACATCTCCTCATACGTCTCATAATCACAAAGTCAAACTTAAAACCTAGGAGCAAGCCTTCATCAAATAGTCCAAGGTCCAAATTTGATCTGAACCCCCTACAATCACATCATCCATCCTTTATCCCATATCAATCCATGGCCTCCAAAACAGATTTGGATGCCAATTTAACTGAAAATCTTTGCCAACAAGGAGGCAGTCCTTTTACGGCTCTTGGAAATGGGTACCCGACTTCCTGCAGACTTTGGCCCCATAAAACCTAAATTGCTTCAAAGGCAAGAGTCCCCTCTCCTTCCCCATCAACATCAGTCTACTATTCTCCGTGCCAACTCGTCACAACCAAACCTTCCGTTCACCAATCATAGTCTTGATCATGACATTTCCCATCATACTAGCAAAGGAAAATCTATCTTGGCAACCTCATCCAATACCAATCTACCCCCTACACCGTGGAAAATACCTTGGACTTGCTATATCATGGAACTACTATACCTCGAGCAATTATCTGATCTAGAGTCAAACGCTTCCATGCCCATGCAAAGATGTGAAGAGAGACAATATACTCCTCCCTATATCCATGGAAGCCATCTTTCATCGACTAGCCGCCACAAACGTGATCGTCTACCCACACACAAGGCCTTTGGATCCGAATAAACCTATCCTCATGGTATAGAGAAGGCCAATATTGCCAATACCATAGGATCGAGGGGCATTCTATGAATAGATGCTACAATTTCAAAAATTTCATCCAAGACTTCATTGACTGAGGTGACATCGAAATCGAGACTAAATCAGATGGATCCTCATCCAAGGGTGAACAAAATGGGATATGCCAAGATTTGTTTCCAGATCATGATTAAACCCTTCGATTTCCAAACCAAGGACAAGACAACAAACTCATGTTAAGCACAGGCTATTATTGAGAGGGGGGGTGAATCAGTAATAGATATGTTTTACATTTTTTATTTAAAAAATTATTCCACTTAAGATATGCAATATAATCAAATCACAACTCACACAACACAAAGTAATAGTGACACAAGATTTATACATGGAAACCCTTTCGGGAAAAAAACCACAGAGAAATAGATCTCAATATAAAAAATTTGTTGGCACCAACCTATTGGAGCACCAACCCCAAAAACAATTTTGTAGGCACCAATCTACAGGAGCACCAACCTGTTTCGCCGAGCATCAACTCAGCAAGAGACACCAATCTCTTCAAAACAAAGGCACCAACCTTCTCACAAAAATCACTCTTCTATCTTTGATTTGTTGTCAACACAACCGATGATAGAACACTGCTTTATTTCCTTTCGATGCGATCTACACTTGAGTGTTTTCACTGCTATGCTCTGCCTTATACTTGCTGATTTTTCTTTCCAATTATTCTTACAAAAATCTGCCTTCAAATATTTTTGCTCTTCTTTTATGTCTTCCACTTTTTAATCTACAAAATTGCCAGTCGTTATGCACTTATTTATAACCCACGGAAAGCCACAAATTAAGGTCGTGACTCTTCAAGTGAAAAGGTCCATTCGAACGATCACAACTCCTCCAATAGGTCGACCAAGGTTGACATTTCCATCGACAATTCCGTTCACTTCCATCGACATTTTCGTTCACTTTTGGCAACAATTCTATTTGACATTTCCATACATATCCATTACAATTCCTTTGACACCAATGACTATTCCAACAATCTCCCCTCTTGTCATTTATGGCAACCACATACTGAAACTGCTCCCCCTTGCTGCACTGTCTCTTCTGTTTGAATCCTTCTTTGCTGGTGCTCCCTTTTTCTGTGACATCCTCTTTCCGTACTTCTCCCCCTTTGACATCAATGGCAAAGGGTCTATCCAAGAGCTAGTACTTAGCTCCCCCTCAGCTGATGCTTCCCTTTAGTGGCAAGAAGCAAAAGAAATTACTCCCAACTTCTCATGTTGGTACTCAAATGTGTCCTTCGGAAGTGCCTTCGTGAAAATATCTGCTATCTGCTCTGTTGTATTAATGTATTCCAACTTGACTTGCTGATCTGTAACTTGCTCTCTCAAGAAATGGTATCTGATTGGAATATGTTTCGTTTTGGAGTGCATCACCGGCTTCTTTGAAATATTGATGGTACTGGTGTTGTCACAATATATGGAGATAGGTTGATCATACTTCACCTTGATATCTTCCAGAGTCTGCTTCATCCAAAGCACCTGAGTGCAACACAAAACTGCCGCTATATACTCTGTCCTTGCTGTGGATAGTGAAACTGAATTCTGTTTCTTGCTTAGCCAAGACACTAAGCTATCACCGAGGAAAAATGCTCCTCCACTTATACTCGTCTTATCATCTAGGCAACCTGTCCAATCTAAGTCTATATATGCCACTAAAGTGAAATCTCTGCCTGTAGGATACCATAATCCATAGTCTAGGGTCCGCTTTATACATTTGAATATTCTCTTCACAACTTGTACATGAGTTTCCTTGGGGGCTGATATCGTGCCACCATGCCTAATGCCTGCATGATATCCGGCCTAGAAGCCGTCAGATACAGAAGACTGCCAATCATTGATCTATAGAGAGATTGATCTACATCTGGTGATTCCTCATCCTTATCTTGTTTCTTGTGGCCATTGGTGTGTTAACAGGTGCACAGTCCTCAAAACCAAACTTTTTCAACATTTCTTTGGCATTCTTGGTTTGAGAAATGAAGATTCCTTTATTGGATTGAGAGATTTGTAATCCAAGAAAGAAAGATAACTCTCCAAGCATGGACATCTCAAACTCCTTTTGCATGTCTTCAGCGAATCCCTTCGTTAGCGTCTCACTATCTCCTCTGAATATTATGTCATCAACATAGACAACAACTATCAACTGATGCTCACCTTTAGTTTTGATAAATAAGTTGCTGTCGGCGAAACCTCCTTTAAAACCTTGATCTTGCAAATATTTGTCAAGTCTCGCATACCCATCTCTGGGGGCTTGCTTCAGGGCATACAAGGCTTTCTTCAATCTGCAAACATATCTACTATCATTTGAAAGGAGAAATCCTTCAGGTTGCTCAATATATACTTCCTCTTCTAGTTTGCCATTCAAAAACGCAGACTTCACATCCATCTGATATACTTTGAAATTTTTAAATACCGCATAGGCAAGAAACATTCCGATTGCTTCTAACCTAGCTACTGGAGCAAAAGTTTCTTCAAAGTCAATTCCTTCGATCTGAGCATACCCTTTGCACACTAATGTTCTGGGTCACTTGACCATCCTCATTCAATTTGTTTCTATACACCCATTTTGTGCTGATCATATTCTGATTTATTGGTCTTGGCACTAGCTCCCAAGTTTCATTCTTTTCAATCTGGGCCAACTCCTCTTCCATTGCTTTCACCCAATGTTCATCATGGCTAGCTTTTGAAAAGTTTTTGCGCTGAATTTTAGATAATAATGAAAATTTACTTGCTTAGGATTACTTACCAACCTTCTTCTGGTCTGCACTCCAGTATCTAAATTTTCAATAATTTGGCTTTTGGCATGATTTTTCTGGACGAATCGGGATGGAGCCTTGGTGTCTTGCCGTTCATCTTTATCCATCGTCTTTACTTCAACATTTTCTTCTTCAATGATATCTGGTTCCTCTAATGGATCGCTTGCCTTCTAAGTTCCAGTTTCATCTACTCTGGCACTAGCACTTTCTACAATAGTTTGCGTTATCTTGTTGTAGCATTTGTAGGCCTTGCTTTTGGTGGAATATCTCAGAAAATTTCTTTGGTCGGCACTTGAGTCAAATTTCCCCAAACCATCTTCAGTCCTCCTAATAAAACACTTACTTCCAAATAATTTGAAATATTTGATGGAAGTTGGTTTTCTTGTCCATAACTCATATGGGGTCTTGTCATTGTTGACTCTAATCTGCGCTTTATTTAGGATATATACAACTGTGTGGACTGCTTCTCTCCAATATTTGTCTGATAACTTGGATTCATTCAGCATCGTCCTAGCCATTTCTTGGAGAGTCATGTTCTTTCGTTCTACTACCCCATTCTGCTATGGAGTTCTTGCAGGGGAGTACTGTCTTTTTATCCCATGGTCTTCACAATACTCAGTGAATTCATTTGACATGAACTCACCTCCTCTATCTAACCTTGAGCATTTGATCCTTAAACTGGTTTCATTTTCAATTAATGCTTTAAATGCTTTGAATTTGCTAAAGGCCTCATACTTTTCTTTCAGAAACGCAACCCATGTCATTCTAGTGTAATCATCAATTAACAGCATAAAATACCTCTCACCTTGTATACATTGCGTTTTGGTGGGTCCACACAAATTTGTATGAATGAGCTCTAATTTTTTCATGGTAGAATATTCATTCATTTTGAATCTTGTCTTGGTCTGCTTCCCATGTTGGCATTGCTTACAAAGTGTGCTTGATGGCTTTGTTATCTTTGGAATGTCCCTTACAACTTGCTTCTTGCTAATATTCACAAGGTTATCAAAATTTATATGGCCCATTCTTCTGTGCCATAGCCAATTTTTTTCAACTTGACTCAGACAACACTTCTCTCCTTTGACTTCTGTAAGCATGTATAGATTGTTTGTTGTCCTGTGAGCATCTGCAATTAGTTCTCCCGTGTCTCTTTTTTTGATCTTGCAACCTTTAGCAAAGAACTTGAGTGTGTGTCCATGATCACACATTTGGCTAGCACTTAGAAGATTATGCTTTAACCCTTTCACATTTAACACATTCTTTGTTTTGGTTCTTCCATTATCGAGACTAAGCGTATCTTTTCTTGTTATTCTCGCTGTAGTGTTGTCTCCAAACTTCACCATGCCTTCATTGACCCTTTTTAACGAGATGAATTTGCTTTTATCTCCAGTCATGTGTCTCGAACATCCACTATCAATGAACCACTGTTGTCTTTCATCTCTAGCATGGAATGCTGTTTGAACGATCATGGATTCTTCTTGCTTCTTCCAGGGCTTTGTTGGTTCTCTTTTCTTTATCACTGGAGCCTTGAACTTCTGATCTTGTCTTACAGATTTGAAAACACTTCTACAATAGCATGTTATATGTCCATAGCTGTTGCACTTGTAACAGATTATAGCTTTTTCATCAAAGTTTGATAGGGGAGCAAACAAATTGTAGTTTCTGTTCAAAGCTCCATAGGTTCCTTTGTTTTTACTCCTAACTTCAATATCCTTGGCTCTCTTTCTACAATCTAATTTCTTATGACCAAAATGATAGCAATAATAACAATATCCATCAAAATAATTATCAAACCTGATTTTATTTGCATATCTTGGAGCAAGTGGTCCCTTGAAGTTTTGTTCTCCTTTGTTGATAGAGCTGGTTTTTGTATTCTGGCCTTCTTCCTTCTTGGTCTCCTTTTTCACTAGTTCCTTAAGAGTTTTAGCATAGCTCTTAGCTCTCTTTTTCCTTCTCATACCCAATGCCTGACTTGTTAGATGGTGATCTTTGACCCTCTAAATTCTTATTCAAAACTTGGGTGCTTTTCTCAGATTTCAAGTCACTTGCTATTTTAGAATTCGCCTTTTTTAGATCCCTTTTTAAAGCAACAATCTCAGATCATACCTTTCACAGTCTTCTCTTTTCTTTTTTCGCTGATCTGTTAGATCTTCAATTTTCTTTGCTTCTTTGATTTGGACTTTTAGATCAACGATTATCTTCTTTGATTCATCAAGACCTTGTGATATTCTGGCTTCTAAGTCCTGACTCTCTTTTTCATATTTCTGAATCAGAAGCTTTTGTTTCATGTTCTTTTTCTTAAGATCTTTTATCTCTCCTAAGGCACAGATAAACTCTTCTTCGAGATTTACCTCGCCTTTGTCTTCTTCTTCCTCTGAGTTGTTTCTATTTGTGGAAGCATTGTCTTCTATGGTTATGAACAATGTTTCCTCATCATCATTGTCAGAATCACTAGCTCCACTTTCCTCAAATGAGCTATAGTTCCTCCTGGAGTATAAGATTTTATTTTGTTTCTCAAATCTCTTCTTGAATTTTGGTTTGCTCTCCTCTTCATCACTATTGTTTTTATCGGGGCACTTAGCTGCAAAATGACCAATCTTACCGCAATTAAAACATTTGAATGGTAACTTACCTTTATATTTGCTCGAGCCTTTCTTCAGCTTTCGAATGAATAGAGCCTCCTTTTCATCTTCTTCGCAGTTTGAGCTTTCGCTTGGCTCTGCTTCCTTGGCTTTCTCCTTCCTTGATGCTTTGAAAGCTGCTTCTTTTTTATATGGTCTCTCTGATTCTGTCCTCATTCATAAGCAGTGAGAATTCCGTGTAGCTCGTCCATCTGCAGCTTGTCAAGATCTCTTATTTCCTCTACGACAAAGACCTTCGCATCAAATCTTAGTGGTAAAGACCTTAGCACCTTTTGGACTATAGTAGACTCCTCTACCTTTTCTCCAAGTCCTTGGATCACATTCATGATTTCATCAACTCGGAGAAGATAACTTGCAATGTTCTCCTCTTCCTTCATTTTGAGACTCTCAAACTATCTCCTGTGAGTCTGAAGTTTGGCTTGTCTATCCTTGCCATCACCCTCATAGATGGTCATAAGCTTCTACCAAATCTCATGTGTTGACTTACATTGCATAACTTTTACAAACTCAGATTTAGAAAGACCACACAGAATAGCGTTCATTGCCTTAGCGTTGTTTTCGCTAGCCTTCTTTCCAGCAGGATCTGTTGGTGGTGTTTGTGGCTTTGTGTATCCATTTACAACATATTGCCAAATGTCAAACCCAAGGGCCATCAGATATGCCCTCGTTCTTATGCTCTAGAAATCATAATTGGTGCCGTCAAACAATGGTGCCTTATTTGTGGAAAAACCTTCCGGACCTTGTGAACTAGCCATGTGTGCTTTACCTGATCTACCTTCTAGTGGTTAAACTATATCTGAAGGAACCCACTCTGATACCAATTGTTAAGCATAGAGTATTACTGAGAGGGGGGGTGAATCAGTAATAGATATCTTTTACATTTTTTATTTAAACAATTATTCCACTTAAGATATGCAATATAATCGAATCATGACTCGCATGACACAAACTAATAGTGACACAAGATTTATACGTGGAAACCCTTTCGGGAAAAAAACCACAGAGAAATAGATCTCAACATAAAAAATTTGTAGGCACCAACCTATTGGAGCACCAACCCCAAAAACAATTTTGTAGGCGCACCAACTCGTTTCGCCGAGCACCAACTCAACAAGAGACACTAATCTATTCAAAATGAAGGCACCGACCTTCTCACAAAAATCACTTTTCTATCTCTGATTTGTTGTCAACACAACGGATGATAGAACACTGCTTTATTTCCTTTCGATTCGATTTACACTTGAGTGTTTTCGCTGCTATGCTCTGCCTTATACTTGTTGATTTTTCTTTTCAATTATTCTCACAAAAATCTGCCTTCAAATATTTTTTCTCTTCTTTTGTCTTTCACTTTTCGAATCTACAAATTTGCCACTCGTTATGAACTTATTTATAATCCATGGAAAGCCACAAATTAAGGTCGTGACTCTTCAAGTGAAAAGGTACATTCGAACGGTCACAACTCCTCCCAATAGGTCGGCCAAGCTTGACATTTTCGTCGACAATTCTGTTAACATTTTCGTTCACTTCCTTCGACAATTCCATTCACTTTTGGCAACAATTCCATTTGATATTTCCATTCATATCCGTTACAATTCCTTTGACATCAATGACAATATTCCAACAACTCGTCTTTACCAAGCCCATCTTTGATAGCAAACCCATCATTCACCAACCATCTACCTTCTGTGCATTTCATTAGATCCCTCATTTCCAAAAGTCACTTCATCCCAAAGCCTCCATCACCAAACGAAAAGTGAAGAGGATACGTGTGGACAACACTATCCAATAGACCCTCCTTGTGACCACGCTCAAAACATCGTCTACTAGCAACATCACATCATCAACATCGTCCACATCAATGTCAGGGTCAACAACAGAGCCATCATCAACATCATCTGCATCAGGATCAAATTTTCCATCAACATCTGAATCCATATCGAATTCCACATCAGAATTATCATCCCTTACATATGTTGATGATCATGCCTTCACCCACAATTTTGAGGACGTCTTTATTTTCAACCAACCGCAAGGCATGTCACTTAATCCATGTTAGGATGATAAGGTCATAACAGTCACTATGGGACTTCAAGATGAGATCTCAGTTGACGATTGTCAGAATAGATTTGATCCGGATTTGGATGCTTTCTACAGAAAACCTTAGTGATCCTTTTGCGAATTTTGAGGAGGTTTTCTTCGACATTGAAATTGGGTCTCTCCTGGTAACCTCTTTGAGGATCATGCTACCCATTATCCACTCATTGATACATCCAATCCATCCTTTTCATCTTCATCCATTGTCAATCCCTTGCTTTCCTTAAATGGTCACTTCATCACACTCCTCAACAGGGACAAACAAGATCATGCATCGTTGGACCCTTTTCAGAGCACTATATCATATGCCAAATTTGTCAAGGGCCATGATAAGTCAAATAAACAAACATAATGGTAAATACAACTTTGATCCATCACTAATTCAAAGTTAAAATGAGTAAAATAATTGGCCAAATCAAAGACCATTATGGAAAAATTTAAGTCAAAATAATAATCAGCAAAGTCAAAAATCACATTCCTTTGGTGAAACCTTCTTTAAGACACCAAGGGGGAGTCAAAAGTCAATATGACCAACAAGCCCAAAGGACTCCAAAAGTAATATCAATTCGGCTGACAATATTCCAAGTACTTGGATCAAAGAACATAAAATTTTAAAAGTTTTGGATCCCTTAAAATCTCGTCATATGGCACAAATCGAGAACAATGCAACAAGCATCTCCAATGGCATGTGTGACTGCTAGTTCCAAATCCCAATCACCCATCACACCTTCATATCACAAACCACACCCTAATATCCACATCTCCCCGGGCAACATCATCTCTCCTAGGGGCTACGAAGATCCTTGACTGAGATGTTCGAAGGAATCAAAATAAAGAGTCAAGAAAGGTCATGATGGTTCTCCAAGATCAGGTTTGCTTGCAAATCAATGTCTTCAGCCTCACGCATCTCGCACGTTTCAGAGATGACATTAAACAACCTCATCCTTGTACAATATTGTACAATCTTCTTTTGGAAAAAGTCAAAAAATAGTCAAAAAAGAATCTTTCATCCAATGGTGAAAACCAATTTTCTGGCACCTTGGGCAAGTACCATGATGAAAATTAGTTTCTGGGATCATGTGTAAATAATTTGTTATTCGCAGATACCTTAACACATAGGGGCAAAATCCACTTCATCCCTACATTCATATCTTAACATCTCTCTTCCAACCATCCTTATATATCATATCCGTCCTCCCACTGTCCCTACCTATCCTAATCATCCTGTGCCATCCTTATCCATCCTGTTTCCCATCCTATTATGTCAGGGATTTCTTCCCGTCTGGACCTTCGTAAGGGAGTGGAAGATGTCTTGACACTTGTTCTGGGAATATCTTGGCATATCCTCCAAGCAAAACTCGAGCGACTAGACATTTGGTTCCCTTGCGATGCAAGCCACAAAGATCCATAGTCCATTCCTCATTGTCCCTTGTCCACTTTTAACATCATCAAAATCATTTTGTCATTCCATTCACCATGATCCCTCATCTTGGTTGCTAGGCCTGATTTTTCCTTTGCTAGGGACCCCTCTTGTTTGTACATATAGTCCAAAAAGCCAAAAAAAAAATCATAAAATCAAGAAAATCCAAAACATCCCTATCGTCTTGTCTTATGTCCTAAGCCATCCATATCCTTATCCAAAATCCCATATCCTAATCCATAACCATCACATTGCTATTAACATCCCATTTCAACCTCCTAAGACTTAGTCCAACTCATTCCCTATCACTCCCAATTCTATAAGTTTGCTCAGCAATCAAATCATAGTCACCTATTTTGCATAATTCAACCTTGCTATTAGATTGCATTATCAACCCCGCCATTGTCAACCCATCCAAACTTGAGCAAATCCCATCTAATCTCTTATTTGAGTTAGTCTTGTCAAAACTGACCTTGATTAGGATCAACCACAACCTAGTCAAATTTAGTCAAATCACATCTTTGCTAGTTTAAAACCCAACACTTGTCAAATCACGAGCTTGTCTTAGCTCCCCATCCAAGTCAAAACTAGTCAAACTTAGGGTTACTTTTCCCTTCCCTTGTCTATCAACTAGCTCACATTCCAAATCTAAATTTGCTCAAGGACACCTTGTTCAAATTTCGTTAACCATCATATTTCAAGTCAACACTTTGATCAAAGCAATCTTATTAGTCCTTATCCAACAAATAATTGCAATTGTCCGTCAAATTTAACCTCAGGGATCATAACATTACCTAGGGGCAAACATAGTCACATTGACTCATAGACTGACCACTGATTCTATAGGCTTTCGTCAGGACAATAGACAAGACACTGCGTCATAAATCTGCATGTAGATACTTGTGTGTCTTAATTGTATGATCTTTGATGGTGTTGGACTTGTTTTCATGTCATTTATCATGTATATATTTGTGTCTACTTGTTTATGTTTGTCTGCTTGTCTGTATTTGTTTAGTTCAATATCTTCAGTTTGACATTTCATGAATATCTTTGTACATCTATCTGTCTTATCATTTTTGTCTTTTATCATCTTTGTACAATATCATACGACAACCAGGTCATCTTGGTTCCTTATACCAATGGTGCCTTATGCCACCTGTTGTTTGTACACTTTGTTTTTGATCTTTGTGTCTTTTGTGTCAGTCCAACATGCACTTGGGCAAAACATCATCATGGTCATATACATATATCATGGTGCATACTGCCTAGTGCTACATTAAAAGGAATTGCTCTTATATATAGCTAAAGACCATGGCAACAACAAATCCTCATCAGATCCAAATCCATCAAACAAATCCCAATTACCTATCTAGATCCAACATCTGTAACCTCTAATCAATCACCTATCCAATTCCCTGATCCAAGCACGTCAATGACATCTAACATCCAATATCCAATCATTTCTCCAAATCCTCTATCATCTGTCTAATCATCAACATTGTATCACTTATCCTATCCAAACTAGTCACCCAAATCAATCATCTATCTAACAGTTAACATACCTAACTATCCTTAACCATCTGGTCCAATCCCGATCCGTCTCCTTGGGGCATCCTCAAGTCATCGTCATCACCTCGTCTAGCCTTCATTTAAAATCACCCATCTATCACATCTATCCTGCATCTAATCATATCTAACAATCACAATCACCGTATATCTAACATTTTTGCTAACATCTATATCCTCATTAGTCTTGATTAGTTTCCTTAAGGCATCGACATCATCTATCTACATCAATCATCTATCAAATCATCTATCCTGCATCAAATCATATTTAACAATCACAGTCATCACTAATCTAACATGTATAATAACAATCCAATCATCTCATCCATCTTTGATCACTCTTGTCAGCGTCTTAGGGGCATCTTTGGGGCATCATCGTCATCCTCTGATCTATTCTAGTCATCTATCATCCTATACTTCCCTCTTTGGGAGAACTACATCAGCCTGAGGTTTATATAGACTATGTAGGCAACGCTCAGTCACATGGGGTGTCTGAGGTCAGCTCGACTGCACTAACTCATTCTTACGCTTCGTTTTTCAATCACTGGATCATATCATTTCTCCATCTTCTCTCGCTTATTATCGCTCGATATACGCTTTGAGCTACACCTATCAAATATTTATTTAAATCAATTGATTCATTGTCTTATTTTGGCCTGCAACTCTCCCAACATGCATTCTTGCTTGGGATGTCCAAAGCTTGTGGCCTTTATCAATCATCTTGGTCCGCAACTCTCTCGGCATGCATCCTTGTCTGGGATACGTCTAAAGCTTGTGGCCTTTCGTCTTATCATCATCCCGTTGTGACTGCTTCCTATTTGGGGCATGTCTAAAGCCGTGACATTGTCAATTTTGCTTCCTCTCATATGTCTTTGCCATGGTTATTGTTAACTTGTAGCTCATTGCTTGCATCAATATTATTCTCCGTCGTCACATCTCATATCCATCCTCTTCACAACATCCCAACCCCTCTTTCGTCTATCCACATAACCTGTCCCTCGTTTTCTCTTTCGAGTGGCCATCCATCTCGTTCATTCTTGTGTGTCTCCTCAAGGGGGCATCATCCGTTTTCTAATTTACTAACATCCACAACTGTCTTTCTTCTTCGAAAGACCATTACTTCTTCCAGTCGCAACGCCCTTTCAAAGAGGGGCAAAATATATACATCTAAATTTTCTTGCTCCTCTATCGTTACTAATTTTGTTACTAGTTTTGTCTAATTCGTCAATAGTCTAATCATCCTAGTCCTCTTCTAAGATTTCTAACATTTCTCGTCATACATCAACCTTATCTCATCCTATGTCCATTAATTCTCCTAATAACAATTCCACTTGTCACTAATCCCACTTATACATTTTTTTCTAATTTAAAATTCCTCCCTACCTCCCTCCAAGTACCCCCACTTTCTCCTGCAAATCCTATTTACTAATTCCCATCTAATATTTTACTAATCATCATTGCTCCTATCTAATGGATTCTAGAATTATCCATATACCCTAGAATCCTCCACTCACATTCCTCTCTAAAATTGTTCAGGAATTTTATATTCCTAGAAAATTCCCTCCATTCTTCTATATAAACAAGCACATCTCCATGCAAACCATGAACTATCTTTGAATATCCTTAGACTAATGCTGCCAATTTGTATTCTTGTCTATTGTCAAAGCACCATTATCCACCATTGCTGCAACAAGTCTTGAGCCGATCAAACAATCAAACATTTCAAGCATTCAAGTATCAAAGCATCCAAATTGTCATTGGGGTACATCAACTATATTTGGAGGTAAATTGGTTGCAAGATTGAGGTATTTTTAATTTATATCAATTGTTATTTTGCATTCAATTTGCTTACCTTGCCCAATCATGAGTATTTAGGGGAGTTTGGAATTGATATTGCAGTCATTATTGACACTTGTGTTTGAATTCCTATTTCCAAATTTTACCTAATACACTTAGAAAGCACCTTTGAAGCCTTAGTAGACACAAGGATCGAGGAGATGGAGTTTGTTCAAGGAACTCCAGATGCTAGCATTCCCACCAAGGTAGCGTCTTAAGAACCTGCAAAAAATATAGCAAAGCAAAAAGGAAAGGCCCAAGACCTCACCAAGTTTACATCACTGGCTAATACTTCCAAGTCATCAACTGGGAGCAAGAAGACCAAATCTAAAAGCAACTCTCACGAGGATGTCATTCCAATAAATCTGCAGATCTGGGAGCCCAAGTTTGCAAATGCTATAAAAAAGAAAAGAAAATCCTCATTTGACACCTAAGTCACAAGGTTCGGCAATTTTCCACCAAAAAATTTGAAAATTGCTGTTTTTAAAAGACCTAAAAAAGTTCGGAAAAAATCATTGAAGTTCAGGGAAAAAAAGCGGGCAAAAAAATTGTTGAATCCCACGCCCTGTCCACTACACAGCCCATAGCTCGAGCTTGGTTTAATCCTACTTGCCGAGCTGCCTACCTCCTTGCCTGGTCTCATTTTCCTGGTCTCAAATCTTCTGCCTACAGTTGCCATTGAATGCATCGGCTTCGAAGCCTCAATAGAGGTTTGAGGAGCACACCTCGTCTGCAGAGGAGAACAAAGTACCAACACGGGCAGACTGCAGATTGGGGCAGGGTTTTGTTTTATTTTATTTTGTTTGTTTTGTTTTTGTATTACGTTTTGTTTTATTTTATTTTATTTATTTTTTTTTAATACATTTTTTTTTATTGTTTTAGGTTTTGTTTTTATATTTTATTTTGATTATATATTTTTTTTCCAATTTGATTTTTTTAATATTTTTTTAAGTTTTGTTTTTATATATTTTTATTTTATTTTGATTATATTTTTTTATTTTTTATTTTTCAATTTTGTTTCAATTTATTTATTTTATGTTTAATTTTTAATTTTGTATTAATTTAGTTTTTATTTATTTATTTATTTTTTGTAACTTTTAATTTTTTTATTTCCTTTTTTAATATTTATTTATTTTTAATAATCTTCATTTATAATTTTAAAAACAAAATTATTATTAATTTTATTTTTTTGACTTGATCAATATAATTTTTTTTATAATGATCTTTATTTATAATTTTAAAAACAAAATTTTAATGTATTTTAATTTTTTCATTTTCTTTTTTAATTTTTTGGTTATAGATCTTGTTTATGTAAGCAACAATTTGCGGATGTGCATGAGCAAAATGGAAAAAAAATCTTCATCATCACAATGCCAACTCCTTGTAGCAGACTTAGAGGATCTAGATGACCCTGACTTCCTTTGTGATGAATCTAGTGACGATAATGCTGTTGATGAGCCAAGTGCTCTTGATGATATGAAACTTTTTGATGTAGCTAGTAGCCAATAAGGCCATTAGAGTGTATTGATTTTTGATGATGTAGAACTTTTTGATGTATAGCTTGTATGAAGCTTAAGAACTTAGTATCTTTAATATTCTTATTTTGACTTATTTTTATATGTTTTTATGTTTTTTTACGTTTCGAATTTAATGGCATTTTTTTTTCCGATTTTTATCCGAACTCGAACTCAAACCAAATTTTATCTTTGTCGAACTCGAACTCAAACTCGAACCTTGTGATTTAGATTGACACTACAGAACCAGTCTATGAGTCAAATTTAATCAGATCAATAGAAAAGATGGTACATATTTGGGAGACAAGATCTCCAATCAAAGCATGACTTGAGAGGTCTGCTTGTTTGATTCCACTCAGTATGCATTGTGGATCCTCTCGTGGAATGTTAAAACGCTTCTTTCTTAAGGTAAAAGTGAGAACAAACAAGGTAGGCATGATATTTCTTCAGGAAACTACAAGAGCACGCTCCTTGCGGAAAAAAAAAATGTGGATATTTAGGGCAGCTAGCAAACTATTTATAGTTCTCTCCCGATAACTGTGATCCAATGGGACCCAACCAGGTATGTTCATCAATCACGCCAAACCGTTCTTTCGGGGTTAGTGTACAATTTTTGCTCATGAATTTCTGGAATGCTATAGTTTGGTCAGTGTATATATTCCCCTTTAACGGCAATAATAGAATTGCCCTGATACACTAGGTAATGGTTTGGGCTATATCATATATGAGCAATAGCTCCATAAAGGAGGTCAAGGATTCAACCATGGAATGGCTGATTCTTTTGGTAAAGCTGATCACGAATGCCTCCATGGTTGACATAGATTTCTCACAATAACTGTTCACTTGACAAAACATAAGAAAGGGAAACAACTATATAGCAGAAACGTTAGATTGTGTACTAATAAGTAATATCTGAAAATTGGGTAACACCCCAAGTGCAGGTCAGCAATAGCATCCTCTCTGATCATTGGCCTATTACCTGGAATTCACTCGAAGGCTCAGGATCACAAAAAAGATGCAGTTTAGATTCGAAAGTATGTAGTTAACTTGCCCAGAATTTTCTTCCAATGCAAGCAGATGGTGGAAGGAAGTGGATCACATACAATGTCATGCGATGTACAAATCCATGGGGAAGCTAAACCACTTCAAACTTAACATGAAGAGGAATGGACAAGTTTTTGGTAAGATATTTGCCCAATCAGCGAGTGCATCAGATTAGCTTGCACAGGTGCAAAAACAAATAAGAGGAAAAGGCTTTACATCAGAGATGGCATTCAGGGAACAATTACTATTTCAGGAGTTGTTTGTTGTCCATTTAAGAGAGGAGCATTATTGGCAACAAAAATCGCTGGAATTATGGGCAACGAAAGGGGATGCCAATACAGACTTCCACAAATCTGTCCTAAATAGGATAAATATAAATATGGTTCAGAAAATCAGAACAGCAGCCGACACTTGTATTTAGACAATGCCTGAAATTGTGAGTTGTGCCATAGAATTCTTCAGCAATCTTCTCAACGAGGATCTGAACAGCATGGAAAATACCAGAGCTTAAAAATCCATTACCAAAAACATTCCAAGGATTGTTGAAGAGGGAAATAATGTAAACATAATGCAACCAGCTATGAAGATAGAAATAAAAAACAGTCTTTTCTTTCCAGAAGGACAAATCCGTTGGCCTGGATGGTTTCTCTGCCTTTTTCTATCAAACATTCTAGGACACAATAACGGAGGACATGATGGCAGTCAGAGAGGAATGTAGAAGAAATTGGCACATGCTGAAACAAGTGAATGCCACATAACTAGTACTTATTCCCAAGGTTGCCTGAGCTGAGAGCATGGACCATTATTGGCCAATAGTACTACATTATGGTGAACAAGATTCTATCCAAGTTAATTGCAAACATATAGAAGCCTCTGCTGCCCAAGCTTATCTCAGAAACTTGGTATGATTTTGTCCCGGGGAGGCAAATAACTAACCACATCATGGCAACCCAAGAAATTTTACACTCGCTAGTGTATCACTCAAGCCAGATATGTCAAAAGTGTTTGGTAGGTGCAGCTGGGTTTAATACAACAAATGCTAAGTGCTTTTGTGTTCAATAAATAGGTGACACTGGGAACCCTCTTGAATTATTACACCTACCTATGTGGTTTCATTTAATGGGGACATTGGGAACCTTTTTTAAATCAACAAGGGGATTGGCTCAAGGGGACCCTTTGAGCCGTATCTGTTTATAATATATGCTCATGAGGGAAACTCTCTATACGTGTATTGCAAAAGCCAAACCACCAGGGAAATGAAGTTGTTGCTACACAACTCTTTTTTTTAATTCATTTTCCGAGACATACATATAGGGTCTGATCTCCTATTAACAAGGAGTCAGCCTTATCACAACTAACACAATCCCTATATTCTCTAATTACAACTCACACACTCCACGCATAAAGAATAATATGTAACACACCAACTAATGTTCCTAACATTCGCCCCCTTAGTACGGACAATTAATAAACATGACTTGGAATATGCGACACCCCACAAACTTCTGAATGGTCAGCGAACACATTGACCTTTCATCTTTCACAGATGTTGATGGACAGGAAACATATCATCCTTTCACCATCCAAGTATGAACAGGAAACATATCAAGCTTCCATGGATCAACCATCCAGGTAACAGGGAATTTTTAAACCTTCCATACTATCTACTTTACACATCCATTGGTTTACACTTATTTATTTTCACAGTGCGAGGACATCATTATTGATTTATATACAAACACAAAAAATAAAATAAAAGAATTGAGGATTAAGTCCTCACTGTCGCATTTGCAGCTGCCATTTATAATCATTGTCACCTAATTGTGAACAGTATAAGATGGTCACCACTGTCACTTGGAAACCGATCTCGGCTTTAGTCAATTTGGTGCCTTTTTTGCCATATTGCAGTATGCAGCCTTCGAGTTAGTGGCAAACTTGAGGTCGCTGAAACCGTTTCCTCTTACTTCCAGTAGGATGCTGCTCACTCAACAAAATGAACTTTAAAGCTCAATTGCATTCATTTTTGTGATCATATACTCCCCCACAAAATGGAGGTCAGGTTCGCCCGATAATGCTCCATACAGAGAGTAAATTTGATATGTTTTGACTTTGACAACATGAAAAATGACACACATTGATGTTTACCTATAAACTATAGGTTATAAAAACACTGGGAGTCTGAGACAAATAACCATGCCTTTGACAAAGGCTTTATTTAAATGACAAGACCATTTCAAAGATCTCGAACAAAATTGAATATAAAGCATCACCTCATCTGTATCTAAACAAATTATTTTAGCCTCGACACAAAATATGTTAGTTACAACATTGTAAAAGCTAAGAACTATATATAAAAGTGGAATAAACTTAATAACTTAAAAATCTCTATTAAAAAAACAAACTTAACAATATATGGTAAATACAAAATGTCTATATAGCTTAAGCTATTATAGAGCATATCGATCTGACAACATATGAAGAAGAGAATCGGTGTATGAGAGGTTGTACACTTGGACGGGATTGAAAATGCGTGTATGTGGAATCCAGATTGATCATACATATGAAGATTGGAATTTTGATAACCATTCAGAGCTGTAATAATACTAATCAAAATTTGAGACAATCTGCACGTTGGACAGCAACTAATAAGCCGTTAATTTTGATAACATAACAATATAAATGAATACCACAAAGACTTTAGAACAGATTGATTGCCCTTCAATGATTTGAGACAATCTGCAAGTTGGACAGCAACTAGGCATGGAGAGAACACGAACATGGATAGCAGGCATTGGGTGTTAGAATGCAGTGATGTGACAACTCGGCTAATGGAGAATACATATGGGACTGTAGAGGACTGTGGAGCATGAGAGGAATGGATCAGGTTGAGCGCCAAGGAGGATGCAGTATACACACGATGGTGCAAAACTTGTAGAAATATGTGTATGAAGATCAGGCGATAGAGCCTCCAGATGCGCATGAAGATTGGATGGGTTTGGACACTGTCAGAGATATACGAACAAATAAGCTCCTCTTCAATCTGGTCACGTTGAATGGTAAGTGATGAAGTTGCATAAAGACGGTAGAACCTTAATCAAGAATGCTTAGCAGACAGCAGGAGATGATTGTTTTTGAGACTCTATAAATACCTTAAAATAAATGAAAAATACCTTAATCAACGCTAACAACGCTTACAAACTACCTAACTAAACTCTTCACATACAATAATCTCCATGAGAGGGGCAAGTAGGAAGTATTGTGCCTCTGCCCTGAATTAACACTCACAAACTCATAACTGCTCTGATACTAAATGAAGTTGTTGCTACAAAAAACTCTTTTTTTATTCATTTTCCGACACTTACATATAGGGTCTGATCTCCTATTAACAAGGAGTCAACTTTATCATAACTAACACAATCCCTATATTCTCTAATTAGAACTCACATCCCCCACATAAAGAATAATATGTAACGTACTAACTGATGTTCCTAACAAGAAAATCTATTGACTCCAAGCTATGGGGAGGGGATGTAGATGCTCTGGTTTCCAATCTGTGGATGACACATTGCTGTTTTCCACCTTTATTCTAAGAGGAGATTAAATAGATTGACAAGCTCCTCTGCATTTACTAATTAGCCTTGGGGTAGCAAACTAATAAGCATAATTTAAATGCAATATGATTTTCGCTAATGACCCCCACAGAGAAGAGAAACTATTGGCATCTTTAGGTTCACATAGTGCAAACTCCACATCATGCATCCTGGCTTTTCTTTCACCAGAAGCACAAAAAAACGCATCCTGGCTTTTCTTTTCACTGGAAGCACAAAAAAAAAATCTATGATAGCACCATAAGCAAAATGAAGCTGAAGGTGAGCAAATGGACTTGCTGATGGCTGACTATTGCAGGCTGAGCCGAGCTCATACAAGCAGTTTTGCAAGCTATTCCGATTTACTTGCTTACACTTCTTCCCATACTTGGTCATGTGGAAATGTTAATCGCTGCAATTTAGAAAAAATTACTATGGCAAGGTGTGGGAGACACTTAAAAAACATCCTCTAGTAGCATGGGCTGAAATTTAAAAAACAAAAAACTAAAGGTGGTGTCAACATCAAACACATTAAGGTACTCCACAAGGCTTTGGCAATGAAATTTGCATGGAGATTGCTACAGACACCCAACCTTCCTTGGGGCAGTATTATCATAGGAAAGTACATTCCATGATAGCAGCAGGGGAATCTCCTATCAGAAAGGATTGAAATTGTAAAGGAAAACATAATGTGGCAAGTAGTTAATGGGAAAAAGGTTCTCTTTTGGGAAGACAACTAGAATGCTGGCCATCCATTGATGGAGTTAAACCTTCTGGATTTGCAAAATGTTTTCCAGGACAAGGTGCTTTAGTATCCAGCAAATTATGCTCACTTGAAAAATGATCAAGATCTCATTGGGGAGAATGTTATAATCCCACAAACTATGCTGAATTTGCAACACCAAGTTACCGCATTGTTGGCTGAGTTGAACGACAGGTCTTTGGTTTATACTCCATGGTAGGATAATATAGTGTGGCCGTGCAATAACAAGGGCAGACACACAATGACCAATGCATATAAAGCCATTCTCACCTTGAATCAGCCTGTGGATAACAATTGGTGTAAGCTGTGGCAAGTCAAAATTTGTCCCAAAACCAGGTATTCATGTGGTTCACTCTTTCATGGTAAGGTCCTTATTGCATACATGCCCCATAAACAAAGGATAGGCTGCACCCACATGGTGCCCAAATTGCTAGAGAGCATCTGAAAGCAGTGACTACTTGTTCCTCCAATGCAATTTTGGTAGGTCTGTCTTGGAAAGCTTTGCTTTTCTCTTCAACTCCCAGATAAAATGCAACCTTTCCCTGGAAGAGAATATCTTTAACTAGACCATCCTAAACACGTGCATGGAAATAATCAATTTGTTGCACTCTACTCTAGGATTCATTTTATGAAAAAAAGCGAAATAACAGATTTTTTGGGGATATTCAGTGGAACCCACAAGCACTTGTTAGGGTAATTCAAACCCAAGTCAGAGGGACAGCAACTATATACACCAAAAACAACCTTCGACAAATTTGGGTCAATTAGCATAGCAGATTTTCCGATCACTTGTACTTGGGGATATTGCATTCCACTAGAGAATATTAAATTGGTGGTCAATGGGCAAGCATCCTAGTTACGGCTCCATACAAGACAATTATGGCTTAACTTTGATGGTACTGCAAAAGACAACCCAAGCAAGGCAGGAATAGGAGGGATTATCAGAGATGACAATGGTTAGGTGGCAATATGTTACTACCATGGCATTGGGAAACAAATCAATAATATAACAGAACTATATGTGCTGCTCAAAGGACTACAGTTGGCAGAAAAGTAGGGACTTCTTTGCAAATAGAGGGAGAATAATAAGTTATAATAAATCTGTTATCAAAGATTCAACAAGAAAAGCAAAACACCATTGGAGCAATTATTTCATCTTCTTGGATCAATTGGGGGATGGAGCATGCTTTGCTTTGGGTTCAGGTTGAACACATCTAATATCAAATAAGGAAATTCAATAAGGTGGATGATCTACTGGCAAAGGAGGCAATTGACATAGAATACGACAATGAAATACGAATTCTAAAAAGCCACAAATCTCTTCCAAATGCAGTTCAACAATTGATGGTCTTGGAGAAAACAACCCACCCTCTTAAATATGACCATGATTAAGCTAACTTAGAAAAAATGAAGGGATCATACCCCTCACACAAGCTTTAATGTAATGTCCCCAAATTGGGACAATAATGCAAAAGAGGGTTTTCCAACAAACCCCTAAACAAATCTGAATTCTGAAAATAAAACCAGCCAACACTAGGGTTATATTTGCACCACCAAATTGAAATTATTACACCTTTAATCACTCAACAAATAAATAGAAAAATACCTTGTGAAGTTTAGCCAATCCATGGCTCGAATTGTATAAGAAAGGAGCTGAATTGGTATGTTTTTCACTCCCAAACCCTCAATGCCATCAAGTTGAATTTTTAAGCCCTCTTTCTGTCACCAAATGCTACTCAAAATTCTTCAACTGAAAATAAAATTCAGATAAATTTCAGCATGCATATCATATAGAAATTAGCCCAAGTTAGGACCTCAAACATGATCAAACTCTCTCTAAACCAAGTTGCTAAAATAAGGAATAATTAATATTAAATAATTCAGAAAATCATAGTTGTAACCCTGTCAAACTTGCTGAATATAAATAAATTCCATCAATATTTGCAACAATAATTGCCCAATTGTTTAAAGCCAATCAAGGCCCCAAAACCCTTGCCTTGCTTCCTCCAAGTGAATCGCTCAACTCAGAATTTAATGGAAAAAGTTTCAGAGTTAAACCCTTGCTTTAACCCTCCAAAAATCCTTCAAACCCTTATTATTTATTATCAAAATAAATAAAAAATAATAATATAAATTTACCTTACCGAATTGGAGACTAAAAGCCCTCCAAAAGGTTCACTATCTCTTCAAAGTGGTTTGCCCCACCTCAGAAATAAATATAAAATATTTGTGAATATTTTATCCATCAATTGACCACCAAAATAGCCTTTTGTGATACCCTAGGCAAGTCGTCCAAGTAGATTAAATTTGCCAATTGATCCTTTAAACCCTCAAGGGCCTTTGTGTAATGCAACCTTCTCAAGAGGGGTCTTCTACTCCACCCAAACAAGTCACCGCCCAAGGAAATGGATTTAAACTTCACGAACAAGCTCCCAATGCAAATCTCCACTCTCAAAGACTTACAATTTCTCCAAAAATCAACTTTCGATAAAGTTTGCAAAATTCTTCAATGTAGGTGTTCAAAAATACCCTTGTAGATCCACTTGCATGTAAATACGCAATTTTTAAGTTCAACTACAGCGCTTGAATAGAGCTGTCCAAGTAATAGGAATGGAGGTTTTTGTTCTCAAACCCTTGACACTTCTTGAAGGTTTTCGTCTTCAAGATGTAGTAATCAAGCTTGACATACATGATCAAAGATTACAAATCAATATTTTGCATACCTTCCAAATGACAACTTACTTTCTTTTTATATCCCTTTTAGAAGATAATGCTCACTCTCAAAACTTTCAAAAGGATATTCTTTATAATTCTTCACTTGATCCTTAAGCACCCATGACTTTCAAAAGGGTCCCAACTTAAATGGAACTGAAATTAGATTAATATTATTACTTTATATTTAAATATTTAAAAATACTTTTATTTTAGCAAAAATATTATTTTAATTTCGAAAATGGGGACATTACAATCCTCCCCGCCCAAAATTGCTTGTCCTCAAGCAATTGCAATATCTAAAGAGGTGTCCCAATACACCTTATGATGCAATGTCCTATAATCCCTTACCATGGAAGAGAAGCTCTGAACTGAAATCTAAACATGTGTTTTGGGGGCTGCCCCCAAGTGTTTTAAGTGTCAAAAGAGTCATCCACTGACTTCCATGTCACCATGCCAACAATTCTTTCAATACCGAGTGGTGCATGATGGAGTCTGTAGCCATACCAAGCCAATTATTGCATCTGGAAAGTGCCTTTTTGCTGCCTTGTACGTAGCAATTTGCTTGTACTATCATCAGGGAAGGTAAACAAGTAAGGTTAAGGCCACCAATTACCTTACTAGTTTTTTTAGGCCATGAGGGAACCTCCCAATCTTGCAAAGAATTAACCAAATGAATCACTCTGCACAACATATCTTGCAAATGTCTCACCTCCATATGCAACCCTTTGTGAAGAGTCCTCTTTATGTGCAAAGTGAAGTCCACCCAAGGCTCCCCTTTCTCGTGGCTTACATGCAAGTAAGTGATCAAGTGGTCATCAAAGGAATGCTCAAGATGCAACCAAACACACCACTGTTCCTTCCATACATTTTTCATCCTTTCCTTGTGCAAACTATGATCCCAAAAGATGTCACTCTCAAAACTTATGAGTAGCTGGAAATATGCAATGAAATCAGCCATATAGTTCCCACAAGGGGGCAGTGGTAATATAAAAAAAACAGATTTTTTTAATTTTAAAAAATCAGAATTAAATAGTACAGTAATTACTCTTGGTTTGAACGGTACCATGTTCAAAAAATCAAATTTTCTGAATGTGATAGGTGGCTGTAGTAAATGACATAACTCAGAAATTTTAGAAACAATTTTTTCATACCTTTTAACAATTTCAGGCCCCTTAGTTGGCTGCCATGTACAAACACTGTGCCCTTTTTTGGGGTTCAATGGCCAAGATTGTTGCCAACAATTTTTTGAAATTTTCGGAAAGGAAAAAGACAATTTTTTCTTTCCCAATTTACCTTGCCTATTGCTGCTCATGATTTGAGCCTTTGTCCAATCTATGATGGATCTTAAATCTTCTTCCCATGTCCTCCAAATCATCTCCTCCAATTGGTTGCTCATGCATGGAAGTCAACTTGTTCTTTGCATTCCCTATTGCACGGGATCTCCAAAATAAACCTACACATGAAACAAGCAAGTTTGGGAAAGCATTGGTGTTTAATAACACCCTTTTGATCCAATTATACATCCTTCTTTGTTGCCTTGGTCCTCCCTTGCAACTCTTTCTTACTTGAAAACCAAGAGGTATTTTCTTGTTGCTTTTGATATGATTGTAGCAACTCTCTCTTTCCTTTTTTCTTTCCCCTATGGTGGCTTGGAATTTATTTATGAATCTTTGAACCACCCTCTTGATGTTGGAGGGTGTGATGCTCACCTCCTTGAGACCCATGCATAACATTTGCACCAAAAATCATGAATGAGACAAGCTGGAAATGCAAAAAACAGTCGTCAAATGATTATTAACAGCGCTTGCAATGACCCATGGGTCGTAGCACTTGTCACCTCTTACTGTTCTCATGTCTAGCCAAGTTTTTACCTTGGCACATCCACTTAAAACATCATAGACAAGGGATGTATGAGGACTGTAACAGCCCTTAATTGTTTGTCTTTTCCCTCCAAAAGACAATGCACACTTTGCATAACTTGAAACTTGTGATCCCACATAGCAAGCTTTTAGCATTCTATCATAGGACAATGCATTATTTCTTATGTAGTGCATCCTTTCACCTAAAAACTGAATTGTAATCATTGTAGCTGATTTACCAACAACAATACATACTTCAAGCCTTGCCATTGGTTGGATACCCTCCTCTTGCTTTTTCCTTCTAAACACAACGATTATGTAGCATATGAAATGTATCAAATGAATGGTGATGCTTACCAATTTCATGATGTGTTTGCATGCTTTTTGGCATGCCCTTCACCTTGTCCTCACCCTTGGCATGATCCTCATATCCTCCAAAGTGGTGTAGGAGCATAGTAGGAAGGTTGTGCAATGATGACTTGCCATAAAAATAATTAAATGGCATATCTTTATTTGTTGTTCTGGAAATTACGTCTAGCTGATAGTGATCATTAGCCTTTGTGGTGTGGACCTTGTTCATCGATTTTCCTTCATCAATATGCAATATTGATTTCCCTTTATCTTGGGCATGATTATGTAGGTGTTTAAGGGACTCACCTTCCTTCTTAAACTTCCTTAGGCATTGAATAGCTTGGAAGGCTATCATCTTTGCTTGCTTTGCTCTCCTTATCCACTCATCACACCTTGCTTGTATCCTTGACATAAGGACACAATTTTCTTTTCCTTGGATTAGCATTTTTTCCTTTCTCATGACTTGTTTCTCATTACAAGTGGCTGCCTCACTTGATCCTTCCTTCATGATGTATCTAGAGTTCATCTCTCTTGGTTCATCCATCTTTTTGTCTCCAACATGGAATCTGAAATTGAAAGTGATCTATGATTAGAGATAATGCATAAATTTTCTTTCATGATATACCTTTTCATCGTGGTTTCTTTATCACTTTCCAAGCTTCTCTCTTGAAGCTTGCTTGTTCCCTTGCTCCAAGTAGCTGCCCCACTTAGTTCCTTTTCGTGCTTATCATCAATTTGCAGCACTATTGGCTGCCCCTGAACTCTTGATTTTTGAGGCTTAGAAATTTCAACACTTGGCTGTCCCTGAACTCTTGATTTTTGAGGCTTAGAAATTTCAACACTTGGCTGTCCCTAAACTCTTGATTTTTGAGGCTTAGAAATTTCAACACTTGGTTGCCCTTGAACTCTTGATTTTTGAGGCTTAGAAATTTCAACACTTTGGCTGCCCCAAAGTGTTTGACATTTATTCATTGATGACTCCCATTTGCGGCTCTCTTTGTTTCCCCCAAAGGTTTGATTTTTTTACCTTCTTTACCAAGTTTCTCATGAGTTTTAATGAGGTCATGCCCTTGTGATTTCCATCCTAGATGCCACCAATCATGGGTAGCTCCTTCCAAGTGTTGTATGACAAATTTTAGAGCTTCTCACCTGTAAGTCTCAATTCAAGGTAGTCATTAACCTTGTTTACCCATGCTCTAATTGAAGTATCTCGATCTCCATCAAAGGTAGGAAGAACAATCTTCCCCAAGTCGTCATGCGTAGCTGTGTGCCCATGGAGCCCTTTGCCTTGTTTCAAATATAGCTATTCCTTGCTTCTTCCCTTTCTGTACTGTGGTGCAATTGTCAAATATTCATCACAATCTTCCATTAGATCCCAACGAACCAAACACTGGTCCTCCATTTTAAGGGGCTGATCTGCTTTCATGTCTTTCATCGTTTGAAGAAATGTAGTCATAGCTCCCATCAACCGATCCTGGGATTGAGTGATCTGTTCCAATCTAACCCTATCCCTGTCACTGTTTGACAAATACCTTTCCATTCCACAGTTGGCCAAGAAATTGGCTCTGATACCACTGAATGTTCTCAAATTGGGACAATAATGCAAAAGAGGGTTTTCCAATAAACCTGCAAACAAATTTGAAATAAAATTCGAATTCTGAAAATAAAACCAGCCAATCCTAAGGTTATATTTGCACCGCCAAATTGAAATTATTACACCTCAAATCACTCAACAAATAAATATAAAAGTCCCTTGTGAAGTTTAGCCAATCTGTGGCTCAAACCATATGAAAAAAGGAGTTGAATTGGTATGTTTTTTACTCCCAAACCCTCAACACCACGAAGGTGAATTTTTAAGCCCTCTTTCTGTCACCAAATCCTACTCAAAATTCCTCCACAACTAAAGATAAAATTCAGATAAATTCCAACATGCATATCATATAGAAATTAGTCCAAATTAGGACCTCAAACATGATTAAACCCTCTCCAAACCAACTCGCCAAAATCCGGAATAATTAATATTAAATAATTCAGAAAATTAGACTTGTAACTTTGCCAAATTTGTTGAAAATAGGCTATAAATTCCATCAATATTTGCAACAATAATTGCCAAATTGTTTAGAGCCAATCAAGTCCCCAAAACCCTTGCCACGCATCCTCCAAGTGAATCACCCAACTCAGAAATTAATGGCAAAAATTACAGAATTAAACCCTTTTTTAACCCTCCAAATTTTTTTCAAACCCCTGTGATTATTATCAAAATAAATAAAAAATAATAATATAAATTTACCTTATCGAATTGGAGATTAAAAGCCCTCCAAAAGGTTCACTATCTCCTCAAACTGGTTCGCCCCACTTCAGAAATAAATATAAAATATTTGTGAATATTTTATCCATCAATTGACCACCAAAATAGTCTTTTGTGATGCCCTAGGCAAGTCGTCCAAGTAACATAAATTTGCTAATTTATCCTTCAAACCCTCGAGGGCCTTTGTGTAGCGCAACCCTCTCAAGAGGGGTCTTCTACTCCACCCAAACAAGTCGTCACCCAAGGAAATGGCTTTAAACTTCATGAACAAGTTTCCAATGCACATCACCACTCCCAAGACCTTCAATTTCTCCAAAAACCAACTTTCGATATAGTTTGCAAATTTTTTTAATGTAGGTGGTGTCCAAAAACATCCTTGTAGATCCACTTGCAATTTTGAAGCTCAACTACAGCGTTTGAGTAGAGTTGCCCAAGTAATAGGAATTGAGGTTTTCATTCCCAAACCCTTGACATTTTTTGAAGGTTTTAGTCCGCAAGATGTAGTAATCAAGCTTGACATACTTGATCAAAAATTCCAAATAAATATTCTGCATACCTTCCAAATGACAACTTACTTTTCTTTTATATCCCTTTTAGAAGATAACTCTCCTTCTCAACTTTTAAAATGATATTCTTTATAATTCTCCACTTGACCCTTAAGCGCCCATGACCCTCAAAAAGGCCCCAATTTAAGTGGAACTCAAATTAGATTAATATTATTATTTTTTATTTATGTAAAAATCCTTTTATTTTAGTAATAATATTATTTTAATTTCAAAAATGGGGACATTACATTTAAATCCCTGATAAGAAAAGTCAACATGTTTCGTTTTTGCAAACCATGACACATCTTATTCCATGTCATTGTACACAAATCACATCCTTTCTATGCATGTCCACTCCCTCACCTTTGTAGATGTTCAATTTTTTTACTTAACACCACCAATAAAATACATCAAAGAAGTATGATTTCGATCTTATCCATAATATGGTCTTAAAAAAGCATTGTGACCTCTTTAGTCTTAATTCGTGTGAACAAATCTTCAGAAGATCTGTTCACTCTTTCTACTATAACTTCTTTCCAAATTTGTTTTTAATCAAACATGCCAACTTTAGTCCCTTAGACATACTTTGTTACCTTTTGCACATTCAAGTGAACATTGTTAACACCCAAACATCCCTTACTCATACCAAACCTAGTTCCACTTCCATGAATTAATCCCCATCGCATATTTTTCTCTTATTCACTCACAAAAAAAATTCTTAAATTACAAATACACTTTGTTTCCAACAAAAATCCATAAGGGAAAAATAGCACACCCATCCAAAAAAATCTACTTGCAATATCCCAATGAATGCCTTGAAGGACACAAAGCGATCATATAAATACGATGGAGTTTACTAAATTCACTCACCAACTAAATGTGCTGCACTAAAACAAAGATCGATTGATTTTTGCCATTACTTTGTTTGTACTTGGGCTAAAATAATAAGGGCTTCCTACGCTACTTCCAACTAAGAGTGCATCCCAATCAGCACTTTATCAAAGAAGATTGGGTGTCTATGGAAGGAAATGGTGATGACTTGTTCATCCTTTTTGTTTGTGTGCAATCATATAAGGTTTTTAAAAATAAAAAACCCCTAAAGATTGATCTGATCGACATTAGAGCTCCATTGCCTATGATGCCAAGGGACTTTAATGGCTTTATGAACAATCAGCTGGTGGTGGGAATATTAAAAATGACAACATAGCCAATGGATCTCTAGCATAGACACCATCAACATAAAGTATTCAGATAAGAGATATATTCACCAATAAAGACACTGTATTAACTATGTAATATACAATGTATGTGTGCAACCAACAGTGATTGCACTATAACAAGACTCTCTAAAAGACTACATCTCCACTAGCTCAAGAGATGACTTTTAGCTCCATTACATTTCACAAGAACACAAAGGGTTCTTATATAGGAGAAGTAGGATGTGAGTGAAATATTATTATTGGTGGATTAGAAGGTGGGATCATTCCTCGAGTTACACCCAACCCTTCTCACACATATGAGAATAACTACCACATTAATTGTGTGCACATAATAAATTACACTTCGGTAACACCTCTATTTAAGGTTAACTTCACATTAAGTGTGAATATGACACACTTCCACCCCCTGAAGGTCAACTTAAACGATGTGGTAAAAAAAAAGTCTTATGCTTGGGTCTTGGCAACTAGATTGGATGAGGTACCTATGTACAATAAAAGAGCAAAAAGAACAATAAAGCTGCTGACGTAAATGTCTGTTGAATTTGACGAATCCTCCAATGGAATGAATAAAAAATAGTTTCGATGAATTTGACAGTATGAACAAGAGTGACTATTGGTACGTGTTCCATCTGAATGGAATGCATGGTTAAATGATTGCAAATGGAGTGCTATGGAGCTCTTCTAGGAAACAACCATATTGTGAATAGAGTGCTATGGAGCTCCTTCAAGAAACAACCAGCGTTTGCATCTACTAGGAACAATCACTAGGTACATAGCATACTCGAACAATTAAGGAAGCATTAAGAGTACACGACACCCCCCCTTGATGATAACTAAGGAGTGAAAAACAAGCAACTCAATATCTCCAAAAGTGTCAGTGTGGTAGGTGTGCAGAAAAAACATTACAAAACCCTCAAGTGAGAGTGCGCAATATGCCACTTGAAAAAATGCAAGGTGAAAAAAACACACCTTCTGAATGGATCTATATCAAATTTGTAGCCAAAGATAAGAGCTAACTCGTCGTGATGTACTACAACTTCAAATTTGGTCCTCAAAACATGCCAGATGAATTGAAAAGGTTGTTTTCATTCTCGTTGGTTCATTCTTACCCCTAATAATTCTCTAGATTTGCATGGAACACAATCTACATGGCTTGACAAACGAGCTCAGAGTGTTAGATTCAGGGGAAACGAAAGTCAAAATTGACTTTCTCTGTCACTTTAAACATAATGAAAATGTCTGATACACACCAAAAACACTCACGAAATTTTATTAAAATTCACTCCCATGGAACTCCTCCATATGAAGACCTACAACTAGTACATAAATCCAACTGAAGGAATGAATTGGATCTGAACAAAATAGATGGGACTTGCAAAAAACTTCTCATAGAAGTTGATGAAGAGAGAAAAACTTATCCATGCTGCTTGAAGCTTGCTAAGGATTGAGGCTTTGGAGTGCTTGAGGCTCCTCTACTCTTTCCCCCCTTGATCTTCATAACAACCAAGCTTTGAGAGTGATATGGATCTCCACTCAAACACTTTCACTGGGCTTCTTAGGAAAGCCTGCTCTGATACCATATTAAAAATGACTACATAGCCCATGGATCTCTAGTGTAAACACTATCAATATAAAGTATTCAGACGAGAAATTCACCAATAAAGACACATTGTATTAACTATGTGTAATATACAATGTATGTGTGCAATTAGCCATGGTTGCACTATAACAAGACTCTCTAAGAGACTCTGTTTCCATTAGCTTAGGGGATTGAGTCTAAGCTCCATTACATTCCACAAGAACACAAAAGATTCTTATATAAGAAAAGTAAGATGTGAGTGAAAGATTATTATTGGTGGAATAAAAGGTGAGATCATTCTCTAAGTTACATTTAACTTTTCTCACACATGTGAGGATAACCACCGCATTAATTGTGCATTTAATAATTGTATGCACATAATAAATCACACCTTGGTAACTCATCTACCTAAGGTGGACTTCACATCAATTGTGATTATGACACACTCCAACAACCCCTAAAAATTGATTTGATCGGCATCAGAGCTCCATTCCCTGTGACGCCAAAGGGCTTTAATGGCAATCATATGAACAATCAATTGGTAGTGTGTAATGTCTACAAATGGGACAATTAGGCAAAGTTGGGGGTTTTCCAACAAACCCTACCTAATCCAAAACCCCTTCCTTCAAAGAATTTGAAAATATAAATTCAGCCAATAACACACTTCGAAAAATGAAGCAATATTCAACAATTTCCTTCACCAAACCCTTAGGTAATTAGGGCAAAAATCAGATTTGATGCTTCTAACCCTACAAAAAATATGAACTGAGCTTTATATTGCTGTCACTAATTTTATAAGTCAAAATATTCACTCCGAAGTCAAAACTCAGAATTCTGGAATTTATTATTGCAAAATTACAGTGGAATTTTATAAATTCTCAACTTTCACAATACTTGGAATTTCAATGCAAGTGATAGCTCAAAATGAACACAAAAATAGCAGCTATGAAACAAAATTAGAATAAAAAAAATTTCAACATGGGAAGCCCACCAAAAGCTGTCTCGAAATTCTCAAAACCCTAGTTCACTGCTGAAATAATATAATAAATTCAGAATATTATCTAAGACACAAAATCACCCTAAATCATGTGCAAATCAACCCTCAAACAATTTACCAAGCTAGAATAAATTGCTAAAAATACCTCTAAACCCTAAAAAAGGGTTCCGAAGCCAATTAGCTTTCTTGAGAGGGGTCGACATTCCTCCAAAGCAAGTTACCACCCTAGGGATGGCTTCCTAGATCAACCAATCTCCTCAAATCAATTTCACCCACCTCTTCGACCTACAAATTACTAATTCTTAGCTCTCTATAGGGTTTGAAACAATCCTTGATGAAGGTGGTGTCCAAAGACACCTTTGTAGGTTCGATTGCATATAACCATGCAAATCTAAAACATAATCACAACCCTTGCATAGAGCTTCCCTGAATGTAGGAATGGAGGTTTTTCGTCCCTAAACCCTTGTCACACTTAAAGGTTTTTGTCCTCAAGTTATGGTAATCAAATTTGATAGACTTGATCAACAAATTCAATATCCAAATTGCATAACCTTTTCAAATAAGCCTTTCCTTTCCTTTTATATCTCTACTCCAAGTGTGGCGCCCAAAATAAGGAGGGAGAGTTTACTTTTTTCTTTAAAAAAATATTTTATAAAAAGCTTTCTTATAAAAGCACTTTAGGCTTTAAGTGACCATGACCCTTAAAAAGGTCCCAAAATTAGATAATAAAGTGCTTTATTATAAAATGCTCTTGAAGCTCCCAAATGTTCCCCTTTTTCTCTTCTTCTCTTAGCCTTTTTAGGAACAATTCAAGACTAAGGACTTATGCAAGTTTATACTAAAAAGGGGGACATTACATGGTCGGAAACAATAAATTGGTATCACTGGAAAAGATTTGCAATCTAAGTAAGCAGCAAATCCAATACCATCAACAGAGAAATAAGAAAGTGCCTTTGTACAAAATTCAGAAAATGGTGCCATAGTGTAGTCCCAGACTCAAAGCCATGGCTATAAAAAGAGTAAGGGTTTGTTTTAAATGAAGGTTTCATTTTAGTGTGATCAAGTTGTTTGTGTATAAGAGAGGATAAATTTAAGCATGCAACTCTATAATGCTTAAATCTAGGCTGCCACATTGGGGAAGAATTTGCCCACTGAGCCAAAACCTATAAGACTTGGTGAAGAGGGGCATGGAAGTGGGATGCAAATCGAGTCTCATGGAATCCCTACCATTGCCCTGAACCCAACAATGATCCGGATGGATCTCAGGTATGGATTACTTCCTAGCTCACACAAAATGTATGTGCTGCTACTACTCCTTAACTGAGAGTCATCCTCTCTCTACTTTACCCTAAGCAGTGCACCAAAGTATATTCTTTAGCTGATTTTCATATTCCAAAATGCTCACATGCAACTCAATAACCCCGCCTCTCATATCTTGCCATCCCCCCATCCCCCAACAACTACAAGATTTAACTTGCCTCAGCCTAACCTTCATGCCCCTGGTATTTATTCTTTCAACAAACAAGGTCATGCTACTTTGGACTCCGGGAGTAACCAGGCCCATTGGAAGAAGCATTCTTCAATGCATACTCAGTCCAAAAATCTCACTGATTGCCAAGGAGGCATGGCCAATCCTAATCCTTCTTCAGATATGCCTTTACATAGCCTTGATTAGGGAAATAAAGAACGTGAAAGTGAATCTTCAACACCTTGGAAAGAAGTTGGGGAGTAGGGTTCCCAACTCCAACACTTGGGGATTTATATGATACAATTGGTAAATTGTATTAAAAAACAAGATGAATATATCATCCAGCTGGTGCAAAACAACCAATATTAGCAACACCGCGTTGGAACTATTGAGAAGCTCATCCTCATGACCCAGTCAAGAAGATGATTGTTGAAATCATGTAGGAAGGTGTTGAACATCAACATATGACCAATAAACAGGCCGCTCAGTTTGGCAGCTCAAGAACCACTCAAGCTTAGGTCACAGATTGACACATTCCAATTTGTAGACCCAAAGCTCGGCAAACAACTGCTGCCAACTGGTTGAAATGTCCCAAATTAGGGATTTTTTCTAAATCTTGATTTTTGTGCAAAACCCTAGGTAAATAGTCAAATCTGATTTTTATTCCCAACAAACCCTAACTGCCAAATATTTTCAAAATTAGCACAAAAATATTCTAAGCTCTAAGCAACAAATAGCTGATCCAAACAAGCGATTTATTCCCCCAAAAATGGAAATAAATTCTTAAACCCTAGACGCCTCCAAGCTGGAATATTGAACTGAAATTTGTAGCTAATATATCAAGTGAAACCCTCATAAATTTGCATGAATATTACTGAATTAATAAGCAAAATTTATTCTGAAAATTTGAGATTATTTGGAGCCACAAAGCCCTTCAAATCAATTTGCCAAAGCTGGAAAAATTATAGCAATTATTTTCAGAATATTCAAGGCAATAATGACCCACAAAATAAGGTCAAAACCTTAATAAATCAAGTCGCCACATTGCAGAAATAATAAAATCAAATCAATGTTTTGGCTCGAAATCCAAAACCCTACAAACCAGCGCCACAACCAAGTTGCCCTAGCTGGAAAGTCAATTCCAACAACAAAAACCATGCAGCCCTCCCATGAGGGGTCTTCAACCTATCCAAGTAGTTCCCAAGGTTCCAAACCCTAGTCGCCCCTCTTCAAATGCAATATATTTGCCTTTTCTGAATATTATGCTCAAACGCAACCTCAAAATGAAGCTGCCCTAGATGAGAGATGAGAATTTGCATCCCCACTCCTTTGCTTGAAGGTTTTCGTCTTCAAAGCAATGGCTCGAGTGTTTTCGTGCTTAATGACCAATATTTTGAATATCCAACATAATAGGCCTCCAAATGAAACCTTCCTTTCTTTTTATACAATTTCCCCAAGGGGCACACCCAAATGGAAGTGAAACACATTCAAATCATAAGGAAGATTGCTTTTAAAATGCTCATGACCCTTAAAGAGCCCCAATTTAAGTGATTCTTATAACATAAAGTACCTTTTACATACATTCATTCAAAATTACTTATTTCTCTTTCCCTTCTTTCTTTTCCCTTAGCCCCTGGGAAATGGTTAAGGCTAAAGGTCTTCAAAGATGTCCCTAACAAAAGAGGGACATGACATTGGCCACCACAGAAGCCTATGGAGTAGGTAGATGCCATGGCTCGGAAAATGAAGGGACCTCATGAAGGGGCTAGGTAGAAGCTTGGATTTCTCAAGGACCAAAAGCTGACTATTGAAGTTTCATAAAATGTCCCAAAATTTGATGTTGGAAACAAAAATGATGTGGCAGAGAGCCTCAGCTCAGCAAATTTGTATTTCTTCTCTGCATGTTTATATCAGTAGTGCTATTAGAGTAGCTTTTAAGGCTGTTCAAAGTGAATATAGACTTAGTTAATAGCTGTATTTAGTGGCCTAAGATCATAGTTTTTTTTTGAAGGGTAAGAAACTTGTGAGCATTGAGCAGAATTTTTTATATCTTTATGAACTGAAAAGTACCAGATCCCTGATTTTGTCCATTTCAGAGGTTGTCTAAGTTGTATCCCTTCTTTTGTCAAACATGAAATAGTTGACTATTATTAAAAAAAAACTCCAGACATTCACATATTCATGACTGTGGGTTGCCAAACCCTTGATAGATTGAATAAGACCAAGCTGGGTTTGTTTCGGAGAGAGAGTAGGAGATGAGGTGTCTTCTTGTATGGTATGGTGGGACAGAAACATGAAGATTGGCATCTGGTGTGGCCTGAATGAGAGTGGCCGATGTGTAATTTGTCAGTGTTGAAGGGGATAGGTGGAATCGACGAAGTGGGGAGATCATGGGAAGGGTTTTCAGGTGGTGGGAATGGAAAAATACCAGATCCCTGATTTTGTCTATTTCAGAGGCTGTCTAAGTTGTATCCCTTCTTTTGTCAAACATGATATAGTTGACTTTTATAAAACAAAAAGTCCAGACATTCACATATCCATGACTGTGGGTTACCAAACCCTTGATAGATCAAATAAGACCAAGCTGGGTTTGTTTCGGAGAGAGAGAGAGGAGGTGAGGTGTCTTCTTGTATGGTATGGTGGGACAGAAACATGAAGATTGGCAATTGGTGTGGCCTGAATGAGAGTGGCCGATGTGTAATTTGTCATTTTTGAAGGGGATAGGTGGAGTCGACGGAGTGGGGAGATAATGGGAAGGGTTTTCAGGTGGTGGGAATGGAAGGCTGGTATGCATTTGGCAAGAGAGAGAAATTTGAAGACAACTGAGAGCTTGGAACACAGCCAGATTGGTAGAACAGGATTGTTTATCTGTCTATGCAGTCCACTGCAAGTGGGAGTAAAGAGTTGCATACCTACACGGATAGATTTGTCAAATGACAGTGGTATGTACCCCAAAGAACGGCTGCGTGGGCATGAGGAGGAACAAAGAAGTCTGAATTGGTTGATGAGTGAGGATGCGTGGTTGTCACAACATCAATAAGAGATGGATAATGTGGATGGTCATGAGATAGCTTTTGGAACCCCTTGGTAGTCTTCCTCAGCCTGGCCGGGGGTTGAGGAGATAGGTGAGAGGTGGATCAAGGTAGTGATGTGGAGCTGTGGCAATACAATCTTTGGTGCTGAGGAAGTAAAATTTTTTCTTCCAAATGTATTGGATTTGTCTTCTAAAAAGCCCCTGCCAATACATGATGTGAGTTTTGACAACCGAATAACATTGAGTCTCCTTTAATGGTCGCTTCAGAGGAGAGTAAATGGCATTTTCTTGTGGGATGGGATGTTTTGGGGGACAGGTGTTGAATCAAATAGATTAGCATTGAGAGACCATGTGGAGATGTTGATACACTTGAGAGGCTATAATTTTGCTGTCGCAAAGGCAGGTGAGTTTAGATTTGAGTGATTAATGTGGAGGGTATCCAGTGGTTGTTAGCTGAAAACAGAGAGGTATAGGGGAGAGAGAAAGCAGACAAGGTGACTAATGGGTGACCTGTGGAGGAGATGAAAGGAATAAAAATTGAAGTGTAGATGGAGAGAGCTTGAACTGAAGCGGCACAAATGCATGCTGCTAATCCAGTCCAACAATTTTATGAACACCTTTAATAAATGGGAATGGAGAACCAAGGTGGAGGGGAGCTTGTGCTTAGTCTTGTTATCTTGTGTGGGCTTCTCGTGGTAGGAGGGGCCACCCTTTCTTCTTGCAGGTCTGAACAGGAGGCTTATATGTTACATTGTCCTAGAAGAGTGATCAAGTCTAATAGTAATGAGGAGGGACGACAATGGGGATGTGTAAAGGGAATTAAAAAACATTAAAATACAATATACAAATGGTTGAGTGGGGGTCAATAGGAGGATGATGTTGTTAAAGCCTAAGAGAAATGAAGATGGTGGTGGGACTGTAGGAGGGGGAAGGGAGGTTAAATTTAAAACTCTCATTCTAAGCTTGCCAGGGACACCATATGTTGTGTGTGCATAGTAAGCTGTACTGAGAAGGGGGCCATGGGGGAGAATAATTGGTTTTAGTCTTAGACGAGTAATGTATTTAACTACCATGGTTGGATGGGTGTTTAGAAGTAGAGTCTTGCTGAGAGTATCCTATTTTGAATTGTAAGGAGATTTAGTTGGATGGTGAACCTTTTTCAGACTTGGGGGATTCCATGAAGATTGAAAAGTAAAACAATGAGCTTAATGCCTTTGCACTCCAACCTTTAGGGTGCAATGAAAAGAGGTGATCCAAAGTTGTATTTGATGTAACACTGTTTGACAATTGAGAGGATTTTCCTATGCAGGACAAGCTCCATGAAATATTTTATTTTGGGCCATTTTTTTAAGATTTCAAAGCTTTCTTCAAGGAGTGTGGTTAATGTTTTGATGGGGTATCAAATTTTGATATGCTTCACATGCCTTTATTGCCCACTTATACTGTGCCCCAATATAACAGGTCGTCTTGTTCCCTTCAGAGGATTCTTTGGAGACGAATCTTGTCTAAAAACCATTGAGTTTAAACAGTGTAGTGGCTGCGGAAACTCAGAATAATTTGGGACTACTAAGTGTCCTGCAAAAGAGACAGGTCAGGAGGAATGTAGTCACCGACAGCAGAGAGTTGAATGGTGCTTATGACGTCCATTAGAAGCTTGAAAAAGTGAATGTTGCTCGGTTTTTAGAAACCATTCCAAGTATCCTAACAAAAACTGGTTGAACAACCATTATTGACTTTCCATTGTAGATCTTCTCATAAATGGGAGAGGCCAAAGCAGATATTTCCATATAACTAATGAAGTTGTGGCCCACATACAAGATAAGACGTTTTTAAATTTTTCCTTCTGAGGCTGGCCATATATTTATATCTTAAAATCTGGTTAACATGGTTGCATTGGTTCCCGATGCAGGTGCTAGGCCAACCTCATGCCGAGAGCTTGGTTGAATAGGTGGATGATTTTAATGTTGAGACCTAGATTTTTTTTTATCAGTGGCCATGCTCCATGAAATAAGATGGAATTTGAATTTATGGCATTGAATGTTGCATGCCAAGAGAGTGGCAACATGGTCATTCAATAGACTGGCATAGCCTGGAAAACTGTCTGGATGAGTTGGATACTGCCTGCCAGCGTAAGCCATCTGTTGGTCTAGAGTTGGAGTTTAGAAAGAATCTTATCAAAGTTCCCTAGCGAGTGATTGAGGTGGGACATATGTGCAGAGGAAACCAAGATATCAAGACATAAGGTAGGCTTACCCAGTCCTATATTCGGATGATTGCATGCTTGCAAACATTCCACAGGTGTGGGAGAAAAATGCTAAAGTTTAAAGACTTGTCAGAGTTGATGTGCTGACTCGAGACTCTATGGGATACCTTGGTAATCTTGTGTAAGTTCCTGATGTGATTGAGAATCAATTAGGATAACAACAGAGCATAATTATCACATTAGAAGTTTATGAAGTAGGCTCCTAAAAGGTTGGCTGAAAGGCCATGAAGAAGGGTGAGAGTCTTGGTCACAATCAACATCCTCTTTAATCCTTCACACAGAATGATGAATAAATATGGAGAAAGAGGGTTGCCTTGTCACAAACTGCAAGTTATAGGAAAATGAACTCCCATGCACACTGTTTGATTGCCACCGTAAAAGTAGTGATACAGTTGGCAATCCATTTTGTGGTTGTTGGAGTCAAACTCAAAGGCCTTAAGAGTTGCAAATAAAGGAAGGCAGATGCAGTGGTCAACATATTTGATATATCAAACTTGATTAACACATCAGGCCTGGATTTGCATCAAAGAGAATTGATGATTTCCTGAATTGCATTTTTGTCTGATTTTTTCTGCCTTACAGAAAAGCCAACTGTGCAGGGGAAATGATCCCGTTGAGTAACTGTTAGAGTTGCTTTGCAATAACCTTGGAGATAATATTGTAGGACATGATACACAATGAGAGGCTCCAAATCTTTCAAGTTTGTCAGCCCAACTGAGTGGTCATGTTTACAAACTTCAGATTTTTTCTGTTCTCTCTGGACTTCTCAGCTATCTCTACCAGGTCGTTTTTAATGATGTCCCAAAACACCAGGTAAGATTGAGCAGGAAAACTGTCTGGGCCCATAGCTTTGTCCCATGTGAAAGATTAAACAGAAATCTCCTGTACATTGATGTGGTTATTATGGACAAGACTGTGTTCTGTGGTGATGGCCAAAGCAACTTGTGAAAGGACCCGATCCTGATAAAAAAAAAAAAAAATCAAAATTAGGTTCATTTTAAAACTGCTAAAAAAATTGAAGCTTTGCCCACCACAGTCTCTGTTCTATCAGTCACCTGGCCATCATGGAGATGGAGATAAGGAATATAGTTAATATGCCTCCTCCTGATACCAACTTAGTGGAAAGGTTTTGTGTTGGAGTCCCCTTCCTTGATCCATGCTTGTTATTTTTGATGGCAGTGGGATTCTTCATTTTGCCAAAAGGTCGAGAGGAGTTAATAAATTGCTGCACATTATTCTCCTCCTCTGGTGTTGGCCATCTTAACAGATTTAAAGCAGAAGCTGCTCAAGATGAGATTTTGTATCCTGCAATACTGAGAAGATATTACTAACTCGGGCCTTGTTTGCTTTTGTAAGTATCTTAGTTTACCAGCAAACCTGTACATGGTGAAGCCATTTTTATGTGACCCCTCATTCCACAATTCCTTAATTTTTGATTGATGCTATGGGTGTTGGGACCACATATTTTCATATATGAAGGATGATTGTCTAAGATTGAAAGCCTGGGTTATCTGAAGATAAACAGGCCAGTGATCTTATAGCATGGAGTTGAATACTGTAGCAGCTACGTTACTTTGAATATCTTCCTAGCAATCAGAAATTTAGAATCAAATTAACTTTTCAGAAATATATGATCTGACCATACCTATGGTTACACCATGTATGCATACCATTTTCAAACTCAAGATCCAGCAATTGGTGAGAGTCAACAAAATTTTGTAGCAGATCTGCTTATCTTGGATTAAATGTCTTTCCACCATTCTCTTCTTCAGCAGATTTAGTGTTCAAATCTCCTCCTGTAATGAAGAACAGATTTGAATTTAAAACTAGCCGATCTGATAGTTCCTCTAAGAACTATGTTCTAAATTTACCATACAAAGGTATGTTAACCAAGAGACTACTAGAAGAAATATTCAATGCATGCTAATAGTAACTATGCTGAAATTCCCCTTGAATGACATTGACTGAAGAGATGAATATTTAAATGGATTCCATTAAAAAACGCCCTTCACCGCCCCACCCCCACCGATGATCTCATGGAGGGAGTCATCCTAATGCATGAATTGGGTCCCCATGGAAAGATCTGAGAAAATTTAGAAGCCAAAGCTGCAATTCGAGTCTCTTGGAGGAGACTCATATCAGTCAGTAATGAGATTACTATTTGTTTGAGATATCTGCATTTATTTGTAATTCCCATTTCTATGATATTCCAGGATAGTACCTTCTTTAAGCTTGGTTTTGGGCAAGTGTTGTAGAGTTCGCTCAAGATTGAGAGATCTTCCTGCATTGAACTGAGAGATGGGCTATACATACAGGCCTTGTCACAGTGATTTATCAGTGGGACAAGAGCAGCATCCACAGCATCCCCAACTCTTATTTTCTTTCCATCAGGCTGGGCTGCTTGGGGATAGTAATGGGTAAAGTTCACAAGAACTGAGTGTTGCCTTTAAATTAACACTGGGGAGAGGGTTTGAGAGGGGGATGGTTATCCGAGATCAAGGGGACCAGCTGCATTTTAGAGTTTTCAGCAGATGTGTTGGGTTCTGAAGAGAGATCATACCCAGAAAGAGGAACAAGGGCTAGGTCTGTGTGATGTTAGGAACGGGATGGTCGTAAGGATACTCATTCCTCTTCATTTGGATTTACCATGCACTCTTCTGATTCTAAAAAACTGGAATTGATTAGATGTGGATAGGCTTACCTGCTTATTTATTTCTTTCCAGGGTTGGTGCGTGCAAGTTTCGCCTGCTGACCCCCTAGATTGCTTACTGTATGGATGGGGTCCTTTGACAGAATTTGAATGTGCTTGGCTGATCGACTTGGATCTCGTTTGCAAATCGTTGGATTGGGCAGGATTGGAGTCTGGGGTTGTGGCTACTTTTCTGTTTGGTCTAGTATCTGTCGGGGGCAGACCCATGCAAGGTGTCCGTGAAGATAACATAGTCTACAGCAAAAAGCAATGTTCTCATAATCCACTTGCTTTTCACATTCTTTGCCTCTAGTTCAAGTAGAATTTGATTTGATAACTGTTACAGATCTTGATTCACACAGATACGGGCATGGTTCAAAATGGCTGGATGGAGTGCAATCTTTGAAGCTGCTATAAATTCCCCAATTTTTTTTCCAAAAAAATTCAAAATAATTCACCCTAGAAACTAGGCATCATATTGAGGCTTTACCCAAACTGGGACAAGATTGGGAATATCCTGTCTGGTTGAAAGATGGAGAACATGGCTTCATGAAGAGACCAGTTTTGTTGAGAAAACTAGGTTCTCCTTGGGAGATGCTTACTTTTCCATTTGCTATGAAAAGATTGCTACAAAGTATCCTTCACGCATAATGAGGATGCCAATTCAGCCTGATGGTTTCCAGTTGTTATATACCCATGATTTAAGAGTTTTAAGAACTGGGTATGATCCCATTAACCTGCAGACCAGACCTTGCTCTTTTAGGAACAACAAACGTTAATCAATCTTCTCCATTGGAAAGTGGATGTGGGGTGTGATGTCTGTGTTTAGGTAACAGCCATTTCTCTTTTTTGAGCTGGGAAAAATGGCTTGATCCCAAATTTCAGAGCAAGCTGATGGAGATATTTCTGAAGTTCATCCCTAGAGGACTAGGGTAAGTCTTTAACATTAGCTGCTTCCAAGATGGTGGAGGGTGTGGAGAGGAGGCCATGGCCTTCCTTGACAGGGGCTAGGAATCGGCAGTCAGCACAAAAGATAAGTAGAGCTGCTTGGGAAGACAACAGTGAGAGGGAAGGGAACATGGAGATGGGAGGGAGAGAATTAGAGAGAGTTGATATCTTTGAAATTTCAACAGTTCTCTGAGACTCTGATTTTTAATAAAATATTCTTAGATGCAGTTGTCATGTAGAAGTAAATTAGCACGAGGTTTTTTTTGGCGACAGGTGAATCAATTGTTTTTGTTCAAATTGTGTTTTGGCTTTATTCTCATAAAAATCTAGTATTTTTAGATAGTATTTATTCTCGTACTGAATATGGTATCAGTACATTGTTCAGTGACATTTCAAGACTCGTTCTTCTATTTTACAGGCGAATCCTCCTCAGTTACATTCAAACCTTTTGTACATCCAGCGGTACAGGCAACCATCTCGGCTAGTCTCTGAAGCAGCATACTTCTTTACTAATATGGTATCAGCAGAATCCTTTATTAGTGATATAGATGCCAAATCCCTTTCAATGGATGAAGATGAATTTGAAAGGAACATGACAGCAGCACGTTTTGCTTTGCATTCTGGTCAGTCTACCATAGAAGCATGGAATTTTACATCAGATTCTACCGTACCAAAAGCACAAGTCCCTAAATTACAGAAAAAAGAGGGAACTGAAGTGGCTCTACCAGCAGTTAGTGAAAATCGAGCTAATAGAACATTGGAAAAAGGAACCACGTTTATTAGAAATACAGGTAAAAGCAAGGATGGAAATGTAAAAGAAAATTTGGAAGGCAGAGCATCAACTTTGGCAAAAATAGAAATCAAAGGAGCAGTTCAAGTTTTGCAGGCAGACCGTACAGGTAAACTCAAAAGAGAATATCCATTCTTGTATGCGAGGGCTGGGGACATAACGGTGGGAGACGTTGAATTGTTACTTAATGCTTACAAAGAGCTTGTTCTAAAATATGTTTCACTTTCAAAAGCAGTAGAGAGTTCACTGCTGCCTAACACACACAGTGCATTTAAAGGTGATGCAGGGTCAAGGGGGATAAATTCAATTGTCTCCAAAGATCAGAACAATCAACAAGTTGGCTCATCTGCTGATTTGTCTGAGGCAAATGAAGCCAGTGAAGGATCTCAAATAAATAATTTTAACCAGGAAATGAAAAACATTGATCAACAAGTTAGCTCATCTGCTGATTTGTCTGAGACAAATGAAGCCAGTGAAGGATCTCACATAAATAATTCTAACCAGGAAATGAAAAATAGTGATGAAGATGGTCTTCAGTTGGGTACAGAAACAGATCATCATGAGAGTCTATTTCTTTCCACTAGATCGGTCAACACAGATGGGGAACTGCATTCATCTAACAGAACAGAAACAATAGAAATGGAACAATTTAATACTCTTCAGCATGCAGGTGGCTCTAGAGTAGATCAAGCCTCAGAGGAGGTAACCGATGGGGATATAATGGCTGCTCTGGATTCTGAACAATCTTCTGTAGCTCCAGCAGAAATGTTACTTTCTAAAGATGCTTCACCAAATGATCATGACCGTGAAGGTCTATAAAAATATATACATCTTTGGTCTGTATTCATGTCTGGTGGCACACTATTGACTGGAATTTGTTCTTTCTGAGATTTTTAAGGGAACATATTTCTTGTCCATGTTCAATTTTTTGAATTTTCCGACTTAAGGCACTTTGCTGTTCCTTTGCTCCAATCAAGAGTTGGATGTGTTTTATGCATGCACAGTTGTTTGCGTGCTCAACATTAGAAATGATACTGCAATTGGTTGGCAGATAGAAAATAATATCCAGTTAATGGGTTCACAAGCATTGTAATATTCTGAAAGACATGCAAACATTTGGAAAGAGATTTTAAAATTTCTCTGCATGTTATGATTCACAATTGTTTCCAAGCTTGTGCTTTACATTGTATCTAACTAGTCTTATTTATGATTGGTGGGCTGCCTTGTATATAGTACACTGTCCACATTTCTTTCCATATAATTTACTGCTTGCAAAATAATGAATGATAAAATTTACGAGAGAGAATATGAAGGAATTTTATTGGCCCCAAAGATGATGATCTTAAAATGCTTAATTAGAGGAGTTATATTCATCTATATCTTGGAATGACTATTGTGATAGGAGGCATGTATTAAGGACGAGTTTACAAGCTGGTGTGTCTTCATCTTATGCATTTTGTTATGTCATTTGCAAGTGTTATCACCCCTCCAAGCAATTGCTATCCCCCAGACTTAGAAGGGGAGCTTGAACAAGAAACCTGATGTTAGATTGTTGACTTTCTTATCATTATGCATCTGTTTTCATTCACATAATGATTCGGGCAACAATTCAGGGGACGGTTCTACCCTAATTTATGACGAAACTTTCGAGAGCCATATCTTTTGCACAGTAGCTCCAATTGACTCCTCGTTTGAACCGTTGAAAAGCTAAGATCGAGGAAAATGCGGTGAGATGGCATGGAGCTCCGTTCAGTGGTTTTTGACCCTCGAAAATGCAATGTAAGTGCCCCAAATTTTAATTTTAGTAGTGCAGTCTAAAAATAGTAATTTCTCGAATTCTGTATTGTTTTAAATCGTGGAAGTCGAACCACTTAATCTCCCTCGAGATTGGTGACCTTCCACATCTTCCCCCTGCTTTCAAAATGTGTATAAATGAAGATGTAGCCCGAAATGAAAATCCAAGAAGGTCGATGTTACAGACTTGACTACACAATCAACACAACATAAGTAGATGGGACAAATCACAAAGAATATGATGACTTATTCAAGTCACCCACGGGAGTTCCACTGCACTGCTAGGTAAAATATTCTATCGATTTGATCTCAGGATCACCTTTGCCTAACATTCCTGTGTATCACAGATCAGTTTTGGAGAATGATGAGATAAAAAGACATATTTAGGGATTGATCCAAAAGGGTCACATCAGGGCAAGCTCTTCACTCTGTGGCAGCCCGATTGTCTTGGCACCAAAAAATGGACTATGGAGACTTTGCATTGACTATCGAGCTCTGAATAAAATCATTGTGAAGAATCGCTACCCCCTACCCAGGATTGATGGCCTGTTGGACCAACTTTGTGGTGCGAAGTTTTTAACCAAAATTGATCTCAAATTTGGGTATCACCAAATTCTCATCGATCCCACCGATGTCTGGAAGACTGCATTCAAAGCTGAGGGGCTCTTCGAATGGTTGCTTATGTCTTTTGGTTTAATTAACACACTTGCAACCTTCATGAGGATGATGGATGACACCCTGTGACCTTTCACCAACTCATTCGTTGTTGTCTACCTGGCTGACATACTCATCTACAACAGAACATGGGAGGAACATCTGCAACATGTTCGTAAGGTGCTTCAAACTCTTCGGGAGCACAAGTATGCTAATCTCGACAAATGCACATTCGAGATGAAAACAATTCAGTACCTAGGGTACGTTGTGAATGAAGAAAGGGTCCATGTTGATCTAGAGAAGATTCAGGTTATTCGAGAATGGCCTACACCAAGGACCCTCACAGAACTTCGCAGCTTCTTGGGTCTTGTAAATTTCTATCGCAGGTTTGTTCTTGGATTCTCACATGGTGCTTGGCCACTAACCCAAGTGACTAAAGGAGGAGTTAAAGCTACATTTCAGTGGGGCGAAATACAACAAAGGGCATTTGAGAATTTGAAGAACAGAGTTTGTTCATCCCCTGTTCTTGCCTTTCCAGATTTGCATCAACCTTTCGAGTTGATGACAGATGCATCTGAATATGCCATGGGCGCTGTCATCATGCAACATGGCCATCTTGTTGCGTATCACAGTGAAACTTTCACTGATACAATCAGGGAATACCCGACATATGACAAGGAGCTCTATGCCATTGTGCAAGCCTGCAAACAATAGAAACACTACATCTTGTGGAAAGAGACAGTCATCCCTATTGACTACAGACCATTGGAATTCATCCAGATGCAGAGCAAACTGCGAAATGAGAGGCACCAAAAGTGGGCTACATATCTGCAACAATTTCATCTGATAATCAAACACAAAAAAGAGAGCTCAAATACGATCATAGATTGTTTGAGCCACCCACCAATTACTGCACTCACAACAGTGCTTGACTTGTGCGGACATGAGATTGCCACTTGGGGTGCTCTGTATGATACATATCAGGTGCTTCAAGAAGGTAAACATGTTTCTGATTTCTATTTGCAAGATAATGTCTTGTCATTGTGGCACATCTGTGTTCCAGCTGCAGAGCAACATAAGATGATATGAGAAGCACATTTCAGTAGGACAGCTAGACACTTTGATGTAGAAAAGACATTGACAGTTCTTCAAAAACACTTATACTGGGCCCATATGCGAAAGGATGTGAAAATATACCTCAAATCTTGCACCCCATGTGCGATAGCCAAGCCAACAAATAAGAAGCAAGGATTGTACACGTCATTGCCAAAACCAACCAGGGCTTGGGAATATGTCTCAACGGATTTTCTCTCATGTTTGCCCACTTCAAAACATGGCAAGGACTGTATTTTGTTGTAGTTGATCATTTTTCAAAAATGGCTATCATGATTGCTTATAAGAAAAATATATCTGTTGAAGAAACTGCTCAACTATATTTTAGTCATGTATGGTTCCATTTTGGTCTTTCCAAGTCCATTATTTCAGATCGAGATAGCAGGTTTCTGAGCATCTTCTGGGCCACTCTATGGAAGATAATGGATACCACGTTGATGAAGTCCACAACCTTCCATCCACAAATTGATGGTCAAACAGAAGTGGTGATCTGCTTGATTGTTCACATGATTCGGATGTATCACTCCTAACATCCACTCACATGGGATGAGGGGCTTCTTTTCATACAACATGGATACAATCGGGCCCTGCACAACTCGACCAAGCACAGTGCATTCCAAGTATGCTTCGGGTTCCAACCCATGGCACCAATTGATATATTCGTTTCATTCTCCACGTGGAATACACATCTCATGAGAGATCTGAGGCAGCAAAAGCAACAAAGTTCATTAAATAAATGCAACACTTCCAGCAGCGAGTTCATGACATCTTGGAGAAGATAAATTAGATGTATAAGCAATGCCATGACAAACATAGGATTGCACACCATTTTGTTGTGGGTGACAAGGTTTGCTTGCGGCTTCAAAAAGAACGACTTGCAGGGCCACACAAAAAAATTCGGCGTCTGGGATATAGTCTCTACACCATTCCCATAAAAGTTGGAGAAAATGCTTTTAAGTTGAACCTACCAGCGTACCTTGGTTTGCATCCAATATTCAATGTGGAGTTCCTCAAATCATATCATCCACTTCTGTTGGACACTTAAGTTGTAGCAGAACAACTAGACATTGATGAGCTTGATCCACAGAGTTTTGCTCTAGTGGAAGAGGATCAGATTGTGGACACCTGGATGAAGACAACAATATGACACTCTATTCCGCTTTATCGGGTGATCAAAAAGAGTCAGCTTAGCCACCAAGGTGAGTGGCTCACAGAGAATCAATTTAAGACAACTGCCACACCTGATGAGGAACATTGACGCAATGGGGACCATTGCTTTTCGAGGAGGGAGGAATGATCCAGGAAACAATTCAGGGGACAATTCGGGCGACGGTTCTACCCCAATTAATGACGAAATTTTCGAGAGCCATAACTTTTGCACCGTAGCTCCAATTGACTCCCCGTTTGAACCATTGAAAAGCTAAGAACGAGGAGAACGCAGTGAGATGGCATGGAGCTTCGCTTGATGGTTTTTGACCCTAAAACCCCAATGGAAGTGCCTCAAATTTTAATTTTAGTAGTGTAGTTTAAAAATAGTAAGTTTATAAAAATAGTAATTTCTTGAATTTTGTATTGTTTTAAATCATAGTCCATTGAAGGTCCAAGATATTAAGGTGGATGTGAAAGTTGATCCTTTGCTTAGTGGAGCAGCCACTAGTGTTTTGAATACACATGATGAAGAAGACATTTTACAATGGCATGATGTCATCACTGATTGGTTTGAGGATAGTAGCATTATGTCCCATCATTTTTGTGAGATAGGAGCTTGTGATCATGAGAAATCCAATGATATGATATCACCCATTGATGGCAGCCCTACACCATTTGGTAGACATGAAGATATCCAGGATAAGAGGACTGATTTTGTATATTTTGGCATCGAAGAGGTAAAGAAGTCCAAAAAAATTAATGAAGAATGGTTGCAAAAAGCCAAAGAGGCTAGATTAGTGGCTGCCAATGCAAGACAGAATCTTCAAAAAGTGAAAGAAAATATCAATCTCATCAACATAGCAAGACAAAATAGGATAGATAACATAATTCAAATGAGAGATGAATTTGAAAATACACTTGATCCCCCTAAGGTTAGTTCCATGTCAGGGGATAGAAAGCAGGACTATGATGGTCAACTATTGACGGAGGTTGGTGCTTTTTACCATGACTACATAGTGAAGAGAGTTCATCACCTTTCTTTTAGTTCACATGCAGATGATTGGTTGATGCATCGATGTGGATTGATGGGGGGCTTATACCATCCATTGTGGAATGAAGAGTTGTCATCTACAGAAGATGGAACTAGAGTCTGCAAGTACCCGACTCAGTTGTGTATGAGGAATTACTTGCAGGGACAACAGTCAGTTATCCATCATGCTATTATGTATCCGACAAGGTTTGCTACTTCTATGTCACAGAGATTTCGCACAGATATATGGTTACAGGGTGATTATGGGGGCAGTAGGTATGATGGCTTGGTTAGTCAGCACGTCCATAGGAATTGGGCAGAGGATAGAGGTTGTGCTTTCATGCTTGCTAGGCAGTTGTATGGTGCACTCGTGAGGGAAGAGGCACAGATATCCACTTTTGTTGATGCTGAAAGGGATCTTTTAGTGCTTGCATTGATTAGTGCAACTGGCTTTATGAGTTGGTGTCAGGGGCACTCTGCTTCTAGCTTTGGCAGTTGGAGTATTGTGGGGACACCAACATTTGCAGATGAGTTAGGAGATACTCATCTTTTCTGGTAGTTGTTTGGGTCCATAACCCACAAGTCTCAGTATCAGGGAGTAGCCTCTTGGCATATTAGTGATCCAGTTGCAGACATTATGGTGGAGCAGGTGCCACCAGTTGTCATTGGTAGTGGATTGCCTATTCTATTTAGGGATCCGGGTGGTGATGTGTTTGATTCGTCACTCTATTTTGGACCTGATGAGGTGTTCCACCACTCTTAGTGCGATGTTAGTTGTTTATGTAGGATGGTACAGTGGAAGTCAACAGGTGCGTTTTGTGACGGACTTCCAGTTTGGCATTGGGACCCAAAGATTGACATCAGAGGTGATATGTTTATTTCAGCTACAACATTGCATAGTTTGCTGAGTTTTGGCAGGGTCTATGGCTGCAGCTGTTTTCAGCGAGATTCTGATGTAGTTCCTTACAGATTCATTTGGGATCCGGGCATTAGTTGTGGGATACTCTCCAGTATATTGAGGAATCCTTTGTGTGCATCAGGGTTCCAATCAGGGTTCACTGTTGAGTTTTGCAGCGTGTATATGAGGGTGAGAGCATTTTACAACATCCAGCTTTACAGTTGCTTGTGGGCAAGCATCTCCGAGAGGGGAGGATTGTCATGTCCCCTTTTTAGCTTGGTCTAGCAGAGACATGTCAGTCAGCTTATTATGGGGTCTTGTAGGTTCACATTGTTGGATAGAGACCCAGTATGGCTATACAGTGTTGGGGACTTGGTGTTCTGGCCGTCGCTGATCAGTTTGGAGACGTTCCTATTTTTTAGGAGGCAATTCCTAAAATTATGGGGGTTACCCCTACTTTTTAAGAGGATGTGATCATACCTAGGGGTGGGTCTCCATGAGATCATTCCTTGAGTTTAGTTTCAGAGGATTAGGGTTTGTTTCCTGGTTTCTAGGAGCATCCCTAGATTTTAGGGATGAGACTGCCAATGAATCCTTGATTTTCGACTTCAGTGATAGACAGGTGACAGGGTGACTTTCTAGTTTCTAGAGTCATTGGTACATTTTGTCGCTACTTGGGTTATATTTTTAATATTTCTTAAGTTTCCATCTTTTATTTAAATAAGGCTAAGTTTATAGCCATTTTGGAGTAATAAGGGGTTTTTGGCCTCATTTGGATGCATATCCCATGGTGTAATAGCTCGTTGGAAAGGTCTTGGACTTTTCTAAATATTTCTCTCTTGACTTAGATTCTTTCGGTGGACGGATCTCTCTTTATGTGAAAAAAGGGTCAATTTCTATGTACTTGACCACTTAAAAAGGGAAATATAACATTTATAACTTAAACGCCACATGGGTTTGCTTTTAGGGTTCGAGCTAATTGGAAAAGGTTATAAGGAGGTCAAAACAAGATTATGATTCATTCTTGACATTTTTTATCTTGGGATTTGCGCATTGGCTCTGGAAGAGCTTCTAGCATTTGGGACACCAAACCCCAGTGCTTGCCTGTTTGGGACGTAGCCCCAAATTTAGTGGATGTTGATTGTTCAGTAGCATCTGGAGATTGCTCAGTGTTTCTTCTAGTAGGCGCAGGGATTGTGACAGGGTTTAACAGACATTCAAGGGTTTATTTCAGATTATGAGGGTTTTGCAGTAGTACAACTGTACTTGGCAGCCAGCTTCCTTTCCACGGCAGCGCATTAACAGGGTTGGAATCTTGTCGCGGCCTTCTTCTGGTGTGTAATTCCCCTTCAGCGTTTCAGGTTGGGTCTATTTGTAATGATAATCTACTTGAATTATTGAAAATCTTTGTTTGGTTCTCTATTTGATTTGGAAAGGTCTTGGACTTTTCTAAATATTTCTCTCTTGACTTAGATTCTTTCGGTGGACGGATCTCTCTTTATGTGAAAAAAGGGTCAATTTCTATGTACTTGACCACTTAAAAAGGGAAATATAACATTTATAACTTAAACGCCACATGGGTTTGCTTTTAGGGTTCGAGCTAATTGGAAAAGGTTATAAGGAGGTCAAAACAAGATTATGATTCATTCTTGACATTTTTTATCTTGGGATTTGCGCATTGGCTCTGGAAGAGCTTCTAGCATTTGGGACACCAAACCCCAGTGCTTGCCTGTTTGGGACGTAGCCCCAAATTTAGTGGATGTTGATTGTTCAGTAGCATCTGGAGATTGCTCAGTGTTTCTTCTAGTAGGCGCAGGGATTGTGACATGGTTCAACAGACATTCAAGGGTTTATTTCAGATTATGAGGGTTTTGCAGTAGTACAACTGTACTTGGCAGCCAGCTTCCTTTCCACGGCAGCGCATTAACAGGGTTGGAATCTTGTCGCGGCCTTCTTCTGGTGTGTAATTCCCCTTCAGCGTTTCAGGTTGGGTCTATTTGTAATGATAATCTACTTGAATTATTGAAAATCTTTGTTTGGTTCTCTATTTGATTTAATATCCAGAATTCTGCCCATAAGCAATTTGTTTCGGCTGTATTTGGTTTTTAATTTTAGAAGTTATTTATGTTCTTGTACTTCATTATTTACTTGCTGCAAAATCATCAAATCACAAAAACAATCAAACCCTTCTGCAACTTTTTGTCTATTTCGGAAAGAAAACATTCATAAACAGGAAAACCCAATTTAAAAATACAGAATTACAGCAGAGCAACCAAAGGGATCCATCAGGTATCTTTTAGTTGTCCCTCAATCATATGCACAATACATGATTCTTGCCCATCCAAAGAGGCTGCAATAGAAGACTGATTTTCTGATTTCTTTGGTGAAGCATGAGCCAAACTCAACTCCACATTCAACTCCTCAATCTGATTTTCCGCCATAAGGAGAGCCATTTGAGAGTCTTCCAAAGATTTTCTAGTCTTCACTAGCTCCGTGGTGAGTTGATCAACCTCTTCCTCTTTCCTCTTCAATGCATCTGAGTATATGACACCCAATTCAAGTAGGTGATTTCTATCGGAAAAAAGAGTTAAATAGTTATTTTTCATAATCTCCATGGCTGTCTTAAACACTTGCAAATCAGAAATTGATGAAGCCTCTTCAACACTTCTGTGTCTCCCCTCAAGCTAGATCTTCCATAGATGAATTTCCACCATCTTGTGGGAATGATCAAAATGGGACAGAGGTGTAATAATCTTATCGTCACCAACCTTTAGTCGGTTCTCCAAATCAGACTTAGGGACCAAGGAAAATTCATTAGTTGAAGTTGTGGGCTGCCAATGGAGAGCTTGCCTCTCATCAAAATATTCTTCTAAAGTGTCCTCATGCTGGTTTGGAACTAGAGTAGCAGTAGTTCCCAACCCTAACTCCTCATCATCCCTCCAAAAAATAGACTCGATGGATGATGAATTGCTAACCTTACCACTCTTAGGACAATCAAAAGAGTCCCCAATCATAACCTCCATGTCACCAACTAGGAGACCCATGCAACCTTGTCCTGTAGGATCCACTATTTCATCCTCTCTACCTTCTGTAACATCAACTGGGTGAAGATCAACTGAAATAGACCCGATCTCCATACTACTGGTCCATACTTCACCTGTTAGTTTTCCCTATGGATTTTCATGAGTGCATTTAACATCAGCCCCAAAAGAATCATTAAAAGAATCCATACCATTGCTATCCTCCTGGAGAGAAGAGGGAACCTGTAACCCAAAAGAAGGCATCTCCTGCTCATCACCTTTGTCCATTTTGTTCTCCATAGGATCCGCTGAATGCTGGTCACTAACTGCTGAAAATTCATTATAGAGGTTTCTAGATACTTCACCTGTAGAGACCTTTTGTTCATCCTTTTTGTTTTGTGATGTAGACCTCTTAAAAATGGATGCCATAAACCGAGCTGCTTTGTCTATGTTTGCAGGGTGTGAAAACCATTCATTCATCATCTTCTGGTTTTCATCCAACTTATTCAAACTTTGTTTAAGCTTCTCCATATTCCTGTCCCACTGCTTCTGAGTACTTGAAGTAACCATGATTAACTAGCTGATTCATTGTCATGTCCCCTCTTTAGTTTGGTCTAGCAGAGACATGTGAGTCAGCGTATTATGGGGTCTTGTAGGTTGAAATTGTTGGATAGAGACCCAATATGACTATATAGTGTTGGGGACTTGGTGTTTTGGCTGTCGCTGATTAGTTTGGAGACATTCCTATTTTTTAGGAGGCAGTTCCTAAATTTATGGGGGTTACCCCTACTTTTTAGGAGGATATGATCATACCTAAGGGTGGGTCTCCATGAGATTATTCCTTGAGCTTAGTTTCAGAGGATTGGGATTTGTTTCCTAGTTTCTAGGAGCATCCCTAGATTTTAGGGATTAGACTACTAGTGAATCTTTGATTTCTGACTTCAGTCACAGACAGGTGGTAGGGTGACTTTCTGGTTTCTGGTGTCATTGGTACATTCTGATGCTATTTGGGTTATATTTTTAATATTTTCTAAGTTTCTGTCTTTTAATTAAATAAGGCTAAGTTTATAGCCATTTTGGAGTAATAAGGGGTTTTTGGCCTCATCTGGATGCGTATCCCATGGTGTAATAGCTCGTTGGAAAGGTCTTAGACTTTTCTAAATATTTCTCTCTTGACCCAGATCTTTTCGATGGACAGATCTCTCTTTATTTGAAAAAAGGGTCAATTTCTATGTACTTGACCACTTAAAAGGGGAAATATAACATGTTATAACTTAACGCCACATGGGTTTGCTTTTAGGGTTCGAGTTAATTGTGAAGGGGTTATAAGGAGGTTAAAACAAAATTATGATTCATTCTTAACAATTTTTATCTTGAGATTTGCGCTTTGGCTCTGGAAGAGCTTCCAGCATTTGGGACGCCAAACCTCGGTGCTTCCCTGTTTGGGACGTAGCCCCCAATTCAGTGGTTGTTGATTGTTCAGTGGTATTTGGAGAGTACTCAGTATTCCTTCTGGTAGGCACAGGGATTGTGACAGGGTTCAGCAGGGATTCAAGGGTTTATTTTAGATTGAGAGGGTTTTGCAGTAGTACGGTTGTACTTGGCAGCCCTTGCAGCTGTACCATTGTACTTGGCAGCCAGCTTCCTTTCCACGACAGCACATTAAAAGGGTTGGAATCTTTTCGTGGCCTTCTTCTGGTGTGTAATTCCCCTTCAGCATTTCAGGTTGGGTCTATTTGTAATTGTAATCTCCCTGAATTATTGAAAATCTATATCTGGTTCCCTATTTGATTTAATATCCAGAATTCTGCCCATAAGCAATTTGTTTTGGTTGTATTTGGTATTTAATTTCAGAAGTTATTTATGTTCTTGTACTTCATTATTTACTTGCTGCAAAATCATCAAAACACAAAAACAATCAAACCCTCTTGCAACTTCCGTCTATTTCGAAAAGAAAACATTCATAAACATGAAAACCCAATTTAAAAATACAAAATTACAGCAGATCAGCCGAAGGGATCCATCAGGGATCTTTCAGTGGTATCAAAGCTTTTGTTTTGCCATCCTGTTGGGTAGATTGGACATTGAATCAACTAGTTAATCATGGTTACTTCAAGTACTTAGAAGCAGTGGGATAGGAATATGGAGAAGCTTAAACAAAGTTTGAATAAGTTGGATGAAAACCAGAAGAGGATGAATGAATGGTTTTCACACCCTGCAAACATAGACAAAGCAATGCGGTTTATGGCATCCATTTTTAAGAGGTCTACATCACAAAACAAAAAGGAGGAACAAAAGGTCTCTACAGGTGAAGTATCTAGAAACCTCTACAATGAATTTTCAGCAGTTAGTGACTAGCATTCAGCTGATCCTATGGAGAACAAAATGGACAAAGGTGATGAGCAGGAGATGCCTTCTTTTGGGTTACAGGTTCCATTTTCTCTCCAGGTGGATAGCAATGGTATGGATTCTTTTAATGATTCCTTTGGGGCTGATGTTAAATGCACTCCCGAAAATCCAGAGGGAAAACTAAAAGGGGAAGTATGGACCAGTAGTATTGAGATCGGGTCTATTTCAGTTGATCTTCACCCAGTTGATGTTACAGAAGGTAGAGAGGACGAAACAGTGGATCCTACAGGACAAGGTTGCACGGGTCTCCTAGTTGGTGACATGGAGGTTATGATTGGGGACTCTTTTGATTGTCCTAAGAGTGATCTTACCTCTCTGCATAAGGTTAGCAATTCATCATCCATTGAGTCTATTTTTTGGAGGGATGATGAGGAGTTAGGGTTGGAAACTACTGTTGCTCTAGTTCCAAACCAGCATGAGGACACTTTAGAAGAATATTTTGATGAGAGACAAGCTCTCCATTGGTAGCCCACAACTTCAACTAATGAATTTTCCTTAGTCGCTAAGTCTGATTTGGAGAACCAACTAAAGGTTGGTGAAGATAAGATTATTACAGCGCTGTCCTATTTTGATCATTCCCACAAGATGGTGGAAATTCATCTATGGAAGGTCCAGCTTGAGGGGAGACATAGAAGTGTTGAAGAGGCTTCATCAATTTTTGATTTGCAAGTGTTTAAGACAGCCATGGAGATTATGAAAAATAACTATTTAACTCTTTTTTCCGATAGAGATCACCTACTTGAATTGGGTGTCATATACTCAGATGCATTGAAGAGGAAAGAGGAAGAGGTTGATCAACTCACCACGGATCTAGTGAAGACTAGAAAATCTTTGGAAGACTCTCAAATGGCTCTCCTTATGGCGGAAAATCAGATTGAGGAGTTGAATGTGGAGTTGAGTTTGGCTCATGCTTCACCAAAGAAATCAGAAAATCAGTCTTCTATTGCAACCTCTTTGGATGGGCAAGAATCATGTGTTGTGCATATGATTGAGGGACAATGAAATGAGGGAAAAGAAGAGCAAGTGATGGGTGAAGACAAACCAGTTACATTAGAGCATCTACATGAAGATATGGTTTCTTGTGATGCTTCATTAGGTGAGTCTAGCATTGCTTCATCCTATCGTGGTAAAGAATTAGATGGTGCTTCCATGAATGCTATTTGTACATATGAAAGTCCATTGAAGGTCCAAGATATTAAGGTGGATGTGAAAGTTGATCCTTTGCTTAGTGGAGCAGCAACTAGTGTTTTGAATACACATGATGAAGAAGACATTTTACAATGGCATGATGTCATCACTGATTGGTTTGAACAACAGCATTATGTCCCATCATTCTTGTGAGATAGGAGCTTGTGATCATGAGAAATCCAATGATATGATATCACCCATTGATGGCAGCGCTACACCATTTGGTAGACATGAAGATATCCAGGATAAGAGGACTGATTTTGTATAATTTGGCATCGAAGAGGTAAAGAAGTCCAAAAAAATTAATGAAGAATGGTTGCAAAAAGCCAAAGAGGCTAGATTAGTGGCTGCCAGTGCAAGACAACATTTACAAAAAGTGAAAGAAAAGATCAATCTCATCAACATAGCAAGACAAAAAAGGATAGATAACATAATTCAAATGAGAGATGAATCTGAAAATACACTTGATCCCCCTAAGGTTAGTTCCATGTCAGGTGATAGAAAGCAAGGCTATGATGGTCAACTATTGACGGAGGTTGGTGCTTTTTACCATGACTACATAGTGAGGAGAGTTCATCACCTTTCTTTTAGTTCACATGAAGATGATTGGTTGATGCATCGATGTGGATTGATGGGGGGCTTATACCATCCATTGTGGGAAGAAGAGTTGCCATCTACAGAAGATGGAACTAGAGTCTGCAAGTACCCGACTCAGTTGTGTATGAGGAATTACTTGCAGGGACAACAATCAGTTATCCATCATGCTATTATGTATCCGAAAAAGTTTGCTACTTCTATGTCACAGAGATTTCGCACAGATACATGGTTACAGGATGATTATGGGGGCAGTAGGTATGATGGCTTGGTTAGTCAGCACGTCCATAGGAATTGGGCAGAGGATAGAGGTTGTTCTTTCATGCTTGCTAGGCAGTTGTATGGTGCACTCGTGAGGGAAGAGGCATAGATATCCACTTCCGTTGATGCTGAAAGGGATCTTTCAGTGCTTGCATTGATTAGTGCAACTGGTTTTATGAGTTGGTGTCAGGAGCACTCTTCTTCTAGCTTTGGCAGTTGGAGTATTGTGGGGACACCAACATTTGCAGATGAGTTAGGAGATACTCATCTTTTCTGGCAGTTGTTTGGGTCCATAACCCACAAGTCTCAGTATCAGGGAGTAGCCTCTTGGCATATTAGTGATTCAGTTGCAAACAGTATGGTGCAGTAGGTGCCACCAGTTGTCATTGGTAGTGGATTGCCGATTCTATTTTGGAATCCGGGTGGTGACGTGTTTGATTCGTCCCTCTATTTTGGTCCTGATGAGGTGTTCCACCACACTTGGTGCGATGCCAGTGGTTTATGTAGGATGGTACAGTGGAAATCAACAGGGGCGCTTTGTGACGGACTTCCAGTTTGGCATTGGGACCCAAGGATTGACATCAGAAGTGATATGTTTATTCCAGCTACAACATTGCACAGTTTGCTGAGTTTTGACAGGTTCTATGGCTGCAGCTATTTTCAGTGAGATTCTGATGCAGTTCCTTACAGATTCATTTGGGATCCGGGCATTAGTTGTGAGATACTCTCCAGTATATTGAGGAATATTTTGTGTGCATCAGGGTTCCAATCAGGGTTCACTGTTGAGTTTTGCAGCATGCATATGAGGGTGAGAACATTTTACAACATCTAGCTTTACAGTTGCTTGTGGTCAAGCATCTCTGAGAGGGGAGGATTGTCATGTCCCCTCTTTAGCTCGGTCTAGTAGAGACATGTGAGTCAGCGTATTATGGGGTCTTGTAGGTTCACATTGTTGGATAGAGACCCAGTATTGCTATATAGTGTTAGGGACTTGGTGTTTTGGTCGTCGCTGATCAGTTTGGAGACATTCTTATTTTTTAGGAGGCAGTTCCTAAATTTATGCGGGTTACCCCTACTTTTTAGGAGCATATGATCATACCCAAGGGTGGGTCTCCATGAGATTATTCCTTGAGTTCAGTTTCAGAGGATTAGGGTTTGTTTCCTAGTTTCTAGGAGCATCCCTAGATTTTAGGGATGAGATTCCCAGTGAATCCTTGATCTTCGACTTCAGTCACAGACAGGTGGCAGGGTGACTTTCTGGTTTCTGGTGTCATTGGTACATTCTGACGCTATTTGGGTTATATTTTTAATATTTTTTAAGTTTCCGTCTTTTAATTAAATAAAGCTAAGTTTATAGCCATTTTGGAGTAATAAGGGGTTTTTGGCCTCATCTGGATGCGTATCCCATGGTGTAATAGCTCTTTGGAAAGGTCTTGGACTTTTCTAAATATTTCTCTCTTGACCCAGATCCTTTCGGTGGATGGATCTCTCTTTATTTGAAAAAAGGGTCAATTTCTATGTACTTGACCACTTAAAAGGGGAAATATAACATGTTATAACTTAACGCCACATGGGTTTGCTTTTAAGGTTTGAGTTAATTGTGAAGGGGTTATAAGGAGGTTAAAACAAAATTATGATTCATTCTTAACAATTTTTATATTGGGATTTGCGCTTTGGCTCTGGGAGAGCTTCCAACATTTGGGACGCCAAACCCTAGTGCTTCCCTGTTTGGGACGTAGCCCCCAATTCAGTGGTTGTTGATTGTTCAGTAGTATCTATAGAGTACTCAGTATTCCTTTTGGTAGGCGCAGGGATTGTGACAGTGTTTAGTAGGCATTTGAGGGTTTATTTCAGATTGAGAGGGTTTTGCAGTAGTACGGTTGTACTTGGCAGCCCTTGCAGCTGTACAGCTGTACCTGGCAGCCAACGTCCTTTCCACGACAACGCATTAAAAGGGTTGGAATCTTGCCGCAGCCTTCTTCTGGTGTGTAATTTCCCTTCAGCGTTTCAGGTTGGGTCTATTTGTAATTGTAATCTCCCTGAATTATTGAAAATTTATATCTCGTTCCCTATTTGATTTAATATCCAGAATTCTGCCCATAAGCAATTTGTTTTGGCTATATTTGGTATTTAATTTCAGAAGTTATTTATGTTATTGTACTTCATTATTTACTTGCTGCAAAATCATCAAAACACAAAAACAATCAAACCCTTCTGCAACTTCCGTCTATTTCGGAAAGAAAACATTCATAAACATGAAAAACCAATTTAAAAATACAAAATTACAGTAGATCCGCTGAAGGGATCCATCAGGTATCTTTCAATTCGGGCGACGGTTCTACTCCAATTGATGACGAAACTTTCGAGAGCCATAACTTTTGCACCGTAGCTCCAATTGACTCCCCGTTTGAACCATTGAAAAGCTAAGAATGAGGAGAACGCAGTGAGATGGATGGAGCTCCGCTTGGTGGTTTTTGACCCCAAAAACCCAATGAAAGTGCCCCAAATTTTAATTTTAGTAGTGCAGTTTAAAAATAGTTTCTAAAAATAGTAATTTCTTGAATTTTGTATTGTTTTAAATCGTGGAAGTCGAACCACTGAATCTCTCTTGAGATTGGTGGCCTTCCATATCCCCCTGCTTTCAAAATGTGTATAAATGAAGATGTAACCCGAAATGGAAATCAGATATCTCTTCTCAGAGATAAGCATATAGTTGTATTGCAATCTTGAGTAATAAAAAATCTCTTCTCAGAGAATTCATTGTTACTGTGTTATTTTCGTGTTCTTGAAATATTTGTCAATCAAAACCTCTGACTTTTGGATCACATGAAACATAGAGAGAGGACAGAGGAGAGAAGGTTATACATTGGACAAAATCTGCAAGGATTATGCTGTGGTAAGTTAAAATGCTTGTAGTTAACAAGGGGAGAAATAGAACCACCATATGGATCCACAACGCAAAAACACAATGCTAAGTGGCATTTGGATTGGAGGGAAGAAAATTGCTAACATTGCCACCGAAGAACTTGCAAAGCTTTGTGTATGAAGCACCGCATTACCTTGCCTTGACTCAAAATGACTTAATAGAATTAGCATTGATAGAACTCAAGTTGTAAGGGTATGCAATATATTCGAACTAGTAGTGTCAGTATAATGATCCCTGCCTTTAGGGGCATGTTTTACTATAAAGAAAGCACACACACATACCTTCTGCCATTGTACCACCATTGTACACAAAATTCATAGCCTTTTATTCTAAAAGCTGATATATTAATAATCTTTCACAAGTGGCACCATGCACCAGATGAATTTCAACAGCATTAAGTGCAGACCAAATCTTTAAATTCTTATGCAGTATGCCTATAGGCCTGTGTTCAATCAAAGCTGGTGCTGAAATGGGTCAAATGGTGATCATCAAAAAGTTAATGGATGCAACTCATGACTTCTTTCCTTCGATAAGATTGCATGCACAACAATGATAATACACCAAAAGGAATAATTGATCATACTAATATAACATTGCATTCAAATCTAACAATTCTACTTGAAACACTAAGACTGACCATTATAATCTATCATGTCTTACAAGTACTGATTGAACACATTATTCCAAGTGATTGATATTATAACTTATGATGACAACTCAATACATGTACAGAATCAATGCATATCACTCATAAAATCAGTCCCACAATCACACATTATAATTTCTCCTGATGAAGCCAAGACAGACTAACAATACCTCCATCTTTTGTTATTAGATCTCTTTTGTTAGTAGAAGATCTAAGTTACATGCCTCTTCTCACCAGTTTCTTTTTATTTTGCAGCATACGCACAGTATATATCTTGTGATAATCTGAAAATCATAATGCCTTTAACTATTAACTAGCCCAATTTTAAACCACAGGCAAGTCATGAGAAATTGTGGGGAATCGTGATTTTGCCTCCTTGGTTAGAAAAACTACATATTAACAATTGGCTAGGCATCCAATATGTACACATTTTCATTGTTGGATTGGACGAAATCTTCTTGTCCTACAGTATATTTATTTATTTATTTGGGGACTAATTTCTTTGATTTAAACGCTGGCTAAGAAGTAGCTTTATAAGATATGGGTGGTATCATGTTTTTTAGAGTCCTTACACAATTTATATGACACGTGTAGCTAAGAATATATATAGCGATACTTCTATTGAAATGAGGAGTCACATTGTCTGCAAATATCATGTAGTTGTTTGATTGAGGTTGATGGTTATAGATGTGTATATGATATGGTTTTAATGAATGAAATTTAGTGTATAGCCGTGTGTATGTTTTGTGTTAATATATAATAGACAAATATAATTAATTAAGGGTGTGTATACCACATGTCGGTATTTATATACATTATAATGTCATATCTCTAGGTAGATAATAATTAGCTATTTGTTAAAGAGATAGTTTCCAAAAGATAAAGAAAATAAAATATCTTATAAATAAGATCAAAACGTGAAAAACCAAGATTGTTTTTCAAAACAAAAAAGATTATAATATAAGTTTGTAAATCCATTTCCATTTCATACAAAGATACTTTATTCATAAGATCTTTCATATATAGTGATGAATAATATAGAGCTATGGTAGATAACTGTCTATGTTTTGAAAATTTATACCAATGAATTTCTTTATAGTATCAGCCTTTGTGAATAAATTTGATCTTACACCTATCAAAGGTTATTATGGTATGGGAAAAGAAATTTTAGGTTGCATAATCTTCCTATTCAAGTATGTCCAAAGAAAATTCAAAGTTTAGTTTATAAAGTACTTACGAATGGACTATACAACACGCTACTAGAGACCTTAGATAAATCAAATGAAAGAATTTCATTCAATTGCCCATCAATATATTAAATTCGGATATAAAGAAAATTTAATTTAAATTCAAAGAGATAAACCTTAGATAAATTAAATGAAAGAAATTCATTCAAATGTGTATCAATCTATAAAATTTGGATATGAAGAAAATGTAATTAAAATTCAAAGAGACAAATAGTTTCCAAAAAATAAAATAAAAATTTATATTTTACAAATAAAATCAAGAAGTAAAATATCAACATTATTATTCAAATCAAGAAAGATCAAGATACAAGTTTACATTATTTTTATTGAGAAATGTTCTAACTTTGAATGAATTTATTTAATGTTAATTGTGTGCAAGGTAGATGTTATATAAGAAGTTTATACAAACAATAATTGCAGATTAATTGTGTAAACATAGATGGTTGCACAGGTTTACGTGGAGACTGTCTATAACATTTGCACAAGATTGTCAGTGTGCGGTAATGATAGTAGAGTTGTGCTTGGCTCTCTACACAGTGTCATTACACTATGGAAGCTTGTGAAGTGGAGCATAATGGTTGAGTCACTATAAGGTGCTACAAGGCGCTGTGCAACATGTCTGGTAATGAAGGTCATCTTATGGTTATTTTAAGGACATGTTTGATTGCATCTATCAAACTGAAGGAGTGCTAACATCTTGATGGCGCTCTGACACAAAACTATTAAGGAGCATTACACATTGATCACTTGGCTTAGTAGTTGGTGTATACAAATTCCCTTGCTACATGGTCATTACAAAGTGAGTGTCGAAAAAAACAGTTCTTCCAAGGCAGATGTGTGTGTTGAACACTGAATACACATGGTCAAGTGTGTGCATTGTAATATATAGTAAATCATTTTATGAAAGGGAATATAACCTTGTGACTTGGGTGTAACATTGTAAAATAATTCAGTTTTTATTACAATCAATAAGGTTAATATGCTCAATTTTTTTTACCGGAAAAGGTTTTCTCATGTGAGATTGTGCATATCTAAGTGTTTTTATTTATCTTTGTTTGTGTAAGGCTTGTATAGCATATTTATTTATATTAGTTTACTATGCATAAGCTTATTCCTAACATTCGGTTGTAGAGCACCTGAGCATCTTCAACATAGTGCTAGGTTAGTTGTCATCTATGGATGTCAAATATGGATGATGAAGAAAGGGTATCATGTTGTTGTGCTCTTTGCCAGACTCATGGCATAATCTAGTGATGGAAATCACTAGTAATACATCGAAGTTAAAAGTGGAAGATGTAGTCGCAACTTTGTTATCAGAAGAGATGAGGCACAAGTTTGTGGAAAGCTATCAGATGAATGTCGCTCTATCTGTATAAGGTTGCTTGTAAGAAAAAAGAAAGCAAAAGACTGTGTGTAAGCGTTGAAAGTCTAGAGGTAGATATATGACTCTAGATAGATCCTTGAAGAAGTGTTGGAACTGTGGCAATCTAGAGCATTTTAAGGACTATAAAATGAAAAAGGTGGAGAAGGCCAAACCACCAGATGTTACACAATGCTCAATTGAGAAGTTATGATATTTATTTATGATAGTACAATAAACACTCAAATCTAATCCACTTTGAAGGGGAAACCTTCAGTAATCAAAATAAATAATGAAATAAATTCAATATGATGGTTTGGGAGAGCCTTGCTAATCCATATTTATATGCATAATTATGGTCACACCCTTTCATCCTAATAAGGTCGGCGTAACTAAATATTAAGCTAATAAATGAAGGATAAGGGTCATGCACTCTATTCCATAACCTTGGTACACCTAAGAAGACATAATGTTAGGGGTGTAGCATGCCCTTCTCCTTCAAAAAATGTTGCCCTCAACACTTATCAACTAAGGATGCTTGTGCACAAACTACTCATCTTCCCATGTTGCATCTTCAACTGACAAGATTCTTCCATTTGATGAGAAATTCAAGAATGGCTCGGTATTAAAATTGCTTCAAGCTTTTCTTGATGACATCATCGGATTCCATAATGAACCTCCCTTCTTCATCTAACTCAGGCAACTCAAATTTGATTGGAAGCTTGGTACCAATTACTTTCTTCAAGCATGAAACATGAAATAGAGGATAAATTTTGGAAGAAGGTGGAAGTTCGAACTTATAAGCTACACATTCGATCTGGTGGAAAACCTTATAGGGCCCATAAAATTTTGGAGCTAGCTTGAGGTTCTTAAGTTGTTTAAGTGAGGTTTGTTTATAGGGTTGTAATCGAAGGTATACCCAATCTCCTTCCTCAAAATGTGTTTCACTTAGATGTTGATTTGCTTATTGATTCATCCTATTATGAGCCACAACCAATTATCCTTAAGGACTTGGAGCATTTCCTGTTGGTGTTGAACGATCCTCAACCACATAGGCTTTGGGATGACCTTGAAAATAGGATGTAGTAGAAGGTGGGGGGTAGCTATAGAGAGCCTTAAATGGAGTCAAGTTTATTGCTATGTGAAACAATGTGTTATACCACCATTCTACTTGTGAAATCCATTTGGACCATTGTGCTTATGTTTTTGAGGAAATACAACATAGATAACCTTCTAAATCTTTATTAATATTTTTATGTTTGGCCATCTGATTGTAGATGATAAGATGAATTATGTGCAAGTTTTGTGCCCTGTGCAACAAATAGTTTAGTCCAAAATATGCTAGTGAAGATAGGATCACGATCACTCATAATGATTCTGGGAATGCCATGGAGTTTATTTACCTTTTCCATGAATACTTCTATGACTGTACTAGCTTGAAATGGATGAGAAAGTTCACAAAAATATGCATCTCCCAACGTTGTGATGGAATGGTTAATGGTTGTAAGAGCCCTATAGTCTTAATCATTTCCCCTTTATTTTGTTGACATGTCAAACATTCTACCAAAAATTTCTTGTACACCCCCCTTAAATCCTTTCCAAAAGAAATCCTTCTTTATACGGTGATAGGTATTTAAGAACCCAACATGTCCTATGGGTGAGTCATGCATTTGAGAAAATATGTTAGATTTCAAATCTGAATTGTTGCACAAAAAGAACATGTCTTTGTACCATAAGGAGTCTCCTTTCCAAACATACTTATGTAAAGATTTGGGTTCTCTTGAAGTTGTTGTATGAATTTCCTTGTTGGAGTGTCTTGTTGCCACTCAACCCACACCACTTCTATCTATTTAGGTTGCAATAAAGAAATAACACTAACGGTTGCTTCCCTTGCAACTTGTCGAGAGAGGGCATCAATTGCAATATTATCCTTTCCTTTTTTTAAAATAATTTCAAAGTCTTGTCCTAGCATCATTGTGACCCATTTCTAATGCTCCTCTAAAGACAGTCATTGCTCTAAAAAATACTTTAGACTCTCATGATTTGTCTTAACTTTGAAATGCTTTGCTATGAGATATTAGTGTGGTTGCTTGACTGCATGAATGATTGCTAAAATTTATTTCTCATATGCAGGCCTTACCAAGTTTTTTCCTTGAGTTTTCAACTCTCAAAAGGTAATAGATACCCTTCTTGCATTAGTGCTACCCAATTGCCATTTCTAGAAGCAACACATTCTCCCAAAAAAGTCTTCGATAAGTTTTGGGGTAGCTAACATAGGGGTGGAAGTAAGAGCTTCTTTTAGCTATTGGAATGCTTGGGTGGGTAAATCTAACCATGAAAATGAATCCCTCTTCAATAATGTTGTTAAGGGTGTTGCTACACAAGCATAATTTCAAAAAAATATTCTATATTACCATGTTAGACCCAAGAATCCTCCTAAACCTTTGATATTTTTAGGTGTTGGCCAATCTTTGACAACTACAATCTTCTTAGGGCATACTTTAACACCTTCATGTGACACCACATGGAATAAGTATTCCATTTTTTTCACCCCAAAGGCACATTTGGATTTTTTCACATAAAGTTTATTATCTTCTAATACTTTTAATATATTCTTTACATGCGTCAAATGTTCCTATCTTGTTTTACTATAAATTAAGATGTCATCAAAGAATATGAACACAAATTTCTAAAGAAATAGGAAAAAAATGAATACACGAGGCTTTGAAAAGTAGATGGAGCATTGGCAAGACTAACTAGTATAATTAAGAACTCACAATGTCCCTAATGTGTCCTAACTGCAATCTTATGTACATCCTTATACTTTGCTTGATTTTGATGATACCCTAAACACAAATCTAACTTAGTAAAGAAAATAATGCCATTCAATTCATCCAATAATTAATCAATGTTAGGAATAGGAAACTTATTTTTGAGAGTGATCTTATTGAGTTCCTTGCAATCTAGGCACATTCTCCATGACTTTGCCTTTTATAAAACCATAACCATGAAGATGAATATTCACTTTCATTGGGATGAACAATGAATTAGTATAACCTTTCCTTGACCAATTTTTCAATTTATGACTTTTGTTCATAGGAGTAGCGGTAAGGTCTAATGTTAGGAGGAATACTTCTTGGAGTCAATTCAATTGCATGTTCTTGATGCCTGACTAGAGGTAGGCCCTTTGGTTCCTAAAATACTTGTTAATGGTGATGAATAATGCCTTGAAGATTTGGTGGATCCTTATTTTCTACATCACGTGTTTCTAATCAATGTAGTTGTGCCACTATGCTATAAGATCCATTCTTAAAAAAATTCTCCATCCTATGAGAGTTAATGATTTGGATTGGTGGTGATTGCATACCACTAAGTTTATACTTTTCCCATCCATATTGAAAACCATGTATAAGTCTTGAAAATTGAAAGACATTGTTCCCAACTATTTAATTCATTGCACTTCCAAAACCACATCCGCTCCCCTAATCGAGATGGAAAACATTTATGTAAAAATTTCTAAATCCAGCTGATAGTCCACCATTAAGAGTTTGATTTGATGACATTTACCCCCATAAGAGAGTTATTTACCATTGACAATCATGACTTGAAAATTGGAGACTGGATACACAAAGCAATTGAGCTCATTAGCCAATTTTTTGTTAATAAAGTTATGGGTACTCCTTGCATCAACCAAAATTGTCACCTTATTCTTCTTATTATAACCAATCACTTTGAGTGTTTGTGGTGTGCTTATCCCATTTAACGTATGTAGTGAGATAGTAGGGCTTTATTTTTCCTCAGAATATGCATGCTCCTATTCTGTTATTGGTTCCTTATTAGCTAATTCTTCCTCATCGAAAACCCCATTCTCAATAACCATTAGTATTTTATCACCAATAGCACACTTATGATGTATAGACCATTTACTGTCCCAATTTCAACATAGGCATTCTTCTATTTTCTCCATGTCTTATTTAAGAGAGAGCTTGGTAATATCCCTTGGGTTAAAAGAGTTTACCATATTTATATCAACAATATTTGTCACATTTTTATCTCTCCATCTCGTAGTTTGACCTTGTGTGGATCTCCTTGTAGCAGATTTTAGTTTCTCAATGTTTAGTGCTTGTTGCATAGCTTTCCTAACTGTACATGGTTTCAACAACAAAATATCATACTTAATTTGATTATTTAATCCATTGATGTAAAATTTTAGTCTCTAATAAGGTGTCACTTATGGAGTCTGGATTACCAATCTCATATGTTTAACATTATATTCAATTACAGATCTTGTTTGTTTCAAATTTGTTAATTGGGTGAAATAAATTCCTTCCATGGTTGCTCATAATGTGATGTTAAGTCCTTAGTAAATTCATCCCAACTAAGCACCTACCCTTCCTAGTCACTCATCATCCACATGCACCACTAAAAAGGTTTAGATTATATATGTAGTCATGCTATGTCAACCATTCCATTCTTTGGTATATTGTGAAGGTTAACATATTGTTCCTGATGACCAATTCTGACCCCCAATGTCAAAATGTCAACCCCTTTATGCAAAAGATTTATTTTCATGTTTTGATAGCCTTATTTGTAGCTTTTTCATGCCTTAGTAGTCTTCAAATAGCCTTTTCAAAACCTTATTAGATTTGTTTAAGGTAAATTTGAAGAAATTAAGGTAATGTCTTATTTTGGTCTAGTCGTGTCATGGAGTAGTGAAACTTGGTCAAGTGGTGTCATAGGTCCCTATGTGTCCTTCAAAGTCATATTTTACTCCTCATCACTTTGTTTAAACATTTCACGATGGTTTAGAGAGATTAAGGTTCTTTTGTGGATTTTAAGGTAATGTTTTATGAGGAAAAATATGATTTTTGCTAACTCCAATGTGTGTCAAAGCTCAAAAATACTAAAAATCTATACAAGAATCTTTCCAATGTCCTTGGATCAGTTATATAACTTCTCTATATGTCAGGATGCCAGACATTAGTCAGAATCTTGAATTTCAACGCTTAAAAGGGAGTTTAATGCACTTGTACATACTTCAAGAACTTATTTTAAAATAAAAACATTGCATATATGTCTCTTAGGATTCTATAGGTTATATTCCAACTTGGGATCATGTTTTAGGTCTTAAAAGTGCAAAAACACTCTTCCTTCTCTCCATTGTTGGCTTCACGAGTTCAGAAAGGCAAAATTCAGATGCATGCTATGGCCAGGAAAGAGAAAGTTGGAGGCTAAAACTTTGGTCAATGTTAAGGGTCCTTATTAGATTCAATTTAGTGGCATTGGTTTGCATATTCATGACCCATACTTTATGAACAATCGTTAAGAGTGACATGAGGTCATTGTGTCTTGTTCATCCAAGTAGGGTCTAATTTTGTTCCTGTTTATTCATTCCAGAGTTTGATGGAGAAGAATGAATTTTGTGGGATGTTTTCAGAGGTCAGGAGAGTCCTTTCAATGTTGGTTTCATCAAGCAATTCAATCTTGGTTTGTGTCTTCAATAAGGAGAAAGATGTCCCAAGGGTGTGAAACATGTCACCCTGCTGCAAGTGTTTTGGTTGAATTGAATGTTTGTCATATTCATAAGTATCTAAGTGATTCATAATCCATGGAAAATTATCACTCTATGATAATTCATTATCTCTCCTTGATACGTATGTTCTTGGTAGATAAGCCCTTCAAGAGATGTCATGTTTTGGAAGCATGATACAGTCATAAATGGTTTGCTACAGGTCTGACTGCTAAATCTGCATTGAATGGAAATGAGAAGTCAATTTTATACATGAGAAAACACCTTGAAACAATGGAAGTCTAATAAAGTGAGTAAAGTCCAAACATATGCTCTCAAACAAAGGTTGTAAGGTGTCTTAGTCACTCACATGTCTGTAGACCTATAAGTGAGCATTCATGGATCTTAGCTTCTCATGTATAAGATGATCAAAGACATGGAGATACATGGTATATACCCTCACACATTCAGTTGGCCTTGACTGATCTCACTTCAATCATTGGAAGGCATGATCAAACCATAGACTCTAATTTCTATACACAAACCTTGCATATAAGCTGACTGTATACATAGTCCGTACATGTGAACAACCAAACTTGGGATTGCATAGAATGATCTGAAGTCTATAGGACCATTGATACATATCACATGAGAAATAGGCAAAAGTGGATACAATCATAAATATTATTAAGAATAAAATAATTATTTTCAATAGTCTATATAAGTAAAAAGGGGAAAACCTACAGGTTACAGACCTGTAGGTCCCTATTTTGGACTAAAAGCCAATAGTCATGTAAAGAGAACAAATGTCGAAACATGAATCAATGTAAACATGAAATAAGACATAGGTAATGAAAACATCTAAGCTATTCAAGAGTCATAAAGGGTTGAAATGACTAATATTATAACCATCATTTGAGATCACAGGCCTATGTATTCACACATAGTTCTGTGTACAAAGACAAGAGGAGCAAAAGTTTGTAAAATGATATGAAAGGTAAATGAAACTTGTACAATAAAATAATAGCTTCCAATGAGGTTTGGATACTATTAATGTGTCATGATGGAGTTGATAAATCCAAGCTCAAGACCTCATGATTAGACTCTTTCCTAATGACCACCTACAATCATAATTTAAGAAGGCCGTCTTGAAAAATCATGTGATTGGAAGGATGTAGTGTGTTGGGAAATTTAAGGAGGATCAAAACTCTTAATAATATAACAAGATTTATTGAGATTTTCAAAAGTTTGAAGTGAAGACCCTAAAGCCCAAAATACATTCAAACACCTAAATGAACATCTACATGTTGCTAAGCAAAAGCAAGCTAATTTCAAGTTGAAAATAAAATAGAGTGATGATGAAAAGCATTGGATTTTAGTTCAGTAGATGAACAATTATATGAGGTCAGTTGAGATCAAAATAAAACATGAAATTATGTCTAAGGAGACTAGTCATGACCACGTCCATTTAAATCTTGTTCACATAGTCAAGTGTCATCTACAGTTTTTCCTAGAAGTGAAAAGGTGTCTGTTTGGATTGAAAAGGACAAGGTCACCATGGAAGAAGGTAAGTAATATTGAATGATTTTATAGGCCCAATATGATTTCATACAATCCTTCAGACCCATCAAAAGTGGGACCAATGTTGATAACACTGTTAAGGTCTAGTAAGACTAAGAAACTACAAGCAGACCTATATGCAGTCATAAGAAAAGAGATAGGTTGAAGCATGAAATAAATTTGATAATTTTTTTATAGGAATGAATGATGTGACTGAGGTATTTGTCTAAAGAAGAGGTCCCAAATTGACCATTTTGGCCTAAAACCATCACTAAGGGTCACAAAACGCATACTTGAGCTAAAGAGACCATCAAATTTCACTTAGAACTCTCATACGGTTGTGCATGGGACTGAGTAGTGTTTGGAGGTGTTGAAGGGGTCTATCCACTTCAATATTGTGGAATTAGGAGAGAGAAAGATGATTTGTTCTTTATGAACAATATTTAAGAACAAAACATGCCTTAAACCCTCCTAAAGACCCGATGTGAGAAAAATGCCTTCCAATCGACCCTAATGGATAGATTTGAACTCAAAATTATTTTGGTGACCTTATTAGGTCTCATGATCACCTAGGTATGGTAATGGTTGACATGTGTAGGTATAGGGGTATACAAAACATGGCATGATACACAACTGAAGGCTTGTTTGTGAAGGTGCATAATAGAGAGTGGATTTTAAACAAAGGGAAGAGATGTAACAAGAATTGACATAGGTTATAAAACCATCCACTCAACTATTTAGGTCTTCTAAGAAGGTTTATGAGCTCTGCAAGTTGCCAAGTGAGCCAAGAAGGAAGAAAAACACTATTTTGCTAGTTAAATGGCCTACCTACAGGTCTATAAAGCACTTCAAGAGACCTCTCGTCAGTGGATTGAGTTTCCTAAGGGTGTTATATACCTAACAAAATAATTCCAAGCACTATAACCTTAATAAAAATTCTTGCAAAACACTCAAATTGTCTTTCATGTTTGTCAAATGCCTAGACTAAGGTTTTTGACCATTTCATGGTTGACCCATCCGTATAGGGTCTCAGAAGCTAAAATTTACATGGAGGTTGGCCTTGTCATGGGTAAAGTGAATCACACACTTCCCATAATTTTCACATGTGTGGGAGTGTTTTTGGGATAAAAGTTAGTTTCTAGGCAAGGAGACCTAATTGAGGCCTAATTAAGGAGAGAGAATGAGATAAAAAGGACACTTCCACTTAGAGTCAGGACATGAAATTTGGCATTAAACTATAAAGACATACTAGGTACTAAAATATGTCCTCATTTTATCAATAAACTTCGTACATTCGTCTACATAAGGAGGTTTACATGTTTTTGAGGCTATAAGGAATGATTCCAAATGAGCGCTTTTGATGCAAAATGAGAGCTTGGGGGTTGTTTGATGACTCCAAATGAGTTGTTTCATGTATTATATGATATGTAGGTGAATTCCATGGAGAGAATGCATTAGAGAATATGAAATCAAGTTTTGACACTTGTAAACAAGATTGACTTAGTGAGACAAGATGGACTTCAAGACACCTAGAAAGAGAATAAAGTGATGTGTCAAAGGGAACCTTCAGAGATCATATGAAAGGTGTCAAGATCAGATAAAGAGATAATTTCAACATGATATGACCATAAATGAATCCACTTGTCATTTCACAAGCCAAGGCAAAGGGAAGTTTTGGAGAGCAAGGTAAGGTGTCAATCAAGGTTTAAAACTTCCATGCCACTTGGAGCAGAAGAACATCTTTAGAGGATCAACACTTGTCTTTGTAGACTTGATGGGGCATTTTAAAACCCATTTCAAACCCCTTTATTTTTGTAACTTTATTTTGGACACATGTCTCTCTCTCTTTCCCACTCCCTTCTCCTTCTCTCACATTTTTCTATATATTCAGGCTGGATAGGCTAAGTTTGTACCCTCCACCTGGGTATGGTGAAGCCCTACCCATTTTAAAGCCTTTGATTAATGAGAAACTTATGGTTTAACCTCCTTCATTGATTGATTTCAATGTGTATGCTTGACTAGTTGATCTTTCTAAGTGATAGTATTGCTTCCTTGGCATGTTTGTCCTTTCTTCCATTATTTAGTTTGGAATCCTTTTTGTAGGTCTTGTGAAGTGTCTAAGTGAGGTGTAAGGGTTTAGTGAGTTATATTTTCAACAGTGTCATGTCATGATCTCTTGAATTGTCCTCATATCTCAAACATTATTCACAACCTTCATGAGAAGTATTGATGTAGAGACACAAATTTGGAGAAGTGTTTATTGCATGTTAGTCTCATGTTTGAAGTGCATTTACAACTGGTTGGTAGTGGTCCAACATATTTGGTGCATCACCCCCATTAAAATAGGTTTCTCTCCTTTTCATAGCAAGTGGTATATTGATGTTTGAAATTAAGTTATTCATCAAGGGGAGCTAGCCCTTAAACCTAGAGATTCACCTTTCCAATAGGTCACCCACAACCTTGAGGTGTTTCAATGTTGCACTAAATTTAAGGAGGTTGGATTAGATCTATTTAGGGTAAAAAAAATTTTGATAACAGTTTTGGCATGTCTGGTGGGACTAAGGTCCAAAGTTTTGGAAGGATGATTAGTGTTTTTCTTCTACATATTACCCTTTGGAAGCATTCAAAACATCAATGGTGACATTGTGCTCAATTAGCTAGTTTTAACAACCCAGTCACTTGTTCAAAGTAAGTTTTATCTTCATTTCATTATTTTGATGATGTTTTTATGGATGAGTTTGAAGTAGAGTTCAATTTTATGAAATTTGGTGAAGCTCCTCAAGCCTATAGTATTCCCTATCAGTCCTATGATGAGCCTTATCAATCTCACTATGATACATATCAGTCCTATGATCTTTATCAGCATTGTCATGAATCATATTAGTCTTATGATCAGCCTTCTCAAGCTCATGATGGCCCTAGCCAACATAGTCACTTATCAAATTAGTCCATTTCAAGTTTGAAGCAAAATATTTTAGGCTATGAGAGGTACATGATAGGGCTTAACACACAAAGGGTATGGTCAAGATATCTTTAGTCATCTCATTCATGACATGAGAGACTCATTGTATCTAATGAAAGAAGTATGGACACCTATTGAGAGAGAAAATTGGTAAAGCCTCTCAAGTGAAATGTTGGATGTGAGTGGTCTCATTTGAAAAATAGAAGATATGCTAAGAGTTCATGAAGGAAAATAGGTTCAATCTTATCGTCCCCATGTGTATTCATATATACCACCTCAAACCTCATATGTACCACCCATTATTCCCCAAGAGACCATTTCAAGTGAACATCAAAGTGTTCCAAGTCCTTCATATGTTCCTCAAACTCTCCCTTATTGGAATTCAATCCAAGAAATCATTCAAAGGAAAGAGGATATGGTTATTGAGCAATCTATTGTTGAAAACCAAGATTCTACTTCTCTTCTTCAAGAACCCCACAAGAAGTATTTTAAGACTCCAAGCTGGAATCAAGTGGTGAAATCATGGATTAATCAAAGTGAAACAAGCATAGATTGGAGAATTTAAATCAAGGAAGAATTTGAACCTATGCAAGTCTCTCCCATCCCTCCTCAAGAGTCCTCTTGTATCTCATATCAGCCTTCTTGTGTTCCTTATCCTCATAAGACCATTAATCACCTTTGATAGAAGCTATTATAATAGAGTATAGACAATAAAATTAAAGAGTTGGACTTGAAAATGATGGGAATTGAATCAAACCAAAATCAAGAGATGGAAGCCAAAGAAAACATTGAGCCTATTCAAATTCTATTTGCCTCTTCTAAAGAACCTCTATATTTTCCATTTTGGAGGTCTATCCAAGATTTTTTTCAAAAAAGGGAGGTCCTAATTGAGAATCTTGAAAATTAGCTTGGATATGTGAATGAACTCCAAGGAGATTATAATAAAAGTGAAGTGATTTTTGAAGAGAATGAAGTGTCCATTGCCCAACTCAACTTGCTTTCCCTTCAAGAGTTCCTATAAAAATCTTCCATATCCAAGACCCCAAGTTGCAAGATTACTCCCTCCATTCCCAATCCCATTCATGAGCCATCCACCATATCTCATACTCCCTCTCCAACTCATGAACATCTACATCGCCCTCCCACCACATCCCTCCTTGAAGAGGAACCTGTCCTATGGGAAACAAATAAGGAGGAAGTTGCAGCTTCAATTGGATACCAAAAAGAGTGTGAAGAAGACAATTGAAGTGTATATGATGAAAAATTCACCATTAGTACTCCACTTAGTGAAGATAGACACAAATAAGTCTTCATAAGTGAAGAAAGGAATGATCTTGATGATGTTGCAACTGCCTATGATAAGGGTGTTAAAATTTCTACCTTGGCTAGTGAAGAAGTTGGTGAAGTTATGAAAGAAAAGGCTCTTGAGAAGGACAACATGTTGACTGACTTTGTTGAGTCAAATGAGTCGGTCCAAAGAGATTTAAAGGACATGTGGTAGACCTATTTGCATATGTTCAAAGAATATGAAGGTTTTGAGAAGTTTACACCTCTAAGAGAACAAGATCAGGTTGATGATGAATAATGTATGATTCTTAGTGAGCCAATATGTTTTTATGTCCATGATAAAGTAATCTATGATGAAGACATTCTTCAAGACAAGCAATAGATTGGAATGGAAAATCCAATAGAGGATAAGGTTGTTGCTTCCTTCATGAACCAAGAGGACTTATGGTAGAAGTATTATGAAGTATGCAATGAATTTGAGGCTCTTCAAGGGACTACACCTCCTGCTGGTCATATTGAAAATGTTCTTGAGGTTGTCTTACTCCTTGAAAGATAATGTGGTAATCTCCAAGGTACCAAGTTTGAGGATGCCCCTATGAACCAAGAAGTAGTAATGTTTGAAATTGACACAAGCATCAAGAAACATCATGAGAGGGTTGTTGAAGTACAAGATGAATTCACCTTCATTGATGATTGGTTTGCATCTATCACTTCACTTTCAATTGAGAGCATGCTCAAAGAAGTGACATTCAAGGAAAAGATGAAGATAACAAGACTAAGGTCTAAGAGGTATCTTGCCTCATTCCATTCTTCATCTCATAGATCAAAATATATCATAAGCTTCACCTTTGACCCAGGAGGAAGAGTAAAAGTTCATGTTAGTTGTATATATTAATTTGTTTTCTTGTTTGTTGTGTTCCCTAAGTGCTTAGCTATCACATGTGTGTGTTTGTCTCCTTTGATTTCTATGTGTTTAGAGTTAAAATTAGTTTGCTTTGACATGATCAAGGTCTAGTCAAGTGTGAATATAAGTGAAAATGAATCCATTTCCCAATGGAAGGATAAGACTACTAGTCTATTTAGTATCACAGACATGTTACCCCCATGAATCGCCAATTTGTTGACCAATTTTGACCTCCAATGTCAAAATGTCAACCGCTATAAGCAAAAAAAATATTGTCATGTCTTAATATCCTTGTTCATAGCTTTGTCATGCCTTAGTAGTCTTCAAATAGCCTTTTCAAAACCTGATTAGCATTGTTTAAGGTAAATTTGGAGAAATTAATGTAATGTCTTATTTTGGTCTTATAATGGTCTAGTCATGTCATAGAGCAATGAAACTTGGTCAAGTGGTGTCATACTTACCTAGTTGGTATTCAAAGTCATATTTGACCCCTCATCACCTTGTTTTAACATTTCATGATGGTTTGGAGAGATTAAGGTTCTTTTGTGGACTTGAAGGTAATGTTTTATGAGGAAAAAGATAATTTTTACTAACTCCAACGTGTGTTAAAGATCAAAAATACAAAAAATCCATAAAATAATCTTTCTAAGGTCCTTAGAGTAGTTATAAAACTTACCTATATGTCAGCATGTCATACATTGGTTAGAATATTGAATTTCAACGACTAAAAGGGAGTTTAATGCACTTGTATAGACTTCAAGAACTCATTTTCAAATAAAAACATTTATAGAGGTGTCTCTTGGGATTTTATAGGTCATATTCCATCTTAGAATCAAGTTTGAGGTCTTAAAAGTACAAAAAACTATCCCTTCTCTCCATTATTGCCTTCACGAGCTTAGAAATGCAAAATTTAGATGTATGGTATGGCCAGGAGAGAGAAATTTGGAGGTTAAAACTTTGTGAAATGTTAGGGGTACTAATGATATTCAATTTAGTGGAATTGTTTTGTAGATTCATATCCCCTCATTTATGAACAATTGTTAAGAGTGATAGGAGGTCACTACGTCTAGTTCATCCAAGCAAGGTTTAATTTTTCTCCTATTTATTCATTCTAGAATTATATGGATAAGAATTAATTTTTTAGGTTGTTTTAAGAGGTCAAGAGAGTCATTTAAATATTGGTTTCATCAAGCAATTCAATCTTGGTTTGTGTCTTCAATAAGGAGAAAGATGTCTCAAGAGTGTGAAACATGTCACCCTGCTACAAGTGTTTTGGTTAAATTGAATGTTTGTCATATTTGTAAGTCTATAAGTGCTTCATAATTCATGTAAAATTATCACTCTTTGATGATTCATTCTCCCTCCTTGAGAAGTAGGTTCTTGGTAGATAAGCCCTTCAAGAGATGTCATGTTTTGGAATCATGATACAGTCATAAATAGTTTGCTACAGGTCTAATTGCCAAACCTGGTCTGAATGGTAATGATAATTCAATTGTATACATGATAGAACATGTTGAAACACCAAAATTATTAGAAATTTAGAGTAAATTCCAAACATATACTCTCAAACAAAGGTTATAAGGTGTTTTAGTCACTCATAGGACTGCAGACTTGTCAATGAGCATTCATGGATCTTAGGTTTCATATTGAAGATATTCAAAGACATTGAAAAACCTGTTATATCCCCTCACACATTAAATTGGACTTTAATTATCTCACTTCAATCATTAAAAGGCATGATCAAACCATAGACTCTAATTTTATACACAAACTTTGCATATAAGTTGAATGTATACACAATCCGTACATGTGAACAAGCAAAATTGATATTGCATAGGATGAAATGAAGTCTATAGAACCACTGAGATAGATCACATGAGAAAGAGGAAAAAGTGGATACAATCATCAAGATGACTAAGACTCATATAATTGCCTTCAATAGTCTGTATAAGCAAAAAGGGGCAGACCTACAAGTTATAGACCTATAGGTCCCTATTTTGGACTTAAAACCAATAGTGATGTAAAGAGAAAAAATGTGGAAACATGAATGAATGTCAAAATGAAAGAATACATAGGTAATGAAAACATATAAGCTATTCAAGAGTCATAAAGGGTTGAAATGACTAATATTATAGCGGTCATTTGAGTTCATAGGCCTAGGTATTCACACATAGTTCTGTATACAAAGACAAGAGGAGCAAAAGTTTGTAAAATGATATGAAAGGTCAACGAGACTTGTAGATAAATGATAAATATCTTACAATGAGGTTTGGATATTGTTAAGGTATCATGATGGATTTGAGAAATCCAAGCTGAAAACCTCATGATCAGAGTCTTTCCTAATGATCACCTACAACCACAATTTGAGAAGGCAATCTTGAACAATTGTGTGTTTGGAAGGATGTAGTGTGTTGTGAAATTTAAGGAGGATCCAAAATCTAAATAATATAATAAGATTTATTTATATGTTCAAAAGTTTGAAGTGAAGACCCTGAAGCCCAAAATACAATCAAACACTTAAATGAACATCTATAGGTTGCTAAGCAAGAGAAGGCCAATTTCAAGTTGAAAAGAAAATAGAGTGAGCATGAGAAGAATTGGAGTTTAATTTAGTAGATAAAAAAATGTATGAGGTCAGTTGAGATCAAAATAAATCATTAAAATATGGCTAAGGAGACTAGTCATGACCAAGTCCATTTAAACCTTGTTTACACAGTGAAGTGTGTTCTACAGTTTTGCCTAGAAGTGAAGAGGTGTTTGTTTGGATTGAAAAGAACAAGGTCATTGTGGAAGAAGGTAAGTCATATTGGATGATTTTATAAGGCCAATATGATTTCATATAATCCCTCAAACCCATCAAAAGTGGGACGAATGTTGATAACACTCTTCAGGCCTAGTATGACTAAGAAACTATAGGCAAACCTATATGCAATCAACAGAAAGGAGATAATTTGAATCATGAAATCAATTTGAGGAATTTTTTATAGAGTGAATGATGTGAATGAGGTATTTTTCTGTAGAGGAGGTCCCAAATTGGCCATTTTGGCCTAAAACCATCACTAAGGGTCATATAACGCATACTTGAGCTTGAGAGATGATCAACTTTCACTTAGAAGTCTCATGAGGTTGTACATGGGACTGAGTAGTTTTTGGAGGTGTTGAAGGGGTATTTCCACTTCAATATTATATCATTAGGATAGAGAAATACAATCTGTTCTTTATGAAAATATTTAAGAGCAAAATGTGCCCTAAACCCTCCTAAAACCCTCTTGAAGACCTGATGTGAGAAACATGCCTTATAATATACCCTAATGGAAAAATTTGACCTCAAAATGATTTTGGCAACCTTATCAGGTCTCATGATCCCCTGGATATGGTAGTGGTTGGTACATACAGATACAAGGGTGTATGGAACATGGTAAAGTACATAGCTCAAGGCTTGTTTGTGAAGGTGCATAATAGAAAGTGGATTATAAATAAAGGTTAAAGATGTAAAAATAAATTATATAGGTTATGAAACCCTCCACACACTTATTTATGTCTTCTAAAAAGGTTTATGAGCTCTACAAGTTGCCAAGTGAGCCAAGAAGGAAGAAAAACACTATTTTGCTAGTCAAATGGCCTACCTACATGTCTATAAATTAATTAAAGAGACCTCTCCTAATTGGATTAAGTTGCCTAAGGATGTTTCCAACTTAAAAAAACTCATTCCAAACATGAGAACCTACAAAATTCTTGAAAAACACTCAAACTTTCTCTCATGTCTATCAAATGCCTAAACTAGGGTTTTTGACCATTTCATGGTTGAACCATCCGTACAGGGTATCCGAAGATGAAACTTAACATGGATATTTTAATTTTAATGGGTAAAGTGAATAACACACTTCCCAAAAGTTTCACATGTGTGGGAGTTTTTTTGGGCCAAAAGTTAGTTTCTATGCAAGGAGGCCTAATTAAGGAGAGAGAATGTGATAAAAAGGACACTTCCATTTAGAGTCAGGACATGAAATTTGGCATGAATTTGAAAATCCATTCTAGGTCCACAAATATGTGTTAATTTTCTCAAGAACCTCCTTACATTATTCTATATAAGTAGGTTTACACATTTTTAGGGCTACAAGGAATGAGTCCAAATGAGAGATTTTTATGCAAAATGAGATCTTGGGGGTAGTTTGATGACTCCAAATGAGTTTTTTTAGGTTTTATATGATATTTAGGTGAATTTAATGGAAAGATAATGCATTAGATAAGATGAAATAAAATTTTGACACTTGTAAGCAAGATTGACCTAGTGAGACAAGATAGACTTCAAGACACCTAGCAAGAGAATAAAGTGATGTATCAAAGGGAGCCTTTAAAGATCAAATGAAAGGTGTTAAGAGAATATAAAAATATCAGTTCAACATGACCTGAGCATAAATGAATCCACTTGTCATTTCACAAGCCAAGGCAAAGGGTAGTTTTGGAGAACAATACAAGGTGTTAATCAAGGTTTGAAACTTCCATGCCACTTGGAGAATAAGAGCATCTTCAGAGGATTAACACTTATCTTTAAAGACCTGATGGGGTAGTTTCAAACTCCTTTCTTGGTATAAATTTATTTTGGACACTTGTCTCTTTCTTTCTCTCCTATGTCCTTCTCCTTCTCTCACATTTCTCTATATATTTAACCTGGATAGGCTAAGTTTGCATCCTCCACCTGAGTATGGTGAATCATGTCCATTTTAAAGCCTTTGATTAATGAGAAACTTATAGTTTAACCTCTTTCATTGATTTCATTCAATGTGTATGTTTGAATAGTTGATCTTGCTAAGTGATAGTCTTGCTTCCTTGACATGTTTGTCCTTTCTTGCATTCATATTTAGTTTGGAATCCTTTTTGTAGGTCTTTCGAAGTGTCTAAGTGAGGCGTAAGGGTTTAGTGATTTATATTTTCAATAGTGTCATGTCATGATCTCATGACTAGTCCTCCTATCTCAATCATTCTTTACAACCATCATGAGAAGTATTGATGTAGTGAGGTAAATTTGAAGAAGTGTTTGTTACCGGTTCGTCTCATGTTTGAAGTGCATTTGCAACTGGTTGGTAGTGGTCCAACATGTTTTGTGCATCACCCCCATTATAATAGGTTTCTCTCCCTTTTCCTAGAAATTAGTAGATTAGTTTTTAATCCTAAGTGATTAATCAAGGGGAGATATCCCTTTAACCTATATATTCACCACTCTAATAGGTTACCCACAACCTTGAGGTGTTTCAATGTTACACCAAATTAAAGGAGTTTAGAGTAGATCTCTTTAGGGTGAAAATTTGGTTGATAACAGTTCCACAAGACTTATCCATGAATTTAGATTTGTACCATCAAACTCGTAGATGTCTATCTTTGGTAGGTTCAATTTTGGCTCTTGGAATGGTTACCCTATGCTTGGTTTCTTGTGCCCTCTAGGGTGGTTCGATTGTGTATGAGTAGTTTTAGGAGGCTGATTAATTATGGACTTCAATTCAAACACTAGATCTTGTTTAAACCTATCTAAATCCTCATTCAAAGATATTGCAAATGGGGCAAACAAATTATCCTAGATAAAATTGACCATTTTATTTCTCACATAAATGTTACCTTCGATTTTTGGTGGAGGAAAATAAAGGGATTCAGTAGGATCAATGGCTAAGAAAAAGGCATCTAGTCCAGAAGGGATGGTTATTGATTTGGTTTTGTTTTTAGTTCTATATTTGTGCTCAATCTATGGAGGAAAGTATTTAGAGTAGGTGGTAACCATAATATAATGTATTTAGATGAGAAAAAATTTATTTGCCAAAATCGATGCTCTAATACCACTTATTATGGTATTTAATTATAATAGGATAAGAAACACTGAAATATAACCCACTTTAAGGGGGAACCTATAGTAATTAGAATAAATAATGAACTAAATTCAAAAATATGATTTATGATGATTTGGGAAAGCCTTACTCATCCATATTTATATGCATAATTATGAAGGGTCAAACCCTTTCATCTTAATTAGGTTGGCGTAACTAAATATTAAGAACTAATAAATGAAGGATAAAGGTTATGCACTCCATTACATAACCTTAGAGAAGGTATCTAGTGATGGATATGGAGATGTATATCTCATAGCCTCAATCCCACATGCATGCAATGATGTATGGCTAATTGAATCTGGAGCCTCCTATCATATGAATCTTGAGAGGGAGTGATTCCATGAGTATGAAGAATATGATGATGGAAATGTCTTTATTGAGACAAATCAACCTACATGATTGTGGATAGAAGAAGACTGAAGTTGAAATTCAGAGATGGGAGGATCAAGACTCTCCTAGGTGTTTTACACAATCATGACCTTAAGAGTAATATGATCTCTATGAGGTAAATGAATGATGTTAGTGCCTATGTATAATTCATTAAAATATGAGTGAAAAATGGTGAATGAAACCATGGTGTTCAAGTGCTATGTTCAATATTGATGCAATTGTAGTAAGCAATGTCCCTGAGGCAAACGCTGAAACATGAACTTGTGCATTACTTCTAGTTAAGAAGATAATACTTTGGCATCAGAGGTTGAGCCATATTTGTGAAAAAATTATGTGCATGTTATGAACTAGAGATATGGTGAAAGGGACATATAATTTTCCCTTAGACTTCAAATTATGTAAACATTACATCTATGTTAACCAATGTTAGGTGAAATTCCCTATAAATGTTTTGCATAAAAGTGTAATATAGTAGGTGATCCATAATAATGTTACCAAACCAATAGATGTCCCATCATTTAATAAGTCTATATTTTATCTATTTTTCATAGAATACTAGTCTCGTAAGACCTATATATACTTCATCTTAAAGAAATATGAAATTATCAAGAAAAATGCAAGTCCAAATCCATTGTGGAGAACCAAACGGAGAAGAAGATTAAATAAGCATGCACATAAAATAGGGGTGAGTAATTTTCCAAATATTTTGATGAATTATGTAGAAAAAAAAATGTTCAAAAGTAAAATACAAATCCATACACACCACAATAAAATGGATTTGAAGAGCGAATGAATAAGATGCTCACGAATAAAGCCTAGATTATCCTGAATGGTGCACACTTGGAGAAAATGTTTTGGGCTGAAGTAGTGGCTAATACTTGTTATCTTGTTGAAAAATCACCCACATTAGCATTGAGTGAAAATAATCCTCAAGAAGTGTGGATTGATAATAAGCCATGCTTGCGACACTTGTGAATTTTTGGTTGCAAAAACTACTCTCACATTCTAAAGGAAAAAATATTGAACTTTGATTTCAAGTATGAAAAATGTATTTTTATTTGGTATGGGAGTTGTGTCAAAGATTACAATATTTTGAATCTTGAGAAAAATAAGGTAGTATATGGCTAAAATGTAGTCTTTAGGGAGGTGCACAAGGTTTTTGTGTAAGAAGAGCTAAATAAGCAACTAAAGGAAGAAATAAAAAAGGTGTAGGTTGACAGAGATTTTTAAGAACTTTTATTGAGGTATGGTTTGAATGATGAAGAATTTAAAGAGTCAAAATAAGAGGAAGAACATGTAAATCCTAATATGAAGAGATTTAAACAGGTGTGCAGAATGCCTAAAAGGTATATCCCATCAAATTTTAGTGATGCATTCCTGCTATCAGTGACTGATGGTAAAGACGCCAAGATTATGAAGGAAGCTCTTGGTTGTATATAGATAAAGTATCAAAAGAAGACCATAAAGGAGTAAATGGAATCTTTGGTAAAAAATGAGACTTGGGACTTGGTAAATTCATCTCTAGATGAACACCTATGGGTTGAAATTGGGGTTTATAGAAGAAGATTAATACACAAGGGAAACTAGAGAAGTACAAGGATTTCCTAAAAGCAAAGGGATTCTCACATGTAGTTGTAATTAAATTTTTTGAGACGTATCCTATTGGAAAATTGACTAAAATTAGGTTTATTTTAGCTATTTTTACTGTGTTTGATCTTGAGATAGATCAAATGGATGTTAATAAAATATATATACATGGAGAGCTTCCAAAATAAATTTATGTCAGAGATAGAAAGCTTCAAGGTTAAAGGAAAAAATAACTTGGTTTGTAGGCTGAAGAAATCCTTATATGGCTTGAACAAATCACCCAAAATGTGGAATCATAACTTCAAAAATTATGTGGTTGGACTTAGGATTGTGTGTAATAGTGTTGATCCTTGTGTTTACTACAAGGAAAGGGGTGATGACTTTGTCATCATAGGTCTCTGTGGATGACATGTTGTTGATCAGAAACAAGTACATGATCAAATAGGTGAATTCTCAACTATCTATGTAGTTCAAAATGATATATCTTGGTTCTGTAAGATTCATCTTGGGCATGAAATTCAAATGGGATCGTATGAATAATAATCTATGGATAGACCAAAGGAAGTATGTTTAAATGGTATTGGAAAGGTTTAGGATGCAGAACTAGAAACCTGTGCACACACCTTTTTTAGTTGTTCAAAGATATCAGTTGCACAATATACAAAGACATAGGAGGAGTTAGAGGACATGATTCAAGTTTTGTATGCAAGTGCGGTGGGAAGTTTGATCTATGCAATGGTCTATACAATACTTGAAATTGCACAAGTAGTGAGAGTAGTTTGCATGTTCATGTCCAATCACAACAAGGAGCATTGGGAAATAGTGAAGAGGATATTTAGGTATCTACATGAAACTTATATGTTATTTGATATTATGGAAAGCTTGGTGAAAGAAATAATTTTAATCTACAAGGATTTGTGGATTCTTGTTGGGTTGGAGATCTTGATTGTCATAGGTCTACTAGTGTGTATGTGTTTAACTTGTTTGGTGTAACTATAATTTGGATGAGTAAAAAAGTGGCTAATGTTTCAATATCTACCATGTATTTGAATATATTGCATCTACTTATGCAAGGAAGGAAGTGGTGTGGCTTCAAAGAATGTGTTCTATAGTTGGGTTCACACAAAAATCTATAAGGATAAATTATGATAGCCAAACCAAAATCTATCTGACAAAGAACATTGAGTATCATTATTGAAAAATGCAAATTGATATGTGATACCAATTTGTAATATAAAATATGTAAGAGAGAAATATACATTTGTAAAATGTGGACACAAAGGTAAAAATTATGGATTCATTGATCGAGTCAGTGAGTACTGAGGATTTTTCTTGATGCAGAAAGGAAAGGGGTTTAGCTTCTTGGTTTTGTTAGGGGATGAATGTGTGCTCCCTTAAACAAAGTGTTCAAAAAGTGGGATATTTTTGGGAAATGTCTCAACTTTTCATGGACTTTCCCAATGGTAATTATGCACAAGGTAGATATTGGACAAGGAGTTTGTGCAAGCACTGAGTGTAGATTAATTGTGTAAGCATAAATGGTTATGTAGGCCTATGTGAAGTCTATCTATGATAGTTGTGAAATATTTTCAACATGAAGTAATGATGGTAGCACTATGTAGGGCTATCTATAAAGTTTCATTACACTATGAAAGGTTTCAAAGTGAAGCATAATGTTTTGAGTCACAATAAAGTGCTATATGGACATATGCAACATGTCAAGCAATGAATGTCATCTTAAGGCATTTCAAGCACTTGTCTGATTGCATTAGTAAGATCGAATAAGTGATAGAAATGTCTTCATGGCACTATGATATGGAGCTGTTGAGACATATTACACATTGATCACATAGATTAGTAGTTAGTGAATGTAAATATCCATACTGCATAGGCATTTCAAAGTGGGTACTAGATAAAGGCATAGTTCTTCCAAGAAAGATGTGTGTTTTGAATGATGAATACACATGTAAAGTGTGTAAATTTTTAATATATATTAAAATGTTTTATGAAAGGGAAGATAACCTTGCGACTTGGTGTAACATTGTAAAATAATTCATTTTTTGTTATAATCAAGATGGTTATTGTGTTGTTTTTTTACTTGAAATGGTTTTCCCAGGTGAAATCATGTGTATCTATGTATTTGTCTTTATCTTTGTATGTGTAAGGTTCACATAACACATACATGCTTTATATTAGTTTATCGTGCATAAGATTATTCTCAACAACTTTGATTTTTTCAAAAATTCACAATGAATACTAAATGATGAGCAAGCACTAACATTATTACACTATATATTAATGTTTTTTGATAGAAAGAGTGGGTAGCTAAGGCTCAATGTCATTTTATTTTGCCTTGTTTGTCCTAACTTATGAATTTTTAAAGTTAGTGACTCATTTTATTATTATTTGTTCTTTGCACATAGATTACATAATAATAATTGAAAATATTTGTATACAAGCTCAAATAATATGAGAAGTGAAATGATATTAAAATGCTTTGTAATATATGATTTCTATGTTATGAATATGATTTATAATATACCATGATATGAGATACAAAGATTGCTTGAAAGTGCTTCGCTATAAGTTATAACGCTTTTTTTCACTTGCTATGATTTTATTCTTTTATTTTCCATAAATTATTTTTAAAATTTTCTACTTGGTGTTTGTTTTATAAAGAGAGCACACATGGTTCCACATTCATGCCACACTAATGCACACATATAAAGGCATAATTTTATCTCTATTCCATATGTGGTCTTAATGCGATTGGCAAGATGTATATAAAATATTAAGTAGGTTATAAGTTTATTATTATATATTTTAAGTGGGGCAAGTTAAACTCTTAATTCACTTAAGTATGGGGCATATTGCGTATATACTTTAGAGGACAAGCTTCTACAAGAACTAGTCAACATCATGTAGGTTCTAAGAATGTTCCATATTTCCTTGCTATTTCATGCTTATCTGAGGGAAACATGGGAAAAAAGTGTGTTCTAATGCAACCTACTCATTCCTCTATAGTTGTACATTATGTTACAATAATACTATTGTTAAAATTATTTATGATGTGGGATTCATTTGTTAGTGTAGTTATTTACTAGACTTGTATAATTCACCTTGTTTAGGTGGGCATTAGGTCTTTTAGGTGATATATGACATCATCATGATGTTATCATGCACACATGAGTGCATGGGGTCACTTAGTGGGTGGATGGGGTCTCTATTTCTCTTGGTCTCCTTAGTTCTTGCACCACTAAGGCCTCCAACCCACTAGTGTTTCCTCAGTGCTCTTTCCAACCATAATGGAGGAGCCCACCCACTCACCTTATTTGGCTGAGTCATCTTGCACTCAACCAACCTATTTATTGGATTGTCCTCCTTTGTATTTGGTGATCCAGATAACTATTGATCTTTTTAATAATGTGAAGAGTCTAGTGTACTAGATTAGCATAGTGAGTTGTGATAGTTGTGAGTTGTAGAGATGTGAGCTATGTGAACCCCATGCTTTGTACATCTCCATTGTTGAATACAATCTATTGTAGTTTCTAATCTCTTCTGATTTATGGCTTAAAAAATTATGTATGTTCACTCTACAATCACTAGTTGTGGGCATCCAATTCTAGATGATTCTCACATGGTATCAGAGTGCCATGTGTTAGTAATGATCCCCAATTTTTTTTGTTATTACATATTTTAAATGTTGAGTAAATTCTATTTTGTATTCTCCATAAATTGGTGAGAGGAAACCTAAAGATCTGTGTTTTCATCTATGGTTTCCACTTCCTCTAATTGGCATTCAATGTTTAAATTTACTTTGTAATATGGACTATGTTTTCGGCTAACAAGTAGGTTGAAGAGTTATCTCTTCATGGTGTAATAGATCCTCCATACCACAACCAAGTCTGTCATGCAAAGTTGATATTCATAGTGGAATGACCTCATTATTTGGGGAGGGGTGGTTTATGATAACCAATACCTAGTCAAAGGCCCCCTCAATGGCCTCAATATCCGCTTGCATATTTTGGAACCTTTCCTTACTAGTTTCAACGAAAGAGGTAGTATTATCAACATTTGTATTGGTTGTATAAGGTTTTTTCAAATCTAAAAGCTTTCAGACGAGGGTCAAATGGCCTCCATACTGCCAACCTTATCCTACAACAATGAGGTCATCAGGATCTATGGCTCACCCATGCCATTAGAGCCCCTTGAATTGATGGTCATTAGTCTTCTAATGATGATGGCTCATCCTAAGAACCTACCTCCTAATTTTTTTGTTGTCTCTATGATTGGTGTTGGTGTTGGTGTTGCTCCTACTCTATCAAATTTCTCAACCATGGGCTAATGAATAAGGATTTAGAGGGATACGAGAATAATCCAACCATATGATCCATGTATTCTTATAGGAATTTTGATCCATTCAGTGAGTCATAAAGACTAGGTCTGACCCCCTTCTTAAAGTGGTCAAACCTATGTTGTTTTTGCATAGATCTATTCGGCCTCAAGGTCAAGGTCGATGACTCAGGCATCAAATAGCTCAACATCCCCAACTATGACATCTAGAATATGGTCTGTTTGGATTCAACAACCATTCAAACATATTTACAACCTATTTTGTCATTTTATGGCCAATCAAACTGTTGTTTCTTAGCACTTTCCAATGCATACATCCTCCTTGGTCGACGCTTTTAAAACTATTTCTCCACATAGTACACCACTAGTTTCTCATTCCAAGCATCCAAAACCATGGATTTTTGACTAAAGGTTTGAAAGTTTTTTTCTTAAAGGGATTACTTTTTGAATCCGTCATATCATTTAGTTGATTATAGTTGTTTAAAAGCTTTACATAATTTAATTGTTGTAAGCATTATTGTAAAGTGGTGAACATGGATGGGGTTATTGTAATGTGGGCACTTAGGTTTTGTTTAGTGGGGGATAAAACTTTGAGTGGGGAAGCTTTATAAGTAATGATGAGCCTTTTTAGTCTTTATTTATCATTACTTGGTGGAGGCTATATTATATGGTGGGGTTGGTATTAGTGGGATATTTTTTATTTTTGATTGTTTTTTTATAAAACAATATATTGTAAAGGAGATATTAAGGATATTTGTAATATTTTTTCTTGATTTTACTTTTCATCATTTATTTCACCTAAGACATAGGGTGAGGCCTAGTTTGGCAAGCAGCCAAACCCCTTCATAAACAAACCAACATTATCTTCTCTCTCTTTGATTGCTTCTCTCCTCATACAGACACCTTATCAATAGAGTTTGACATCCCTCTAGTTCTTTCATTCTTACACACAACTGCTCAAGTTGCATTTTTGGTTGAGTCTGACTTCTATATGAGCATGCTTGTATTTTTAACTTAAGGGAGGGTCACTATTGAGTATCTCAAGGAAGTTATTGTGAGCCTTTCATTCTCTCTTATGCACATATTTAGTGTTTGTAACTGTTACATGTTCTCATTTAGTGACTACTTACATAGATTACTCTTGTATTCTTGTATGCATTATCAGTAGAGCCTGATGTCCATTTGAGCGTGCATTATCACTTATGAACTAATTAATCTCCTTTGATTGGACTCATTTTTGGTGTTATCCAAATTCCATCTCTAGAGCATACACTATTACTCTCAGTTGTGGTCATGTTGACTCCATATGAGAGATACTTGTTCATGAGCAAATTTGACTCTACACCTATGATTTTTTTTAGAAAGATCAATTGTGCTTCTTGGCGTGCATATATAAAACACTTACTCATGAAAAAGAATCATATTCTATTGCTATATGGATAGATTCATACCCTGACTGATCATGATTAGTACATTAAATGGGCTAACTCTTGTGATAAGGTTCGTGGTAACTTGTTGTTGCATGTTTCATGGGATTTGTGTCACCATGTGCAACTCACCATGTGTCCCAACACTATTTGGATCATTCTATAGTATCTTTTCAGAGATATTACTGTGATTTATATCAATCCTCCTCCTCCACTTCATATCATCTCTTTAGAAACTATTGTAATCTCTCCTCTAGCTTCTATTTCTTGTGATGACACATTCTAGGTGGACAATGCTCTTCCTTCTGTCGAGCCACCACTATAATATGAGATTCTAACAGACCTTAGTTATCTCATTATAGATTATACATTTGTTCTTGTGTAGGTTATTTCTCTTTAGAGCCTTCATAAACTTGCATTATAGAGGACTTTGCTATTTTCAATGTGAGTACATTCATTGAGAGATTCTATGACTCATATGTTCCTATGGATATTCATATTGTAGAGTTGTGTGCTTCATCTATAGTATCTTATTCAGTTTCAACAGTTGTTGAACCATGATTTCCTCTTCACATGGACATTATTTTAGTTAATGTTAATGTTCCATGTCATTCTTCTGATTGGTCTACTTCAGTGGCATTACATGTAGTCTTGCACATGATCTTGCTAGACCTAATGCCACATATCCGATATGGACCACATTCAGATAAATTTGTATTGTTGCCTTCATCTTCCATTGTGGAATGGGTAGAATTTTAGTACACACATTGGGTTTTTCCTTTACCAAAGGGATGAAACATTGTTTGATGCGAATGAAGCTTCTACAGTCTTCAGGTAGAGGATCTCATCATCGACCTTCATCATCTTACGAGCTATACTTGGAGTATTGACTACTTCAACATCATCATCTAAGGGGTCTTTTAGTCTCCTCTTCTTCTTTTCTCTATTTTGGGGGGAGTTTTTTCCCACTGGGTTTTCTCCTTTTACTCCACTTTTTTAGAGTTGCATTGTACTTGGGTACCTGATTAGGCCTAGTTGTTGAGACCCAATTTTAGTACCCACCTAAGCTATGTTTAAGCGGGGTGTTGGTGTAGTTATTTACTAAACTTGTATAGTTCATCTTGCTTATGTGGATATTAGGTCTATTAGGTGATTTATGACATCACCATGATGTCATTATGCACACATGAGTGTATAGGGTCACTTAGTAGATGGATGGGGTCTCCATTCCACCTAATCTCCTTAGTGATCGCACCAGTAAGGACTCCTACCCACTAGTGTTCCCTCATTTCTCATTCCACCCATAGTGGTGGAGCCCACACACTCACTTTGTTTGGTTGAGTCATCCTACACTCAATCAACCTATTTATTGGCATGTACCCCTTTGTATTTGGTGAGCCAAAGAGATATTACTCTTGTGTAGACTATGAGGAGTAGTGTAGTGAGTTGTGATAACTGTGAGTGATAAAGTTGCAAGCTATATGAACCCCATGATTTTTAAATCTCCATGATTAAATAAAATCTATTTTAGTTTCTACTCACTTCTGATTTTTGACTTCAACAGTTGCATGCATTCCCTTTACAATCATTGGTCTTATATGTCTGATTCTGGACAATTTTCACATCATTTAATACATGATTGTTATTCAAGTTTTTTATGTTCAAATTTTCAAATATGTTATTATTTATAATTTTATTTCCATGCTACAATATAGTTTTTTCAAAATTTCCATGATCCTTATAATTTTAATTATATTTAGGTTTTTTTTATGTTCCTCATTGTGATTATATGCTTGTTATGTTTCCATGTTGGTCATCATGTCCATTGTCCTTATGTATTCAATATGCTTATTTTTGTGATGTGGTTATGTGTTTGATGTGCTTATGTACCTAATGTGGTTCTCTAATGTGCTTACATGTCTGTTATGTTACTTACCATAATCCATACCATGCAGATTGTTTGTTTTTATATGCTTTCATGATCCTTATCATGTGCATACATTGGTACAAAACCTTTTCCTTGCTCATGCTCCTCATTGCTATATCTTTATGAACTATTGAATCAATGTTATAAAATATCCATTTATTTATGTGCCATAATTTATATATATCGAGCCCACATGTAGTAATGCATCCTCGTAAAAGTTATCAAATGCTACATACTTGTGTACTATGTTATTTGTTAATATATTTTCTATCTTTTAGTGTTAAATACAATATATTTATTGTGACATATGAGTTTCATAGTTTCACCCAAAGTAACAAAGGGGATATTTACAAGGCCATGATTTCCTTGAAAATATGATGGAGCTAAGGGACTTCCAATGCATATTAGGGACAAAGGGGAATGTGCATCATTATATTGAGTATTGTGGAAATTGAGACCTGTTGACTGAAGCTATAAGGTATTATATAATTATGTCTCTAAATATTATATGAATGTGTGATGCATCAAATTTTAAAATGTTTTGAACATAAAACATTAAAATATTTTATTTTAGGTCATTTTAATATTCTAATTCTATGATTATTGTAAATGTCTATGTTATATAGCTTCAAACTTTGCTTTTACAGATTCTAAAATATTTTAAGGGAACTTCACATTATGGCATCAAGTATGCATGTGGATCAAAGCTATGAATGATTGGGTTTAATGATTTATATTATGGTGTATATCCCAAAATTATGTAGTATACAAATCTCTTGAAAAATTATTCATGTGTACCTTGTCTACTATTGAGGCAAAATATCATAGAGCAATTGAAGTGGGCAAGTTTATAGATATCATGCTAAAAAATGCATCAAAAAAATAAAAATAATAGCTCAAATGCTTTTTTTGAGATTTTAAAATTTACAAAAAATATAACCTTTGATGTTTCACATGTCAACTAATGCATGATGAATTTAATAATAAAAGTGGTTGCCAATGCACATGTAGTCTCATGGTCATCACAACATCCATGCTAACCTTGTCTGCATTAACTGACTATGACTTGGATGACATACACAATATAAACAAGACCCAATGATTCTAATGACCCCATAGCCTTGATTCAAACTTAATTAAACCTCTAAAGGTTTGAGCATGGACAAGGGTTGAGCCACCCACTTATATGCCTAAAAGATTCAAACAAAACCCTGGATGATTCTGAACAATTAGGAGGCCCAAAATCCTACTTTAAGACAAAACTAAAATCTATTTTTAAGTTAAGTTTATTTTTCATAAAGGGATAAGGGAAGATAAAATAGGCCCCATGTGACCTTGAAATGCCCATAAAATATCCTAAGCAAGTCCTAGTGGGTGGAGCATCCAATCTGCATTTTCAGATCTAGATTAATTCAATATCAATTAAATATAGTATAGGGACTTGATACTCATTAGCAGCTTCAAGTTTATCAACTTCAAAAGTTTCAAAGTTGTAAATTTTCAAATATAATCTAGATCCATCTACAATGGTGTGATTCATCTTCATGTTGCAAGTGGGCCACATTAGAGTCTAGTGAGATTCAACATCTATGGTTGTATTTATATGTAGCGAGCCACATTTAGTGGTTCCACCCTTTAATTAATTTACAGTGTCTTCTACACATTCAAATGAGATTTGGAGAATACAATATTTCCAACTCAAATGCATTCAATGGTTTTAAAATTGAGACTTGATCACTCTCAATTCATCATATGTTCAACATTTATCCAAATGCCTCAATAAGGGCACAATAACTTATCCACTTTCAAGTTACATGGAAATAAATTTGCACACTCTCTTAGGTGTATAATTTATTTTTTCTCTTTTCAAAAATAAAATTTCAAGTTTCAAAATTTCAACTTTCAAATATGGACAATAACTACTTTCAGTGGCATTGTTATAAGTTTTGCATTAAGGCTTATTGCACAATCAAGTTTCACATCAAAAGATAAAGTGTGAATACACACTTAGGATTGCATCTAATTTACTCTAGTAATTAAATTTTTTTGCATCACTAAAATAAACTGGGGAAAAATGTAGACACATAAATTTAATTCAAATAAGTGGTAAATGTGTAATTTTTTAACCCAACATCTTATCATGATGTCATTCCATATGGAATTTTTATTAACTCTATGTGTGTGAATGTTGCATCCCTGATAATGCATTAATATTTTATTTATTTTTGGATATTTTATGGAGAAATAAAACTTGGTATAATGTATCTTTGACCTTTGTAATTTATGATGAGTGAATAAGCATATTCATTTTTTTAACACTAATGGATAAATGTTTTTTTAATAAGGCATTGCATTGTCAAATATTATCATATCTTGTGATTGATCATAATAGATTTAATATTTTTTGTTGGGATAATTTTATTTTAGTCTAGCATGATTCTTCCTAGTTATGCACCTAAGAGAATAAGAGGTCCAATGACCTAACACATTGATATATCATGCAATAAAAGTTCTCGTGCACTCACTTTAAATTATCACACAACCGAAGATCAGTCCTTGTTAGTTTCAAAGTGTGGTGGTGTACTCATTCAATTCCTTTTTCTAGGGTGATTGAATAGGCACTTAGTTCTAAGGATATGCTTGGTTCCATGACTAACTCTTGACTATTCATTCATTCTCTACTTAACTAATCACATAAAAAGATAGGCACAAACTGAGAATAAAAGAGTATTGATTCCATTGTATTCATAACCATATTACATAAGGTAGTTCATCAACACAAGATCTCTCTCTCAATACATATATAAATAATATCCAAAATTATGACAACTCAAGATTACCATTATCAACCAACCCAATAATTAAAACTAGGGGGTATTTATACATGGTTCTATCATGACCATTCAGTTACATAGTGATGACTTGCCAATGACCATTAATAGTAATGAATCATGGGAAGCTGTTACATTGAACTCCTAATGACCCATGTCTAACTTCCCTATATGCTCTCTCTATGCTAGATATTCATTTTCATGTGCATGTTTTCTTGTATATCGGTGCAAGATTCATGATTGACTATTCTTCTCTAACATCTATACAAATTGTTCCCTAACCATCTCCACTTTTCACGCCCTTGCCCAAGTATTTCGCTATTATTTGAGTCCTTAATTCTCAGTTCTTTTGTGTTTCATGTATCCTTATTCATCATGAATTGCCTCTTCTATGCCACAATCTTTTATGTCATGTCCCACCTGTTCCATAGTTTTTTATGTCATGTCTCTTCAAAAAGTAATTAGGATAAATATATAAAACAATTAGGGCCCACTATCACCCCACACTACACCAATAGTCCATCCTAGACCATGCATTATCCTTAGGTCCCTTTGATATCAAAAATTCAAGTCCCATGTGCTCAACCTGCCATTTTACTTCCTCCTAATAATTCAATGCAGTTTGGAGATTGGAGGTAATCTCTTCTACTTCTTATTTGAGCCACTTGGTCTCCTCAGGTTGTTCTAGAAATTCACCCACTTGAGCCATTAGAAGATGAAGTCTTGTCATGGCATCCTTGTGAATGTATTAAAGTGAGGTACCCTTTGTCAAAACCTATCCTCAGAGCATTGTAAAATTGATGTTTAGCTCTTGTTAATGAACACTTATCTTATTCTCAAGTGCCTCCACATCCTAAAATGCTTTGGTACGCTCTACTCTATCCTTTATTATAAGTGCATTCTAGACCAATTGTTGGTGTTAAAGTTATTTTGTTTGAATCCTAGCTTCTAAAATTTTAGTAGGCTATGCTAATATGGTAAAAACCTAATCAAGGATGGGAATCATAGCACCAAATATATTTAAAAATATTTTACATACTTCAACAGCCTCAATGAACTACTCTGTGGCCCAAGTCTGCTCATGTTGAGGATTTATCTTGTTTTTACATTTTTTCAACAAAATTTCTAATAGGGTCCCCAGTTTACCAACAACTTCTCCTTCGAGGTAAACTCCATCAATAAGGGCTGATTCCTATTATAAAATTATCTTATAGAATGTTAGATTATTCACTTTAAATGTCATTATTACTTGTATTTGACACTTGAGATCTTCTAATTCCTCTTCAAGCTTTATTCATTTCACACACTCATGGTGGTATAGAACAATGACCTCTTGATGCTTTCATTTAAGCTGATTCACATCAAAATCTTGTAAATAATTTTTCCTTGTCACTTCGAGAGAAAACTTAAGGGTCATGCTTTCTTGAGCTGACGTATACTACCAGGGATCTACCAAAATGTATCAAGAAGCTCTATCTCTCCTAGTGCTAAAATAATACTATCAAAATTAAGTTCATAGCGATGCTCTTGATTAAATACATCCATATAAAAAGAAATATCTCACTAATTTTGATTGGTTGAGTCCTCATTAGGGAAATACTAAAACATATATATGTCCTCTGGGATTTTTTGTTGGAATTAGGCACAAACAAAAGTGTTAACATGAGTAGATGGTAGTTGTTGTTACCGGATTCATCAATAGGCTCTTTCCCTCTATTGGAGTCATGCTTGAATACTTCAATTTTTAGATCACCTTTTTGGTGACTTATTCTAGCATCTAGGTCACCACTATTCAAAGTTGTGCCTATGTTATTCCCCACTTCACCAATGGGACTCCCAATGTCCACTTATGTATCATCAAGGGAAAAATGTTCTTAACACACTAGAGAAGGTTCTTTTTCTGGTTTTGGTGTGGCTTCCTTTTAACCCTTAGGGGAAGGTCCCATTTGAAGAGGTGCTTTAGGATTCATCGCTCTCCATTCAGATTCCCCAACTTTTGGCATAGAAATATCTTATTCTGAAGGAACACATGTTTATGTGGTGGAATCAGGACCTTATTTTTGACCTACAGGAACTCAATCTCTTGGTGGCAACAAGGCAATCCTTTACCACTTTGGTTGTTCTTATTGAGCACTCAAACTGGCATCATGCCCTAAAATATTCTCCTTCTAATGTATTATATGTTATGGTGGGGGGGGGATGGTTTCTTATCTGACCTCGTTACTCCTTGACGTCTTCTTCTTCGGATTCAACATATAGTATATCAAGTGGACTTTATCCCCAACCAGGATCTTATGTGCTTTAATTATTAATATCAATGTTATTTGATTTTTAATTTTATTGATAAGCTTTCTTTCTTGGATATACATATAATTGGTGAAGAGTGTGAGACTCAACATCAATCTTATCGGTGTCAATTTTCATTGGGTGCACATCATATATACAATTCACATAATTCATGAAATGCCTATTTGTGAAAGCATAAGGTAACTTGAGCCACCCAAGCAAGTTATTTATAGAGTCCATCTAGATGTGCACTGATGAATAATGCTAACTTATCAAAAAATGAGATTGATCCCCCATTTATGTGGCTAATTCCTTAGGGATGTGTCATTCTTTCCCAAAGGCTTTCTTCATCTCATCAAATCATCCCTTCATTCTAAGATTGTGGGAGGGGTAATGGCACCATGGCAGGTGAAAAATTTGAACCGATTGACCAAGGACTTGTTCTCAGGTGGGTAGGCCCAATTTAATTCACCACTAATGTATTCAGGCACACCAATCTCATCAAATACCAAAAAAATAATAATTTCACCCCAAGCAAACTTTTGATTCAATAGGCGACGGGCCTTTTCTAGATATGTAATGAATTGCTCAGCAAAGTACTGAGAATAATTATACTTAAGCATGTGGGCCATCTGATTTAATATGTAAAGGTGTGGCATATCAACTTCTTTCCATGTAATAATAACTCCTCCAAGCTTGGTCATGGCCAAGTGCATAACCATCTAAAGGGTAAGATCTTGGAGACTAGATATATACATGGCATGGTCTTCCTTCTTATACTCTAGCACCACCACCATTTTCTCAATTTTGTCTTGGTAAAACAAGTCCCCATTAAAATCAATGCTTGAACATTGTAAACCTATGACTCTATTGATTCTTTGGGAAATGATCCACATCCTACACCCTCAAAGTAAAAGTAGTCCTCACAAATGTGTGAGATCAAAAATCTCAAGACCTCCATGGGCTTCCTGAAATAAGGTAAGTGGAAGAGATGGAACACTTTGGCATCATTGAGAAGATTAAAAATCATGAGATTATAAATGATTTCATTCCTGGTGTTCTGGCACTCAACCCTATAATCATGTTATAATTTTGCCCCATTCCCAAGTTGTTAGTGATTATAGTCAAACACTTGACAAGTTAACACCTTAGATTCCCAGTTATCAATGCATAACACCGAATCAAGGTATTTCATTTCTTTGATCAATATAGGGGGTGGAGGAAATGTTACGATTTTATTCTTTACTTTGCATGTCATCTTCGGTTCTTTCTTAATGTATGTTCCCTTTGCTTGGTATACTAGGTTTTCCACTTACATGTTAGACTCACTAGGAACTTCCTCTCTGATCAAAAGCAATTGTCCTTCTATACCCTTGAACTCTTCCTCTTCACATATCACATGTAAGGGATCACTTCTTTTGGAATTCTTATTTGGTCGCATCACCCTCTAAGGAGCCTAAAGGTTGAGGCATGGTCATTTGACTCTCCCAAAAGAATACATGTTTACTATTTCAAACTCCCCCAACTTTATTACTTTAATGTCCTCTAATGGTAGACACCAACACCTTTAACGTGTAATTCTTTCAACCACACTCCTCCAATCATAATTCCACTAATCTTACCATTTACGATAATCACCTTAATTCATAATTTTAATTTTGTAGATAAAACTCAATGAATGTTCCTTCTGATAGCTTGAAAATGTTGGCTCTATAAATATGAGAATTTCAAATAATAAAGTATTAAAATGAAGACTTTTTAACCTTTTATATCATCAAGGGTTATCCCATATTTACTTCTTCATGACTTCATCAATCATTTCACTCATGAATGCCTCTAACGGTATGACATGACGTCCATTTAGCATGCTTACCATTACACATTAATTTTTTACATTTAGTGCATCTATCATATCCCATGCTTTTCTTGTAGTGCCTGCTAGTTATAAAAATAATTTAAAACTTTATATTTCTAAGGTGGGAACCTATTTTTTCCATCTTGATCCATTCATGGTGGTTACATGCCATATCTTGCGTATCTTATTTTCCTTATGTGATTCCAATTTCACACCCATTTTCCACACACATTTCCTTCCATTGTTTCCTTTGTGATCTCTATTTTTATTTCATTCACACTTACCCCACACTAAAAGATGTTTGTGGTCCTCCATGACATGACTAAAAATAAGAGAGAACCAAGTGTTGATTTAAACCTAAGCAAAAGGTATGCAAATAATGCCATGCTTTATTTAAAAATAAACCAAAATCCTAAAATAATCTAGTGGCATACATCCTATTAACATAAAAAAAGTATCACTCAAAATGGTAGGATCAAAGCCGACTACCATTAAAATGGCTTGGAAGGAACTGGCCATCTAACCTCTTCAACTTGCATGTGATTGTGGGATGAATGCTATGAATGATGAGCAAACCATCCCAATGGACATTGAGTTTTCCTAAATGGCATGCAAACATGGAGTCATAAACCAAAACATACATACTAGGAAAAAAGTCTTATTTTTAAGATGTATATCATTCCAAGCTTTCTATTTCTATTTCTCCACTCCTTGACTCTAATGCATGAAAAATTGCGTTTTATCCATCTGCAGTAAATCATCCAAGCATGATTTAAAATATTCCTCATTGTCCAGTTGACCAATGCACACAATACATAAATAAAGTACAAAGAACTCAAATGGGAGAATTGCTTTAGCACCAAATACAAGGTTAAAAAGAGTGTTCTTGTTCAATTGTTTATACGTGGTTTGATATGCCCATAATACTATAAAAAATCGATCATCCTAGTCAATATGACCAATGTTGAAAATATTTGTTAATGTATGACCCAAAAATTTATTAAAAGATTCAAATTTACCATTATCTTGAGGGTGATATGGTGTAGTCTTATGGTGCACAATCATGAACTTGGACAAAAGGATGTATTTTGTCTCATTAAGGAAATGAGTTCTATGATCACTAGTCAAACTTAAAGGACATCCATATCATGTGATGATATTCTCCCAAATAAACCTGATAGTAGTTGTAGTAGTACAATCTCATGTGAGGGATTCTTCAGCCCAATGGGTGAGGTAGTCAGTGATGGTAATGATATAGTGCATGCCAGTATGCTTCGCAGTAAGAGTAATGGCCCTAAGAAAATAAATAGCCCATTTCTCAAAGGGTTCATGATCAAGTATCATATGAAGGGCCATAACATCCCTTTGGTTTGATTTACCCATGTGTTGATAGATATCACATTGTTATGCATAAGCTTTAGCATCCTTAAATAAAATGGGACACTACAACCCTACTAAGATAACCTTATGCATTGTAGCATCACTAGCATAATGTCCTCTGGTGACACCTTCATGAAACTCCTAAAAAACTTTAGCGCACTCATGTTTCATCATGCATCTTCATAATACTTCATCCCATCCAATTTTATAGAGTTCACCTCTAATTATCTTGAAAGGAGCAATGTGGATAACTAATTGATTTTTCTATTGAGTGTTGAGGTGAGATGACATTGAACCTGTGTTAAGGAAAGCTATGATATCTTCCAATTCCTCTGTTACGTGCATGACTTTAAAAATTTGTACATCAGGTAATTCATCATTTATGGAGTATGCTTATCCACCAGATTCAATGCATGATAAGTGATATAGCCCACAATTAGTCTTACCTGGTTTCACCATTAAAAAAATTAAAATTCTTGAAAGAGAACAATCCTTTGGAAAATGCATCTATGCAACACCTACCTATTCATGAGGTACTTAAGTTATCATGATCTTTAAGGAACGTGAATAGGGTGGCCAACAAAGATTGACAAAACTTTTGGAACACGTACACCATGGACAAGGCTTCATGTTCTATATTTGAGTAATTTTGTTTAACTAGAGTGAGCTTCTAACTAGCAAAGTATATAGGATGATCAAGATTTCCCTCACTAGGTTGTTCAAGGATAACACCCACTTCCATACCTGAAGCATCAACATGTACATGAAATGGATTTATCCAGTTTGGGAAGTAGAGAATGGGTACAGTGATTAGTTTGTCCTTTAGTGATACAAATGCCTACTGGTGAGCATTGGTCCATAAGAATTGATCATTCTATTTAAGGAGTTCCTCCAGTAGCACTATGATCTTAGCATATCCCTAAATGAATTTTTGATAGTAACCTATGTGTCCTAGGAAGGTATAGACTTCACACTGGGCGGTTAGTGTTGGAAGGCAAACAATGACTACAATATTAGTTGGATCTACCAGTAGTCCATTGTGATAAATAATGTGACCCAAAAAAATTCAAAAGGAGTAGCAAAGACAGACTTTTTAAAATTCAATGAAATCTAAAGTCAACAACAATGCTCAAGCATGAGGCAAAGATTATCACAATGATCTCACACTAAAATATATATAGTCTAGTCATCCAAGTATACTTGAATGATTTTGTGAATAAAATACTTAAAATCTTCTACCATAATATGTGAGAAGGCTAGGGCATTCTTTAGACCAAAAGGCATTACATTGTAGGCTAATAAACCCCATTTAGTTGTAAAAGTAGTCTTTGGTTTATCTTCTTATACAATCTAGACCTAATAATAATTTGAAAACCATCGGTGAAGGTTTAAATATCACACCCAATAACTACTATAATTTCCTTTGTGAAAGGCATTAGAAAAGGGTTAGCCATACAAGTAGTATTGAGTACCTTATAATCTAAACAAATGTGAATACAACTATGATTCTTAATATTGATCTCCATGGGGTTGACCCATTCAAATTCATCAATAGGAGTGATAACACCAACATGCAACATACCATCAATCTCTTTTTTAACCTGAGTGCACAAATTAGGATTCATTCAATATGGTATTTTTCTTACTAGTCAATTGCCTTCAACTATTTTGATGTGCATCTTTCTCAATGATGGATGCACTCCTTTCATCTTTATGTAATTACGTGGGAAAACATCTTGATTTTCCTAAATAAGTTTAAAAGTCTTGGTTACCTTAGTTTCAGACCAATAATTACCCATAGTGGCCAGCTTAGGTGCATCCTCCATTCAAATATTATGTTGAACCATCTGGATTAGATCAAAATAAGGTTCTGCTCAGTCTGTATGGTGTCTTTAAAATTGCACACCCCATATCTAGTATGTAAAGATAAGTGGTCAAGTGATGGATCTTGCAGGTTAGAATTAGTACCTTCCTCAACTTGGTACACAAACTTCTACTTTCCCTTCTGTATCTGTTCCCTTAGTGCATGGTCTAGGTGATATTCAATATATAATGAGGACAGGGCAGAAGTGCTAGGTTATTGAAAAATGGACAATCTATCCTCATGCATGCCATGTAGATGTCGTATGTGAGCTTCAACCAGCACTAAATTGCCTACATTAACTTGACAAATCACTTACAAGGATAGGCATAAATCCATGTGAGGTTATGAATAGGATAGTGCTAAAATCATATTACTTATAATGTTACTCCAAGAATCCATGTCTAGGCATCATTCTTGATGAATATACTAGGCTCTAGCCCAGGTCTATAGAGTACCATAAAATGCATGAACCCAAAAATATTCAAGCAAAGATGTCTCATCAGCATTCCAAAGGTTTTCATAAGCCTCGATATGAGATTATTGAGCATTAACACCATCATAACTTAGATTAGTGTGAACATGATTATCATTGGAAATGGTAGTGCATGGTAGCACACATTCAATCCTAGGTGAGCAAGTTGTGATGGTGGCTTGCCCACCATTGAGTAATTTTCCCTTGAAGAACATTGATAAGTGAATGCATCTGTTGATATTCAAACACATAAAAAGTTTTCAACTGTAACACATACTCTCGAACCTCCATTTGACCATGAAACCTAGGTGCTTGATCTATCTATAGGGGTGGTCCAGCCATCAAATGTCCACCACTAAGGTGAATAAAATTATGGAACTTAAGCATCTTGCGTGGAACACCCTCTCAACTACCAACTATGCCACAAATTTTTATAGTAAGATCATATTCTTTGTGATCCCAATGTTCATAGGTATCATTGGTAGTGTCAAAAATAAAATATGCATCTGCCCACTATAATATATCATCCAGACTAGGATCAAGACACTTATTTATCCAAACTATGACATTATAGATATGATTGAGACCCTCCCCAATGTCAACTGACTCAAAAAAAGGAGGTCCCTAAGCATTGTCTAGGGGAATAATAACATGTTGATCATCATTTTCAAAATTGATGTAGTGCTTCTTGAAGCTCAAGTCAGTGTTGTAAGCATAGCACCATGGATGACCCAAAAGGGCTATAAAATCATCAATTTCAAGCAAATCAATCACTTCAAAGTCAGTCTTAAAAGTGACACCCAAAATATCAATGGTAGCATCCTTAAGAACATTGGGTAGTGCATGCTTATTATTATATATGGACAATATGTGTGGATAAGGCTACAAAAGAGGGCTCATCATCTTTCTCCAAGCATCCTTGGTTAGTACATTTACCTTTGTGCCAGTATCCACTAGTATATCCCAAATGATCCAACCATCAATAGCTATGTTTACTAGGATTTATTTGTTTCACTTTTTAATGGGTTGGACATGAGACTCTTGTCACCGTGCATGATTAAATAGATGATCCTCCATAGGCTTTGGCACTTTATGACTCATTTAGTTCCTTAAAAGGGTAATGATGTCTTCATCAAGAATCTATTTTCATAATTCATAAAACTCATTACATGTTGATTCTATGAGTATCGAGGCTTTCTGCATTTCATCATGCATAGTGGAATCTCTATCCTTAATGAACTCAATTTCACCTTACAGTTTCCATAGTAAAGCAATTATGTCATACAATAGTTATTTATATTGCTAAGCATCTAGGTAGTGCTTCACATGAGTCTCTTCACATTGAACCTTATCAATGGGTGGATTTGAAATTGACTGAGAAAGAGCACCATTTCATATAGTAATATTTACCTTAGGTCCATTCAGATTGGTAGGGCATGGTATCCATTGAGTAGTTAGTTTTTTTAATCCATATCATCCCAACACCCTTCTCATTCTACTATTTGGTGAGGGCAGCATACAAGTCTGAGCATTATTCTAGATGATGTTCATTCTTACAAAAGACACATGTTGGATAAACTATGAAATCATGTTGGTAATGCTCTGGGGAGATGTAATTATAGTAGATTCTAGGTAGAAAATGACCACCTTCATGTCCATGACTATGACTTCTATAGAACTGGCTTCCACCATTTTCCTAGTTGTTAGCTACATAGGTCTAGGGAGTACCTCACGTGCGCACCTCATGAATCTCACTGATGATTTAATAATAATTTGTATCATGTGTATATGCATCACATATTTTATAGTATGATGATATTTTATCTTGAGTGGCACACTAAAGTAAGGGGTAATCTCTCACAACATGGTCTTCTTAGCATATCTCATAGGCTTACTTTACCACTATGTGAATACTCTTCCTAGGATAATTATTTTTGTTATAACCTTCCACTTTAGAATCAAGATAAGATAAACTATTGTGAGTGTTTGGAACACTATTTGTGGTAAGATTATCCAAATGAGATGTCATAGCAACAATCTTTTCTTCCATAAAGGGACTAATCCCTGTATCTATACTTCCAATAACTTTAGCATGAAGGGAAGCTTTCAATGCCTCATGCGGGTTAGTGAAGGTTTTTTAGGACTAGGTGCACTGAAAAGGAAGTAATATTCCTCCTACAAACTACTGGGCATGTTTTGTTGTATTTATCTCAAATGATAACTTGGAAATAATTATTTTAAAATGCACATCATACTCACACACACTCTTAGTGAGTTCTTGTTTAATATACTTAATGACAACAATACTCTATTGTTCAAACTCTAGAATGTTAAATTATTGAATAAAATATACCTTCCACTGCTCATAGTTTACCATAGCTTGTTTTAGATCAAAATTTTGGTACCATTTATGCATGCGGTCTAAAATGGTAGTGACAAATTGGGTTGCCTTTCATTCAGTATAAGTGATGCCTCACACACAACAAATGACTTCACATTTACGAACATATTTCATTGCATTTTCAACATCGTAATATTTAGGTAGATGAAAAATCATCTCATAATAGACTATAGGAAAATTGGGCATTGATAATGGACCCTATTTTGATGCCCCTCTAGTTCCTCTTAGACCTGAGGTCCACCAATGCCTCTTGCATTACCTACAGATTCTCTAGTAGAACCACTATTGATACCACCTCCCACTCTTCCTATGGTAATAAAAACACCTAATATGTTGGTCATAGAAGTAGGTTGATTAACTATTGATGGGCATGTACTCTATCCACTAGCTATATTTGGTTCACCAAACATTCTAAAGTGAGCCATAGGGTTTACTTGTAATGAAAAATAAATTAATGATGAACTATTATCTTGATTTCGTACTTCAAAAGTTTCTTCTATAGGTTCAGAATATGACTCCACACTATTTATATCCTAATTCTTTAGAATAACTTACTCCAACTCAAATGAATGATCGTGCACTATGGGTGGGGAATTGGGCCTATCTAGATTGGGTTCTACAATCAGCAATGCTTGACTTGTTTCTTATGCACATACCTATGTTGACATAGGGTGCGGTCTTATTGTTAGGGAGTCCTCATTATGCATTTTCACCTCCTTGTGGATCCTTATGACACTTCCAAAGTCCTCTTTTTCCCTCCTTGGATTGTTTTCAACCATATCCCTTTGCCTATTTTCATCATACTTGTGCTTACGTAAATCCTGTAGAATAGATACCATGTTGATCCAACAATATCATGCCAATATGTGCCCCTTCATTTATTTATCGATTGTACTACTCATGCAAGGGATATTTTATCCATCCATGTGGAAGTTTTCAAGTTCTGAGTCAATTACAAACTTCTTAATTTCTAATGAAAACTACCTAAGATACCTTTTGCATGGTTCCTAGAGGAATTTAAATCTAGATTCCTTTGGACAAGAGTACGTAGAGATCGTGTATTCTAAAATATAACTATTAAGTGTTCCTTGCCACCAAATTTCCATTGCATACATCCAAGGTGATTTCAATCTTGCTAAGGCCAATTGACACTCTATTGACTAGGGGACCTTCCATCCGTAATTCCTTGAATAGTCTTGTGCATACGTCAAAATCTAAACATGTAAGTAAATGAGCATTTCTACAAATAAAAATTCATAGAGTGAGTCATAAAGGTGTTGGTATACCCATGGACACATATAAACTCCTAGTTCAAGATACTGAAGTGCAAAATTATCTTTTATGGTAGTAACCCAATGCTCAACATTTTCTAGAGATAACCATTCAAGAATTTCCCCACCATCATGCAAACAAGCACAATGGGTCTTGATAATAGAACCAAAATGCTAGGATCCTTTTTTATTTAGTCTAGCATGATTCTTCCTAGTCACACACCTAAGATAATAAGAGGTTCAATGATCTAATGCATCAACATATCACATGATAAAGGTTCTCGCACACTTACTTGAAGCACATAGCCTAAGCCCAGTCCCCATTGGTTTTGTTGCATGGCAGTGTACTCAATCAATTCCTTTTTCTAGGGTGTTTGAATAACCAGTTAGTTATAAGTATATTCTTAGTTCCATGACTAACCCTTGACTATTCATTCATTCCTTAATTAATCATAGAAAAAGATGGGCACAAATTGAGAATAAAAAAGTATTAATTCCTTTATATTCATAACTAGATTACATAAGGTAGTTCATCAACACAAGATCTCTCTCTCTCTCTCTCTCATTCCATTTATAAGTCATATTTATAATTAAGATGGCTCAATATTATAGTTATCAACCAACCCACTAAGTAAAAATAGGGGGTATTTATACATGGTTTTACCCCGACCATTCAGTTATAAAATAATTACATAGTGATGACTTGCCAACGACCATGAACAACAATGAGCCATGGGAATCTGTTACATTGAAATCCTAATGACCTGGGCCTAACTACCCCTATTTTCTCTCTCTATGTTGGATCTTCGTTATTATATGTTAATATTCTTGCTAATCAATGCTAGATTTGTGCTTGACTATTCTTCTCTGGTGTATGTGCAAATCGTTCCCTAACTGTTTCTGCTTTCTATGCCCTTTCCCAAGTATTTCTATATAGTTTGAGTCCTTCATTCTCATTCCTCCATGTTTCATGTATCCTTGTTCTTCATGACTTGCTTCTTCCGTGCCACAATCTTTTTAACCATGTCTCTCATGTGCCACAGTCTTTCACATCATGCCTCTTCAAAACATACATAGGATAAATAGATACAAAATTTAAGGCCCAACATATTTTAAATTTTTATTAAATTCAAGATTATTCATCTTTGATGTTTATATAATGTCTTTTGTCATAGGCATTATTTAAAGAATTCATATAATTTGCAAATTAAAATTTGATTAATTTGTTTCAATCATCATTCAGTGGCTTTTAAACTAGCATTATTTTTAGTTTTAATAAATGCTACACAAAAACATTATTTTCAAAATAATGAAAAATTTGCTCTTCGGTGTCAAATTGAATGTCAAAAAATGACTCTTAAGGATTTATAAAACTAATTTAATGATAAATTGGATAATATGCATAAATTAGTTGACATGCTTAATAAAAAATTTCTTTTTTAAGTATAATAATATCTCTAATGTTGCTTTAAAATCTGATTCTTCTCCTCCTAAAGAAAACATTGTTTTGAAATTAAAAATTTCTATCCCTAATTTAAGTATTATGCAATCATTAGGTTATTATGGTAGTGGCCTTGGTAAACATGAAAATGACATTTTTGATAATATTTTATTTGTCTCTAATACCAATTATTTAGGGCTTGGTTTTAATGCTTCTAATGGTAATTTTGAGTCATATTGTCCCCATTATTGAAGTATATTGCATCATAGTGATTTTCAATCTCATAAGACTTCTCGAGGTTTTAAATCTTCTTTGTTCATCATTTGGATATAAATCATAAAATTTGTGATTATTGTGGTAAATACATGTATGATATTAGTAAATATTAGAAATTACATCCTTGTCCATCTTTGGTAAAACAACTCATTACATTTTTCATTGTTGGAAAAAAATACTAAAAACACAATGTATAAAGGTTAAACCAATTTAGATTCCTAAAGTCATGGTATCTTCTCAAGACTTTGATGTGACTTATTTTGATAATTTATCAATTACTTTCAGCAAGATAAATTTTGAGCAGAGATAAATATATATTTTGTCTCTCTTTTGATAAGTTTAAAACTTAATTTTTTTAATGCATCTTTTTTTGTGCTTTCTTATTCTTGTAAGCTATCAAAGAAATATGCTTTGTTAGGAACTAATTTTTTTGACTAACTTATTTTTCTCATACATGATTCAACACTTATTTATTGAAGTTATATTTTGCTCCTTTTGTATTGAATTATATCTAATTTCATTACATTAATTCTATGTAGATCCTATTTTTATGATATGTTTATTTACTTAACACAAAGATTGGTGTTAGCTTGTGTGTCTTGTAGGTATAGTGGATCATTATTATTTTATACTATCTTGTTGGTACTTGTTCCATTGTGGATTGATCTTCTTTTCTGAAGAGGTTTCTTGGAGATTATTTATGATCACACCGTCATCTTTTTTTGATTCTTGACGACACTTATTTTCTTCTTTTTTTCTCAAAATCAATGTAATCATTATAATTCCTCTCAAAAAAAGTCATAATCAAGGAGAGAAATTATGTAATGTCAAATCCATGCTTTGTTTAAGGCTTTCTCCTCTTTTTAAACCCCAAAATATCTTAAGGTGGAGTGTTGAAGATTAATATTTCTTTGGGTTAATTTACTTATCATAAGTCAACCTAGGTGTGTGTAGGATTTCTTATCATGCATTTTAAGTGTGATTACATTAATAGAGTTTTGGAGGAGGCGATTAGAAAATTGATTTACATTACTCAAGTTTGAGGAGATTACTTTTCTGGATATTAACACAAGATTTCATAAAAACAATATGGTTTCAAAGCCCCTTAAGATGAACGAGAGCGTCACATCCAGTGCTTTAAAGATGCAGAGCCAGATTTGTCAAATCCAAATCCAGAGCCCCAAAGATGATGAACAGGGTTGTCCAATCCAGAGCTTTAAAGCTTCAACGAGCGTCTGGAGAGAGGATTTACCCAATGCTTCACATTAGACCAAACGTTACGAGGTTAGCATCTCAAAATCTTTCATTAACACCAAGCACAAAACTGTATATGAGATTTGCCTGCTTTCAAACACACAGAACACAGCAAATTGTCCTTTGACACGAAAAACACAATGGATCAAGTCAGAGAACATTAGATCAGCCAATTCATGACAGATTCGAAACCCTAACTACATCAGTTTGGTTTGGCATCGTGTGGAGGCCGCGCAAAATGAATATTCTAAATTGCAATAGCTTTTTTTTGCATGCATACAAATAATGCTAGTTTTAACACCACAAACAATAAATAGGCCATGATTCTATAGAATTTGAATTTACCATTACATATCTTTTTCAAACAGTTTAAATGGATACATCAATTTGACTTGTAAAATTATATGATTTTGGAATGTTTGTGTATTTGTCAATTATTTCTCTAAATTAAACATTATTGACACATTTGTCAACTTTTGATAGTTTGTGTCTTTCCTCTCATACCCTTCCAGTGGTTCCTTTCTCTCTGTGATATTTCTCCTAACTTTGAGCTCATTCCCAAGACTCTCATACCTCATGGGGATTAGTGCCACTAGGCACACACTAAGAAAGATGTGAAAGTAACTTATCTTTCTTTGTAGTTGTATTTAATAAGCTCTTTCCTCTCTCATTATACACAAGTTAATCTTGAGACAATTATTTATGGCTTGAGGACCATCTCTATTTCTCATTCTATTTTATTCTACCAAGATTGTAGTTGAAGAATAGTTTTTTTAAGCCTTCTTAATACACATGGGATTTTCTTCTGTTGATTTAGTTTCCCCACTTAACAACTTATGTCTCACATTATCTTGGTGGCTTGTTATTAAGTTGATATCCTTATTTTATGAATTAATTTTATTTCATTTTCAATGTTATTTTAGATCTTATCCTTTACTTCTATCAATTATTTTTTCAAGATTACATTTTGTGTCTATATTTCCATCATTACCTATGTTGCCATGATTCTTATCATGCTTCCATTTTGGAAAAATAATTTACACATATTTTGTATTGCTACACCTTTACATGTGATATAATCTAATGATATGAAAAAATGTAAATGTTACGTCTTTTTCTAATAATCATGTTCTATGTTATAATCATGATATATTTCTTACATATTAACCCCAAGCTATCCTTTTTTCATAGTAATTTAATGTCATACATTTGCATGATATATACATTGGTGATATCATATGTTATATTACACATGTTACATCTAATATGTTTCTTCTGAGATGCAAGATTTATAACTTTACCTCAAATATCAAAAAGGAGCATATGCTTTACTCATTACATTCCAAGTCATACTTCTGGGACATGTGCATCATCATATTCGATTCTTGATGACTTGGAATTTAAAAAGATTTGGAGGCCCTTTTATAATAAGGCACTCCATTACACTCTATATTTATATATTTTTTATAGAATAAGGTATTTTATTTTATTGTTTCAGGTTTTAGAATTTATTATTATTTTTCACATACATGTCTATGTAAAAAAAAAATGGTTTTACAAGTTCCAAGTTGCATCAATTTTAGTTTCAAAGATCCTAACATTTGACTATATTGTTTTCAAGTATGATTTTCCTAATTTTAATTTTGTGCTTATACACACAAATTTAAGTGGGAAAATTGCATATAATTAAAAAACTCTCTAAGGCATTTATTAAGTGTTAATTAACGATATTTTAGCATGATTGTCTATTGATTGATTATTGGTCCACACTAGGAATTATTGGCATGTTTTCAAAATTTAAAGGTTCTCCTCCTTATTATTAACCCCCATATTGCATAAATTTCTTAAGTTGTGTACCTGAAGTGTTTGGTACTTCTAATTCCTATTATTAGTCTTTGTTAATTTAGAGTGCACTCGTCCTCTTTTGTCTCTTATTTTTCATTTTATTTTTTTATGTCAGTTCATGTGCCAATAAGGACCTGATTTGAATTTAATTGTTTATAAATATGTAAGTGTTGTATTTAATTTATAAATAATCACACTAAGCATTCACATAATATTTTATTACACCAAGCATTCACATAGTATTTTATTAAGTACTTATAAACACTTAAAAGTAATCAACCGATCCTTAATCATTATCTAAAGCTAGGATTTTTTGATGGATTGATTTTAGCGCATGAACTAAGGATTTATCTATATTATTCCATTTACATTTATAAAATTATTTATTTTATACAAATTACTATTTTTTGATACCATAGTTTGGATCTTTTAGGTGCTGAAAAAAATGATATAACTCATATTATTCTTGAACCATAATAAAACCCCTCAAGTAACTTTGTTTTCCTTAAAGTTTTAAAATATCCCATATACATTGAAGTCATTCTAGGTTAAGGAATAATGTTTTCATTACAGGGACACGAGTTAAAACACACATATTATAATGAGAAAACATAAAGTCAGAAGGTGAACCCAATTATCAATTCAAAAATTTTAGTTTCTTGTACTTGTTAGAAGCATCCCTAGTGCTTCTAATATGTGTGAAACATCCCAAGTCATTTTGACACTAGACCCTAATCATATTCATATTTATAAGTGAGGTTGTTGACACTACTATATTTATGTTTTCATATTTAGATTTAGATAATAATTCTATGACAGAAATTTATTCAAGATACATCTATAAACACTAGGTATTTCCCCTCCTAATTAATTTTGAAATAATAATTTATAATTGTATTTATTTTATTTTACATTTAAATGTATTTCATTTATTTGGGAAACATAATTCAACACTCAAGAAAAATATTAGTGATCAACCCAAGAAATATATCATGAATGTATGTTTATTTCCTATATGAATTACTATAATATTCCATTCGTAGTTATTTTAAGGGTTCATGATAAATTTAACATTGTTATTAGTTCTCAAAGGTAGACTTTCCCTTCATTTTACTTATACTTCTTATTAATCCCTTCTCTATTGACCAATCAGATTGCTTTGTTTTAAGTGCTAAAAAATATGCAAACATTTTGCATAAATAAATAATTAAGCATATAAAATAATATTATTTATTGTGCCTTGATTGGCTGAATAGTTTCTATGTTATTTTAAGATTCATGTGATTCTAGGCAATCAAGTCCCTGAAAATCTACAGTCATAGTGTATTTTTAATGCTATCAATGCAAACAAGGTGAAAAAATCCAAAATTTGTTGATGTAGTGGCTTCCTCTGCACCATCCTTACAGTTCTAACAACAGGCATAATCACTTTGTTTCAAGCAATAAAAAAATTAATTTAGCGTTGATGCCTTAGATTTTATTTTTCACCATTTTTGGGAATCGGTCAACTGAGCTGAGACAGGAAGTATCTTCTCAAGGAAAGCCCTTTTTATAGAATGCTCCAAGACTGTGCATGGAATAAGAAAGTAAAGTATGTCTTGAGTCAAATAAACAAGAGAATGCAAGCTCTGATAAGGGAGGAGAATGCCATTTTGGTCAAGATGGGTAAATTTTGATCCATATCTATCTGGCGGGTAATTTTAATTACCTTTGGTTCCTTTCAAATTAGGTATCGAGTGTAATCTTCCTTGTGGATATGAGAATTAAATCAACTTTGGTTGAGAGGATCAAAATACCTTAAGTGATTCTACCCTAATTTATTTATGAAATGGCTACAATAATCTGGGAATGCTTAATAGTCATTGCATAGATGATCTAAAGAATTTTATGACTGATTAAATCATTGGTCAAGATAGAAAAAAAAGCTTAATGGATACACAATCTAGTACAACCAAAAACCATATATCAAGGCATTATATTAAAACTTTGGGCATTATCTTTTAAATATAGACTTTAATGTGTATGAGGAGCTCAAATTTGTATTGTTTTGTCCATCAGGGAAGGTATTGCAGAGTTTCGACACATATTGACAAAGTGAATGCTATAACCCAGAAATAGGATGGCTTTTAGCCACTTAAAATTTTGTATGTTTACTTCTATTTTGCTCTGAAATTCTTTTCTAGAATAATTTCATAATTTTTTTCTTAAATTCTATCTTCTTTTATTGTTTGAGGATGAATTTTGAAGTATTTTTTTTGTAATTCATGGGTTGAAATATTTTTTAAATAGTATAGTAGATGGTATTTTATGAGGTTTTTGAGAAATTTGAGTTAATGTCTGCATTATATTTTTATAGACTAGTTTTTTGAGCTATGTTTTCCCGATGTATCTCCAACATTTTCCTCTTGAAGCATGTTTTAATACATGGACCTGATATTTTTCATAAATTCTATTCTAGCTGCATATCTAGTGTAAGGATGAATTTTAGGTTTTTTTAAAATTAATTATATGTATATATAAGAAGTATGCATATAATATATTTATATTATATATTAAGTATAAATATATTCTATAAATTTACTATTTTTTTAGATAGTATAGCGGATGATGTATTTGTTTGCATTATATTTTCAGTGAGGTTTGAACTATGTTTTCTTGATGAATATGGTTTTTGTTTGTTCTTAGATCCTTTTATAGAACATATTCATAATATTTCTTTACAAATTCTAGCTGCATTTATAGTTTGTGGATGAATACTGTGGATTTTATTGAATTCATCTTGAGATTTCTTTTTTGGTTTGTTGTTGATTCTAGATAAGTATAATAGGTGTCATTGTTAATAATTTTATATACTTGAATTATAATAATCAAGTTTCTATTTATAATGTGTTTCTTTTGTTTCTACTGGACTACTGTCTATTTTTTATTTTAGAGTTAAGGTATTTGGCAGATTGGTTGCTTCCTTAGGAAAAAGTGGATATCGTGTTACATACATTGATTTTATACTTTCATTTACTTGTTAGAACTGTATAATTTAATTCTTACCTAGATTTTAGGTTGCATTTAATGGTCTGAGTTGTCGAAGTTATATTCATTTTAATGTCCAAATTATATAATTAATTACATATGTAAAATTTAGTGGCCATTTTTCACCCTTATAATTTTTTTCCCTAGTGCTTCCATTAAAAAAAAGAGCCAGTTCCTAGTTTATACCTACTATTGCTCTCTCCTCCTTACATCATATTCATTGGAGGATGTTTCCTATGCTTTATCTCAACCTAAGGGTTGGCATCAATTGTATGAATTCCCATGATATAAATAGATTCTAGCATAGAATTTACATATGTATCCCCATTTGGGACAGGTTAAATTTTAAGATCCTATATCTAAACCCCCCTTAGGTTTATTTAGGCGAATTTGATTTACAACCTTGGTGAATCTGTAGGTTCCAAAAGTTTTTTTTTTCATTTTTGGGTTTTCTGTACAACCACCCATCTACATAGTGCAGCTAGACAACCCAAGCTGCTACCTAGTTTTAAAATGTTATTGGATAACATATGTCATCACCCAGTTTTAGAATGTTTTCAGGTGACACATGTTATCACTTGGTTACAACATGCAATTGGGCAACATTTTTTACCACCTAGTTGCAACATGTATCCAGATGACATTTATTGCCACTTGGTTGCAACATGTAGCCAGACGATGTTTGTTATCACCTAGTTGCATAGTGCCACTAGATGATAACTAAGTGCCACCCAACTGCATGGTGCAGTTAGATGATAACATCAAAACAAGTGGTGCCCAGTTGAATAATGTAGTCGGGCACCAATAGGTGGTACTCAATTGCATGTTGTTTCTGGTTGACATTGGACACTGCCCACCTCCATAGTATGCCTGACTGATTGTAGTTAGTTATATCTATCGACTGCCTCCATTGCACTGTGAAACTATAAAAACCCCCTTTGCTCTCATTTTAACACTTTATTCATTAGTTTTTTCTTGTCTCGCTCTCTCTAGTTATGCTTTTAATAAACAACAAAGCTACGACATCCAAATGGATTCAATAGTGATAAAATCCACAAACACATGTATCATCTGTAAATATATTTTCAAGAATTTATTGTGTTTGGAATTCTTCAGGAATGGTGGAGTAGTCTGACACATATGTGGATTGAATCGATATGTGTAATTTTTACGACATTATCAACATGCCTCGATATGATACCGACACATAACTGATATGATCTCTAATGGATTTCTATGAAAGTGTAAGATAAGATTCCATGTGTGTGTCAACACCAAATTGATTTCATTTAGCACCTCTCCTTTAGATATCCATAATTTAATAGGCCTTCCACACTTTAATGCAAACCCTGTTACCACCAAAACCCTCTTATGTGATGAAGACAAAAAGTATTTGGAGTTATATACAACTTAGCCATCGACCCACCTGGTAAGTGCTGACTTTATTATTGATATTGATATTTATTTTTATTTTTATAATTCGTTATCCTATGTTATTAATGACCCAGTTGCATGTTTTTCAATTTCATTGTAGATAGTTTGCTTAGAAAGGGAATCCAAGTGGATAAAATATCTAATCCATTTCTAAAATTCATTGTGCATTTTTTCCAAGACAAAATTGTTTTATAGGGAAGACCACGGGACATTCCCTATTGGCTTGTTTACTATATTCTTCATTCTCTGTTGGGGCTAAAATATGACTGGTGCATGTATATATCAAGTAGGATTAGGACAAAGTTGAATTATGCTTTTACCAATGAGACTTCCACCATTTCATGTCCTAATTTTATTCTAGTCTTGTATTATGAGGCCTTATATGATCTGTAAAAAACAACGATTTCAATTGCACTTCATACAAAAATGACCTCTAATTCTTTATTCCTCGATGAATATGAGGTTAGTTTGGCCTTTAAATTAATCGATTGACTTACTTTATACATATTTACAAATTTAAATTGTAACATTTCTTGGCTTGTTATAGATAAAGATGCATGTATTTACCATAAGAAGACATGCAACATCAAAAGGTCATCGTGTCTTTGAGGGCTTTGGTGATACTGAGTCTACAGATTCATCATTTAATTCATTTAAAATTTCCAAATGCCCAAGGAATTCTTCAGTGTCATCTCCCCTTGTAGGTTTTTCTCCTCCCAAATTTTTATGATTATTTAATTTTTGTATTTTTTATGAAAATTTATTTTTTGTATTGTTTTATTAATTTGTTTACTTTTTGCAGTGGACTCTTGAGTTGTTGCCATTGAGGACTCTTCTCAACAACAATTTCAATGTTTCCTACTTCACACCTTTTGCTTTTTGAATTGAAGTTCTTCTATTAGATAATTAATTAACTTCAGAATTGCCTCTTTTGCATTCGAAAACACCACTCTCACTCCGACTCAGACACATAGAGTGGAAGAGACAATCTCCCTAACTACACATAATAACTATTAAATTTTGAATTAGCATTAATTTATGTTTTTAAATTTACCATTTTCAATAAACATTTTGTTTTTCAAGTCACCATACATCTACGAGGAGAAATATGCCACTACCCCCACCACCCATCTAAATTAAGAGAAGAGGGAAGAATGTCTCCCTTCTTGCACAAATTAGAGGAACCCTACAATTTTCAAGGTATGATTTCCCCAATTTCTCTATTAGTGGTGTGTTTAGTACACAGGGACATACGTGTTTGTAGTATATTGATCTTGATGAAGAGTATCTTGAGATTGAAATTGGGCCCCCGACTAGTAGTGATTTCAATCCACATGATTTTATTCAAGTTTCTAATGTGCCTACTAGAGAAGTGTCTTCTTCCTCTTCCCCTGCAACCCCACCCACCATTGATAATTTGAACATGTTTGATGATGCTATCACTTATTTTTCATTGGATAATTTAGTGATATAAAATCTAATTTCCAATCTTAAGGAGGGTGTTATCGATGATTTCAATGATTTAAAACAATGAGAAATAGGAGCAAAAGTATTGATAAAGGAAATTAATGCCTATTTTCACAATCACTCCCAAAGAGTGAATTTATTTTCTCTAGTTCAAAATGAACCCTCAAAGATTGATGATTTATTTAATCAAGATAAATTTGGGTTAATTTCAGTTAACAATGTTTACAATGACAATGTTTTGGGAATTATGATAAATATGATAGATAATTTGAATGTAGAAGCCCATGCTTATTTCAATAAATGGGCAAGAGATATAAACCTTATTATCATTACCCAAGAAGATAAGGAAATTTTTTTGGTAAGTTTTCATTATTTACAACATATATATATTATTATTATTATTATTATTATAATTTTTTGTCTATTTATATTTCATTTTTCAATTTCAGACAAAATATGAAAATTTGAAGAAAAAAAAATAGCTACTTAATGTGCATTTTAAAAATGCATGTAAAAGTATAACTTTAGCTATTGCATTCAAGGAAAAGAGTGTTTTGTTAAATAAATAAGACAATTCATTGAAAAAATTTATGAAGAGCATGGGATGGACCCAAATTTTTTATTGAAGCAAAAAATAGATGCAAATTTGGGTCTACTTTCAATAGGTGATGCAACGAATAAGGAGAGAAAATATTGCAAATATAAATTATACAATAGATGATATCTTAAGGAAGGAGTTTTCAAGGATGGCACACAGGCATGGCAAAAGGAGATTAGGGTTTCAAAGGAGGGAAATGGCACAGATCAAGCGGATGGAGGGTCTGTTATAGAAAATTGATAGTTTGTTTCAAAAATAGTTTATAATGTTCAATATGACAATGATATCTATTAAACTCTTTATTATGTTTGAAATGCTCTTGTTTTATTCAATACATTTTACCTGAGTTATGCAATAGATGACTAATATTTGTTGATTATTCTATTGGTACAGTCATGATAGACTGCTCTATAATTTTAAGATCCTAGTGTATTGTGGTCAAGCTTAAATATTCTATAGAGATATAGTAGTGTAGTATTTAATTAATACTTGGATGAATATTTATTTTATGAACTAAATGAACTAGACTGTTGTTTATATTTTAAGGTTGAATACATTTTTGGTTAGATTGTATATCTCATTTCACATTAAGGAATACCCATTTATAACATTGTGTGTTTTGCATCTTTTTATATAGCACTAATGATACAAGTTCTATTGGTACAATCATGATAAACTACTATATAATTTTATGATCTTAAATGTATTGTGGTCAATCTTAAATATTCTATGGAGATACAGTAGTGTCGTATTTAATTAGTACTTTGATGATTATTGATTTTATGAACTAAATGAACTAGATTGTAGTCTATATTTTAAGGTTGAATGCATTTTTGGTTAGACTATATATCTCATTTTACATTAAGGAATACCCAGTTATACTGTGTGTGTTTTGCATCCTTTAATATGTCACTAATGATACACGTTCTTTTCTTTATAATTATGGAGCCTATATGATTATAATATGTTGTCATCCAATGATAACATCAGAGCTTTGTTTCCATTTATAAGATCGTGTTGATAGTAAATTATCTCCATATTAATATGGCATGTCCGAATATATTAGTCTTAAAAATTTTATTATCATGATTATGGTTTCTCTGTTTAGACTATGATATGAATATAATTTTTATTGTTGATGTTAGGATCTTAGAGTACAATTGATTACTTTTGTATAAGCAACTAAACACGGAATTGAAACCAGAAGTAATAAGTAACTAAAAATAAAAAATAACAAATAATAGGAGATAAAGAAACAACCAATCTATATTAAACTCTTCCAGAAAGAAATACAATGAAGAAATCTCTCTCTCCTCACACTTTACAGATGTACAGTAATTCTCCCTCAAGAGTTCTCTCTCTCTCTCAATCAATTACAATCAACTCAATTACTGAATTGTACATGTTATGAGGATCTAACCCTACTATATAGTATACTACAACACTAGGGTTCATGAGCCATGCATTCGCCACCCTTAGATCCACCTCTTAAATCAAAGGCTCAAATTTGTTCTCCTAAAAATAGCAATTCTGGAAACACACAGAAGTCGATATCGGTTTGAAGATGACCGATGCCGGTCGACTCCTAACCGATGTCGGTTGCTTCTGACCGATGTCAGTCGACCCCTAACTGATGTTGGTTGGTTCTGATCAATGTCGATTACTGTGTAAGCCTAACAACCTCCACATTATCTCATTAGTGAAGCTTTTAGCTCCACAACTCAACAATCTCCCACTTGGAGATAAACAGCTGCACCTGTACCTGTACAAGAACATCCTCTAAACATCTCTGGCTTGTTTCTCCCTCTTCAAGTTCAATCTTGAAGACCAACAAAATTTGAATAAAGATTCAACTTCTCCTTTGTTACCAGCTTTGTTAACATATCATTAGGGTTCTTATCCGTATGGATCTTTTCCATCTTCAACTGTCCATCCTCCAATACCTATCTAATGAAGTGGTACCTAAGCTGTATATGTTTGGTTCTTGAATGAAAGGTTGAATTCTTTGCCAAATGAATTGCACTTTGAGTATCACTGTACAATCTGCAACTCTCTTTCTCCTTTCCTAACTCTTCCATGAACTGAGTCATCTAAATCATTTCCTTGCTAGCCTCTGTGACTGCAATGTATTCTGCCTCTGTAGTAGACAAGGCAACAACCTTCTGCAACTTTGAAATCCAGCTAACCGCCATTCCACCAATAGTGAACACATATCCTGTGGTGCTTCTCCTACCATCCAAGTCACCTGCCATATCCGAATCTACATACCCATGTAGAGAAGTGTTTGACCCTCCATAGCATAAATGCCTACTGCTGGTCCCTCTTAGATATCTGAGAATCCACTGAACTATTTTCCAATGTTTCTTTTCTAGATTGGCCATAAACTTGCTGACAACTCCCACTACTTGGGCAATATCGGGTCTAGTACATACCATTGCATACATCAAGCTCCCAACTGTTGAAGCATATGGAAATCTACTCATGTACTCAACCTCATCATGTGATTTAGGACACTATCCTTTGCTCAACTTGAAGTGTCCAGCCATAGGTGTGCTTACCAGTTTTGCATCCTGCATATTGAACCTCTCCAACACCTTATTCACATAATCTTCTTGAGACAAAATCAAACTGTGATTTTTTCTGTCTCTCTTAATACTCATGCCAAGGATTTTCTTTGTTGCTCCTAAATATTTCATGGCAAATGTGTGAGCTAATTTTACCTTAAGCTCAATAATTTTCTGCATGTGTGAACCTACAACAAGCATATCATCTACATACAGTAACAGAATAATATAACTACCATTATCCAATCTATTAAAATAAACACAATGGTCAGATTGACATTTACTAAAGCCATGCTCTGTCATAAACTTGTCAAACCTCAAATACCATTGTCTTGGAGCTTGCTTAAGACCATATAAGCTTTTCCTCAACCTGTAGACAAGTTTATCCTTATCTTTGACCTCAAAACCTTGTAGTTGATCCATATATATCTCTTCATCCAAATCTCCATGAAGAAATGATGTCTTAACATCAAACTGCTCAAGATGTAAATCCTCAATAGCAACTAAAGACAATACAGTCCGAATAGAAGTCATCTTTACTACAGGAGAAATTTTTTTACCAAAATCAATACCTGGTTTCTGTACAAATCCCTTTAATACCAACCTGGCCTTATGTCTCATTTGTCCATTCTTTCCTTCCTTTAACCTGTATACCCATTTGTTTTTCAGTGCTTTCTTTTCGGTTGGCAACTCAACCAAATCCCACGTATGGTTCTCTTCCAAGGATTCAATTTCTTCATTCATGCCATGCTCCCACTATTTTCTGGATTCTACCTGCATTGCCTCATCAAAACTTTCTGGTTCTCCACCATCAATGAGCAACAAGTAGTATAAAGAAGGAGAATAATGAATTGGAGGTTTACTTACCCTTTCAGACCTCCTTATGGGCGTTTGAGACTCATTTACAGCTTGCTGTCCACCCAAATTTTCTTCTGACAGTGACCGATCCTAGTCATCTCTGACCGATGCCATTCTGCACCTGACCGATGTTGATTCCTCCTGATCGATGCTGATTTCCACCTGACCGACATTGGTTTCCACTTGACCAACGTTAGTCTCTGTGTTTTTTTGTGAGTGATGATTTTTACCCGTGAGCTCATTTTAGATCATAACCTCTTCCAAATTAAGATTGCCCTGCTCAGAATTATTTAGCCTCTTGAGCTGATCACTGTACATCACCTTCTCATTGAAAACTACATCACGGCTTCTAATAATTTTTTTAGTTTCTAAATTCTACAACCGAAATTCAAAATCTCCAAAACCATAACCAATGAAAGTGCATCACATAGATTTAGTATCTAGCTTCTTTCTATTTTCTTTATCAATGTGCACAAAAGCTTCAGAACCAAAAACTCTAAGAAATGAAAGATCTACCTTTTTACCTTTCCAAGCCTCTTCTAGAATTCCACCATCCAGTGCAGTAGAAGGTCCTCTATTAATCAGGTAACCACAGTATCTACAGCTTCTACCTAAAACTATAAGGGCAAACTAGCATGCAACCTCATACTCTGTGCATGCTCCATTATTGTTCTATTCATCCTTTCAACAACTCCATTTTGCTGAGGTGTCCTTGGAACCGTCATTTCCCTACGTATTCCACTCATAGAATAGTAACTATTGAATTTATTGTTGTAGTACTCACCACCATTGTCAGATCTAAGGCACTTCAATCTCAAACTTGTTTCATTCTCAACCAAAGCTTTCCATTTATTAAATGTGTCAAAAACATCAAATTTTCTCTTTATGCAATAAACCCATACCTTTCTTGTAGCATCATCAATAAAAAAAACATAATACTGTGATCCTCCAATAGAAGCTACCTGAGCTGGTCCCCACACGTCTGTGTGAACAAGCTCCAACTTGTGCTTCTTCTTTGTTGGCCCAGTTTTGAGAAACCTCACTTTCTTCTGTTTCCCAAAAATACAATGCTCACAAAAATCTAGATCTATGCTTTTCAAATCTGAAAGCTTGCCTTTTGACTGAAGAACATTCATTCCCTTCTCATTCATGTGACCAAGCCTATAGTGCCACAACTTTGCATCTACATCTGAAGTAGATAAAATAGAAAGAGAGTAATCAATAATACAAGTAGATAGATAAAGTGTACTTACTCTCTTACCTTTTGCTAATACAAGTGCACCCTTGGAAACTTTCCAAGATTCAGCTGTGAGAGTTACTGTGCAACCCTCATCACCCAACTTTCCTACAGAAATCAAATTCCTCTTTAGGATGGGTACATGCATGACATCCTTCAACACCCATGTGTTGTCATTTTGCAATTTCAGCTGCACTTTTCCTTTTCCAACAATTTTACAAGGCTCATCATCCCCTAAATAAACTTTTCCAAAATCTCCATGGACATAATCATTGAGAAATTCTCTATTTGGGGTTGCATGGAAAGAGGCACCAGAATCTAAAACCCATGATTCTACTTTATTATCCAAATAAAATATAAGAGCATCCTGTGCAACAATACCTGCAACTTTTGCTTTTTTATTACTTTCATGATGATTTTCTTTGTTATCCTTCAACCAACAATCTTTCTTTGCATGCCCTTTCTTTCCACAATTTCAGCAGGTTATTCTTCCATTTCTAGATTTGGATCTACTTCCCATCTTTGACCTTGATTTCCCTTGCTTGCCCTTCTCTCTTTGCCTTCCCCTACTTTCAACACTTAAAAAATTACCCGATGTTTTTCCTGTGCTTTTCTTGCAAATTTCTTCATTCAATATTACACTAACAACATCATCAACTTTCAAGATATTTGAAGCAGATGCAGTATTACTAACTACCATTACCAAACTATGCCAACTTTTAGGTAAAAAGCATAAGATTAAGAGAGCCTTAATTTCATCATCAAAAATTGTTTTGACTGAATTTAACTGATTTATTATTGTATGGAAATCACTAAGATGACTAGATACAGATCCACCTTCCTGCATTTGCAAATTAAATAATTGCTTCATAAGAAATACCTTATTCGAAGCTGAGGGTTTTTTATATAAATTTGTCAAAGTATCCATTAACTTTACCGTTGTCTTTGCCTATGATAAGTTGGAAAACACAAAAGCTGCCAGGCTCAATCTTATAGATCCAAGAGCCTTTCTATCAAGAATATTTCATTCTTCATCTTTCATATCTGTGGGCTTCTTTGAAACCCCACCCAACGGTAAATACAGATCTTTTTGATACAGATAATCTTCAATTTGCATCCTCCATAATTGATAATTCTTGCCATTGAATTTCTCCATTCTTAGTTTACTTTCTTCTGCCATTGCTTTGCTCTCACTCAATCAAAAACCCCTGTGAGTGAATTATGTAATCAACAAACACTAACACGCTCTGATACTAGTTAGGATCTTAGAGTACAATTGATTACTTTTGTATAAACAACTAAACACGAAATTGAAACCAGAAGTAATAAGTAACTAGAAATCAAAAACAACAAATAATAAGAGATACAAGAAACAACCAATCTGTATTAAACTCTTTCAGAAGGAAATACAATGAAGAAATCTCTCTCTCCTCACACCTCGCAGATGTACAGTAATTCTCCCTCAAGAGTTCTCTCTCTCTCAATCAATTACAATCAGCTCAATTACTGAATTGTACATGCTATGAGGATCTAACCCTTCTATATAATATACTACAACACTAGGGTTCATGAGCCATGCATTTTCCACCCTTAGATCAACCTCTTAAATCAAAGGCTCAAATCTGTTCTCCTAAAAATAGCAATTCTAGAAATGCACAGAAGTCGGTATTGGTCTGAAGATGATCGATGCCAGTCGACTCCTAACTGATGTCGGTTGCTTCTGACCGATGTCGATCAACCCCTAACCGATGTCGGTTGGTTCTGATCGATGTCGGTTACTGTGTAAGCCCAGCAACCTCCACATTATCTCATTAGTGAAGCTTTTAGCTCCACAACTCAACAGTTGAGAATGAAACAGTATACATAGATCTAATCTTTAGGGCATATAGCATGTAACCGAGTGACACTTCAGCTCTACTGGCATCCAATTACATAATGCAACTAGGTGGCATGTGTTGCCACCTAGTTACATCATGTAGCCGAGTGATAATAGCAATTGCCTAGTTACATGGTGTAACTAGGCGGAAACAATAATAGGTGTCACCCAATTTCATTGTGTCTAAAGGAGTCTTCAGGGTGATTTTTAATTATTGTTCAATGTTCATTGTAATATAATATATAATTTCAAAACTCCTATTAAAGCTATTAAAGCTCATAAAAGTAGACTGTGTACATAAAATTGTAATAGGATAAAAAATTAAGTGCTAAATTTTAGTCTCTTTATTTGAGAAGTATTGCTACATTTCTGAATATCTTAAAGGTGTTTCATAATTTTTTTGTGAAATTGAAGGCATCATTTCTAATTGAGTCAGAATTAATCCATAAAGAGAGTTTAAGATACTTGCAAGTAGTTTACATGCATGAAATAGATTTAACAATTTGAATTAGTAAGAAAAACATCTATTAAATCAATCATAAGGCTATCAATAATTTTAATGAACTCAATTTTACAAATATTTTACAAAACAAAAAAATGAAATATTTCATAAAATAGGAATTGCTACACATATCAAACTAAAACTTGGATAGCTGAAACAATCCTCGAGAAACTTGCTCATCGTAAGTGATATTTACATGTAACATATTAGTGCCATATTCAGTCTCAATATTTACATCCTCTATATTGGTCACTATATTATTGACGCCACTTCTTTTAGATAGAGAACTCTGTTTCCAGTACTCTTTCATAAGGAATCTTATCCACAAAATAATTCAAAATATATAGTCTCAAACAAGTCTCTAAATTATTATCCAATCTGGTTTGAAGTTTTAACTTCACAAAAGATAATGCACTAAATACTCGCTCGTCTTCCACATAACCCAAAATAATTTTTAAACAAATTCATATATCTAAAATATTCACTAATACTTTCCTGTAAGATGCTATTAAGATAAAGTTTTTTTCATAGCCATGTAATTGTACCATTTTAAGTTGGGTCACTTAGACACTGAAATTGATCCATCATTGTAAATATAAAATGTGTTGACTAAGATGTCTGTAATTTTTTTTGAAAAATACCTTTAATTTCAACTACATTCATCTCTACAGATATTTAAAAATACTTAATAAGGGAAGCCATGTCTTTGTGAAATAAAATGTTAATTTGTTGTTGACTGTTAACACTATTTCAAAAAATGAGATTCACAAGTCCCATGCCCTCCAACAACTCATCCCTTTGAAAACGTTCTCTGTTCTCAAAAAATAAGCTGTGAGATTTTGCTTAATTTAATTCACATTTAAGATATAACATTATCATATAGAGGACATGTTATAGGCACATCTTTAGGGTTAGCTCCCATAACTTCAAGTCTTTTGTAGAAAGTGTCTATTGGGATCTCCTTGTCATTTACCATGACACAAAGATGATCATTGATATTGAATTTCAAATAACTCTCAGGATTCTTAAAATAGGTCCATGAAAGCTTTCATTCGATGTGTATAATACTTCTAAAGATTGACATACTCATTTTCTCAAACGTATGAAGTCAACTATATATATATATATATATATATATATATATATATATATATATATATATATATATATATATATATAATATATATATATATATATCCTAGGCTTGTTTCATTAAACAATTAATTTCCTTCAACATTGGTAGAATACCACATAATATTAGTAATATTTTCAAATTTGTTAAATGGTATAGTAAATATTTTACCTTGTCAACTTCCCTATAGCATTTATACATAAAACCTACTAAAGATGGATATTTCTTAAAAATTATGCATGTAGGTTCATGCATAAAAATCCATCTTGTATCGTCTTTTAGTAGTTTTTTACCATCAATCACCCAATTACAAATTTATAGAATTCCAAAAATATTTTTGGACTGCTTAACATATAAACATGCAAGTCATGAATGAGCTCTTCCACTTTTATGATATTACCAAATGTGCTAACAATTTTGATGCAAGATTCATCCTATGAGACATGTAATTAATCGAAATCATAAACAGGGAAACTATTGTTTGAACTCAAACACAAAGACCACTTTTATGCCCTTGTATTACTGATGCATCATCAGTGTCAATACACACTAACTTTGTAGCTATTGAATAATAATCCATCCCAACTTTATCTCTCAAACTAGATACAATCAATTTGTGAAAGTTTTCTACATTATAATTTTCTAACATTTTATGAACAACTAATAGATTAGGTTGCCTTGAATAGTTTTTAAAAGTATAAACATGCATGCTAACCCATGATGTGTTGTCAATTACAGTGACCTCATCAATGGGTAGTGAGATAAATAATGATTTCTTAACTTTTTATTTTAAATCTTCCTTCTCAACCATTGTTAGATATTTTGTCATTTTCCAAGCACTGTTATCCAACCAATGTGATAGTGGAATATCAAGAAGCCCATTATGTTGAAACAAAATATTATAATATAAAAAATCAGAAATAGGTCTGCCTTTTTTTAAAATGTGGTAAACAATAGAGAATTGTACATACTTGGCCTTTAGATTGGACTACATAACTTTTCTAAATTGAAATTTGATTGTTCCTATTTTTTCAACAAGATGTTTTTGTTATTTCTGATCATTTTTATAATCATGTGCATATCTTACATGCATGCATTCTTCTATTTTTTTAATCTATGTGTTCTTGTTGTCTGTCCATCTGGATGCTTCACAGATACACATATTTTCCTACAATGTTTCTCAATTGTGTCTAATTTATGTTGTATTTTGTATTTTTTTCCAAGTTTCCAACTACATATTGTATATCTACATTTTGTTGGAGTCTCATTACAATTTTCTAGTTCTAAATATTCTATAAAGGGACATTTTGCTGCCCAATTAACCTGAAAGTAAATTTTAATTGTCCATGTACTTCTCTTCCTCTGAGATTTTTGAGTAGAATTTTCATCTAAATTTGGTGTTTGATGAGAACTACAAATCTCTTTCGAATTCTTTAGAGGAGTGTCTTATAGGGGTGGCATGTCATTAATAAAATCTTTAAGTGACGAGATGTTATTGTGATTAATTCTTTCTAATGAAATAGAATCATTATCAATGGATATTTTTGCATATAAATGGGTTCTAAAATTATTCAACAATTAAAAGTAAAATGATTAATTTTTTTTTTTTAATAAACACATGTATTTTGAGTGCATGTCGTTTGCATGGTCATCTTTCATGGGTTTCTAAAATAAGATAATATGCTCAATTTTTCTAATAATTAATGTGTTATTTTACCATTACCACTTGACACCATTCTAACGTAGGGAGGATGCAACCAGGAAGAATGAGGAGTCAACTAGGTGGTGAATCAATTTAGTATCAATAGGACTCAAGACACAGTCAGGTGAATGCAGTTAGGCAATGACAAGGCACTTCTGAGTGACAACAGTTGGGGGGTGGCAAGATACAATTAGGCAATAGTAGTTAGGTGATAGAATACATAGTGGGTTGGTAGCAGTGGGGTGACAAACAAAGTCAGGTAGTTTTAAGGATGTTGTCAGATGGTGACAATCAAGGGGATGTAAGGATGTAGTTGGGCAATCTCAAGATTCAACTTGGTAATGAGGTAAAGAATGAGACTTGGATGTTAACCCATGTGAACATATGTACTGTATATATAAGGAGAATTATATTGATGCCCCCACAATTATTATAAATGATTGGTGAGATAACCCATAAAAAAATTTACATCCCAAAATTTTAGGCAACTGGGTCCTATGTACTACTCCTCCAAAATCACCAAATATAATTTCTCAAAAACTGAATATTCATGAATTAACAAATATTCACCACTAAAATTTACCCTAGTTTGGGGATTCAAACAACTTATTCAATCAAATTTATAGACTCAACAAGAATATTAGACAATAATATTACTTTATAGTTTACTCTTACAACACGTCTAAAAATCATTTTAGATTTTTTAGAAAATAGTTTCTAGGTACAACAACATCATGAAAACCTGAAGATAAATTATAAATTCTACTTGGGACCACAAACTAAGAAGTTCTCAAATTGAATTGGCCTCCTTCTAGATCTGGCTAAGAGGATCATTCCTTGAGAAACTCTTAAACTAAGTTGAGTTTTGAACATCAATGACCTGATGGTAAAATTTTTGTATCTCTTCCAGTTTCCACCTCTTTGATCATGGTGGATTTGTTCAAACAAACCCCATTAGTTAAAAAAATCATGTTTTGGAATTGTAGGATTCATTATAGTCTACATGTTTCTTATTGTAGGGTATCCTCAAGGCTTCTTGGGATTTCAAGTTCAATCAGAGCCATTGACATGTCAACTAAAGCATCAAGTTCTGCATTGGCTGGTTATGCAAAATTTTACAGAAAGGTTATTGTAAAATATACACATAGGACTATTGATATGAATGGGAAGAATGAAGTCAAAGGAGATATATATGCGATTCAAAGTATTGTTGAATGCCAATTAAGAACCTATTAAAATAATGTATTTTCTTCTTATTTTAAAAAATGCTTGCCATTTTTTTCTTTGTTGATAATATATACTATTTTCACCTTCCTTAGATATGTATAAGTCCATTTTCTACCTTTTCTAAATAGTTAATGTGTTTTAGCCTGAAAACTACAAGGATTGTATATTTACGCAGTTGAGTTGTAAGGAGAAACAAAATATTCTTTTGAGGATTGATTTTGGTAAAGGAATTTAGTACTTCAAAACATCTTAAACTTTTTTGCCTTCATCTTCTAGGCACAAATAGTAGGCATGTGTTTGAATGAATATGTATCTTTTTAATCCATTTATACAAATATAAATTGGAAAATAGGGGACTGTCATAACATAGGGAGATTCAAACTCTAAAATCCTTCTACTCATTATGCCTTGATTTTGCTATACAAAGTCTATAAAATGTTCACAATCTAAAATCAATTATAAAGGTATTTTAGCTTTTGCTAATTTGTCTAGCCTCTACTTCCCTCAGGGACTTGTTGCTTTACACTCTTGTTAATTTATGCCTTATATCATAGTCACCATAAGATTTGAATGTAATCTTTAGCAGCATATTATTCTAGTATCACAGATTTTTTTCCACACCTTACAATTATTTATCATCCATAAGATCAATTTTTTGTTAGTATCTTGTCAAATATAAATATATAACATAATTAACATAAATAATGATATAAAAAATTAATGTAAAGTTCATCTGTAATTATATCAAAATAAATTTATTTCTCTATAATACTATACAATAGAGTTGTCAGGAAACTAAATATATTAAATACATTCAACTAAATAGAGACCTTCAATATCTTTATTAGGTTTTAAAAAATAAAAATATATAACTAATTTCCAATAACTCTAATAAATTTTCAAAAAGAAAAATATGTAACTAATTTTTATAGCATATAACATTATATTCTATTCTATAATATTTAAAATAAAATATACATATCTACCATTATTCTAATTATTTTTCATAACCAAATTCATGTATTTTCTAATGTATTTAAAAAAAAAAAAACTTAAAAACATAAAACATATCTTACTTAAGATGTGTCATAATGAATTAATGAATGTTTTGAAATATTGAAAGATAATTAATGAATGTTTTGAAATATTGAAAGATTTTGCAACAAACTTGATTTATGCATTTTTATATTATTGTTAAGGGTATTATTTTCAAATTAGAGAAAGAAGATGGAGTATAAAGACAATCAATGTTACATTCCATTTTTTCTCTCAACAATTGTATCTTTCTTGTATTCTATTTTTCTAAATATGCGATATTTTAATTTGACATAAGGTTACTAGAATGGTATATATTTAAGGTTATATCATTTTTATTATATAAAATATTAATTTAAGAAGGTATTTTTAACTTAATTTTTATTATAGTTCTTTAAATTTTAATTAATTTATACGAATTTTTTTCAAAAGATTTAATAAATTATTTGTTTATTCATTATTTTATATTTATTTTTATTTTTTTAAGTTGAAAATATTTTAAATATTATATTTTCTTTGAACATCAATTTAATTTCATTGTTTTTATTACTCAACAAATATGTTTTTTTGACATTTTTTGATATAATCGATTATTTATTTTCTCTTTTTTATTTTAGAGTTTTTAATTAGTTGTAAGATATTTAGAGGGAACACTCACTTTAGTTTGTTATGTGGATTTTATTTTTAAAAAACATCAACTTTTTTTTTTTAAACATCATTGTGTGAAAATATTTCATCAAAATGTTGGTAAAGATGAAAATAAATATTTTTCTAAAGTTTTTTTGATATATTTTTTTTCCATTATTTTTTCATAAGTCTTTTTTAGTCACCTACCAAACAAAATTGATGAACATGTTAACTTTTAGATTTTTATATCTTTTTGATTAACCTTTGTTTAACATATATCTTTTACCAAAGATATATTTGGAGGAATTTAAAGGATTATTCATAAGGAGGGTATGAAGAAGTGGTAAAGTGGGAAATAAAATTAATATTCAATATTATATTTTCAACTTTTATTAAAAGATATAATTTAATATATTGAGATATTTGATTCCTTATTTTTTACTCATCTTCCTACATAAATGCATGTTTTAGAGGCAAATCTTACCAAGGAAGAGTTGTGTAAACAAGTTATATTAATAAGCTAACTAAACAAATACAATATTTGTATGACTACACTATGTATTGTATATAATAAGTAATCTTTATTAATTATTAAAATAGGATATTATACTTGAATTGTTTATTTTATTCATTGTACATTAGATCATTGAAATGGAAACAAGACTTGTATTAAGTTTTCAATCTCAAATTATGTAGGATTTTATGTATATGGTTCACCTTGAACATAAGGATTAGCAAGGTCTAAAACACTTATATTTAAGTTATTATTTGAGAATATTTTATTGAGTACTTTAAGGAGGTGCATTATCAAATTCATTACACTATTATCTTTACTTTGAAACAATGCATACAATTTTATTTTCAAATAAATTATATATATAAGACCAAATTTTTGTACGATAATACGAAAATGAACATTCTTTTATTTTATAAATCTATGAATATTTTGTAGATAATATTTTATGTTAAAATTATAATAAATATCATTTATTAATATTGTAAATGGTTGTCTAGAATAATTTTAAGGCTCATCCCATGCATATTTTAATAAGTATATATGTTATGTCTCTTTATGTGATAGTTGTATAACACTAAGAAAATAAGATGCAAGATTCAAATATTGATAGTGTATTATATTAAATAAGTGCTCGTTTTAATTATTACAATATTTAATAAATATGTTTATATGATTAGATGTTTGTTAAGTGCAAGAAATTGGTTTTCATTCTATGAGACCAATATAATTAGGAAAGTATGTATATTTTTCATGTTATTTATTGTATATTGGATCATTGAAATGGTTACAATATTTTTATTATGTATCGATTTCAAATTATACAATTTTTTATGTATATGATTTATCTGAATATGAATATGAGCAAGTCTTTAGAAACTTGTGATTTATGATTTTTTTTTTTTTTTTGATAATTTGAATGGATGTCATTTTACAATATTGTAAATGGTGGTATGATTATTTTAAGGCTCATCTTATACATAATTGAATAAAATGTACACATATTTTTTCTTTTTATTTTTTAATGTTATAGTAAGTGTATATCAATTAGTTAAGAAATTGTATAATTTGAATGATAAAATTGTATATTATATAGAGTAAGTGATTCTTTTTAATTTTTATACTAAAAATATATGTAATTATTGAAGATGTTTTTGTGTAAAATTTTATTTTTATAATATAATAAAAAAGAGATTATGAATATATAATTTCGATAACCTTATGAGTATTGTTCGAAATCACTTTCATTAGTTGACATTTCTTTGAAGTGTTTTGTTAAAATAATTATATGTATTAATATGTATCTTTTTACATTTTTTAATATACATGTTTATCAAAGATAAATTGTTCTTCCCAAATATCTTATATATATATATATATATATATATATATATATATATATATATATATATAATGCACAAGTATAATTAAAAATCTCATTTGATGCATAGCCTAAATTGTTAATAAGTTCATGAAAGCTTAGATTACAGGTGATTTTATAGACCTATGGACCACATCATATCTTTAAAGGAATGTATTGGTGAAAACATGAACCCAATAAATAAATATATAATTAATAAAAAATTTAATAAATAAATATATAATTGATAAATTTTTTTTGATAGGGACTCTACTTCATCCAAATCCATAATTCTTCATATAGCTCTACTTTAAATAAGATGGACCACATCATATCTTTAAAACAATGTATTGATGGAAACATGTCTTTAAAACAATGTATTAATGGTAACATGGACCCCAGTAAACAAATATAATTGATAATAATATTAATAAATAAATATATAATTAATAATAATCTTTTGGTAGGGGTTTGGTAGGATCTCTATTTCATGCATCCAAATCTATCTTCATATGACCTTACTTCAATCCATCTTATAACCAAGGGGGTAATATAATTATGGTATTCAAAATTCCATTGTGAATAATTAGGTTGTAGGTTGGTTTGAAATGAAGGATGAATTTTAGCTTTGGGTCGCCAAAGTGTTTTGTAGTATCGATGAAAATATCAATGGGAGCACTTAGTGTAATGGAGTAATTGGTTCTTTCTAAACCCATCTAAGAGATAATGATGTATTTTTTATTATAATTAATTATAATATTTTATTTAATTTAAAAAACTTATAATTTTACATAACAATTATTACTCACTATTTATTAATATATTAAAGTATATTATTAATTAATTATATTTAGAGTTTTAAAACGTTTTCATTTAAGAATTTTTCTTTTCGAGTGTTATTTGCCTTCACACAATTGAAATGATTTGATAATTTATATGTATATTAATATTGTTATTTTTTTAGGTAATAGTGAAAGCGGATATTTTTGTTTGGAATGGTCGAGAGTCAAATTCTATTAGTAATTAGGATACTCACAATAAAAGATATAAAATTGATGTATTAACAAAATAGAAATATGAAGACTAGAATCTCCATTGATGGATCAAGGGTGAGCCTAATAATTCCATAATTCAATATTTGAAAAAATGATTGTTCATTTTTCAATATCCACATATCACCTAAATATATGTAATAAGAGACTTCACACTTTTTAAGGCATGAACACTTAGTTTCAAAGGTTGTGTTCACCATGCAAAATTCAATGGTGGGTTTTTTTGATTTAACTTCATATAAATATTCATTAAATTTATGAATTAATTAAAACTAATATAAATATCTTAAATATATTGAGAGATCTCAATCTTTAGATTTTTATTTTAAAATTTTCACATCATTAATTAATAATTTTATTATTTATTTTCCAGCTTATTAATGAGTTTACAAAAAAAATCAATTTAGTTATATTATTGTGATGGGCTTGAAAAAATAAAAAAAAACTTTTGTGTGATGTGACATAATGTTAAATTTAAGGTTGAAATTTATCTATGACAATCAAATAGATGTCAAATTTTAACTTGAAGGTAATTTTGAATAAATCACTCCATTACACTCTTACTATCATACTAGAACACCTATCAACATAAGTAACAAATATTGGGTCATTTTCATCTCACTTTGTTAATAATTGTGAGACTTGAAAGTTTATGAAGCAACACTTAGAAATGACCTAGTGACAGTTTATTAGTTTTATTTTATTTACGTTTAGAGTACTTCTCTATATATTAGTTATTGGTTCAAATTAAGCATTATTAACTTGTATCAAAAAAATTCAATGGCTTCCCTATCCCTTTCAACAACCCTATCCCTTTCTGCATCCCTAGATAGTTCCCCCTTGATACCCACTTCAAATCAACTCCCTTTCATTAGTGCTCCTAGAATATATGTCCCTTTGATAGGTCCACTCTAAGCTTACGCTATCATGTTCCCCTTTATCTACCTTTCTCTCTTAACCATTGGAGGTCAATATGTGCATCCATAAAGCCATAATTTAAAATTAATTATCTAGATAAGGCAATCCAGTTTTTCATTTGAAAGATTGAACAAATATATTAAGTAAATAGTTATTACAAGAGCACATGGTGAAAAGACTGAAGGGAAAGCATTTTATTGTGGAGAAGGGAAAGCATTTTATTGTGGAGCACTTTTGACACACATACAATGTTTATTTATAATTATGCAATTAATATTTTTAAATTTATTTATTTTATGTAATTTACTATTTTTCAGCATCATAGTTTCTACCTTAGGTGCTTAACAAGCAAACAATTAGTTACTTCACACTAGTCACTAACCCAAACTAAAGATGATAAGCTCACTTTGGTTTCCTTAAGACTCTAACGTATGTAAATTAGATATTGTAGGTACAATGGAACCATTTTAGGAAAAAATAAATGAATTAAATATTGCATATATATAATAGTTTCAACACGTGCATCATTTTGAAGAAACTAAAGATTTGAAGTACGTGAACCTAATTGTTAAATCACTTTTCAACTATTTTTTACCTACCAAAATCACCCCCAATGCTTCTAACACCAGCCTCAAACTCTCATAATACTACTTCCTAGGTAAAGTTATCAATAAGATAAACTATAAATTTATAGATTTAAATGACATATTTTAGATTGTGAATGATTCAAGATATGCCTCTCAACTTTATGTATTTACTTTCCAAATTGATTTAAATGGCAGACTTTATATTATAAATTTTTAAGATATATCTCTCAACCTTATGTATTTACCTTTCTAATTGATTAAGATAATTAATTAGATAGTGTTATTTATATTTATTATATTTTATAAATATATGTAATGATTAATTAAATATAAATAATATATTTATGTTACTTTTTTTTAAAGTAAATTCTAATTATTTTATATTTCATATAATTTCATGTTTTGGTGAACCATTTTTCATGGCATTTAAGCTTAGCTTAATTGTGTTAGGAAATAATACCTAATGCTTAGATTAATAAATAATTATATGTTTACTACCTTAATATTGTTGTATGTAAAAATAGTGCAGGAGATTCTAGAACTAAGAAAGATTATATGAGAATTAGGAGAGATTTGTGATGGAGAGAGAATAAGGATAGCAGATGAAAATCGACTCCATATTAGTAGGAGTTTCTATCACTATATGTGTGTGTTACTCTGTCCAAATAATTATATTTTATGTTAGAATGTGGTCTCCTTGTGAGAAAAATTATCCAATAGTCATGAAAGTCATCTTCAATTAATTTAACTCTCTATGACTATGACGCGTCTGTGTTGAAGAAGTCCATAGATGCAAGCATTTAATAATATTTGTGGCATGTTAATGTTGATTCAATCGATTCTTGGACTCGCGTAGATCTGTCATCATTGTTTGAAAGATATTTTAACTATGGCTATTGAAAATAGTGTTTACATTGGGATATTATCTTCGTAATAAAATCTGTCTGGAACTGCACGCATCCATTATTGACTATCAATTCTACCAGGCTGTCCATCCACCACACGTGGATTCTGTTGTGCCAGAATTATACGAGATTATAGGACTTCTGGGTGCATGCTTTTATCAGACCTTGTCCACTCTGATTAGAATTCAGATGACATCTGAAACTTTTGTTTAGGCATGGATAAATACAGTTGTCGGGTTAATTCTGTCCATCCACCACACGTGGATTCTGTTGTGCCAGAATTATATGAGATTATAGGACTTCTGGGTGCATGCTTTTATCAGACCTTGTCCACTCTGATTAGAATTCAGATGACATCTGAAACTTTTGTTTAGGCATGGATAAATACAGTTGTCGGGTTAATTAGGTGTAAGGATATTTGAAGTTTTTATTTAGTTATAATTAAATATAATTGTCAGGATATAATTAGGTGTAAAGATATTTTGTTTATTATAGATAAATAGGGTTGTCAGGTTAAATAGGTATAAGTATATTTGAAGTTTTTATTTAATCATGAATAAATACAGTTGTCATGTTAATTAGGAATAAGGATATTTGAAATTTTTATTTAGTCATGGATAAATATGGTTTTTGGAGTAATTAGGTGTAAGAATATTTGAAGTTTTTGTTCAATCATGGACAAATATGATTGTCAAGTCAATTAGGTGCAAAGATATCTAAATTTTTTATCTAGCCATAGATAAATACGTGTCAGGGTAATTAGGTGCAAGAATATTTGAAGCTTTTGTTTAGACATAGATAAATATGATTGTCAGGGTAATTAGGTGCAAGGACATTTGAAGTTTTTATCCAGCAATGGATAAATATGGTTGTCAAGCCAATTAGATGTAAACACAGATCTGATTCTCTATTAAACATTATGTGGGTCTAATCATTCAAGACACACCTATAAAATTAGTTTACAATAATATTTTAAATTGTTTTGAAAATTTAACATCCTAAAACTTACTCAACTTTAACCAAAATTTATTTATTTATTATATATTTGTAAATATATAATATTGTTTAAAAATCTAAAGTATTATTCAAAGTATTTAATCGAATCTTTAATTGAGTTTAGTTCAAATCGTTATTTGTGTCAATAGTAATAATATATATTGTAAAATATGTTTAAGATTTGTTTCTTTTAGGTGAAACATTTTAATGATAACTCCTAGTTATAGTTTTGTTGTTTTTTTTAAAGACCAAGTTTGTTTTATTATTTAGTTTAGGTTTTAATTTATTAGTTTATATGTTATTCAAATTTAGTTTTATGGTATTTTGTTTTTTTAATTAAATTAAGTTAATATTTAATTGGATTTTATAAAATTTAATAATAATTTTAATGTATGTGAAAAGTGTTATTATTGTTAGTGTTAAAAAAATTTGTAAACAAATGTATTATCGTAAAACTTTGATGTCATTATGTTAATTTTGTGGAGGGGTTTTATAATCAAATACAACATATACTTGAACTTCATGATCAAATCCATTGAGTAACATCCAAACAAAGGTTGAAGGTAATAGAAGCAAGATGCCTAATAGCAACATCTCATTAACTATTAACGATGAGGTTGCATTATATAATAGAGATGTCAATGTTTGTGTTAAACTAGCTAATACCGAGGGTAGATTCTAGTTGCAGTCACAGTTACCTATGTTGTTTGAGATCGAGTGGCAACAATCAACGACAAAGGCTAAAAACAAAGACAATGAGGACTTAGTCCTCATATATTTTTTTAATCATATTCAACTGTGTGGTGTGCAAAAATAAACCCTTATTGTGATAAAAAATTTGAAAGACATATTTTAAGGAGCTCAAATTGTTAGGACAAAAGAAGAGCTCGAGATAAACTCAATATGAATTGTTCTCTAGATAGTTCATGAGTTTTAGAATTTAGAAGTTTGGTAAAAGTAGTTCGGAAGATTAGGAATTTAACTTGGGAGCTATACATTTATAAAGATTATGAGAAAATTTGATAGAGTTGTCCCTGATCCAAAAATTATTTTGAGAGAGAAGCTTCTAAAGAATGTGATTCTCTGCTTCCATATTCACATTAAGGGGGAGACTATAAGAAAATAAAATCTAGCGCTTACATTAGTGAGAAATTATATATTTATTAGGATTAATATTTTTGTGTGAGAATAATACAAAAGATTCTAGGATACAAGAGATTAAGTGAGAATTGTGAGAGATTTGTGATGGAGAGAGAATAGAGATCCTAGATGAGAATTAAATCCATATTAATAGAAGTTTCTAACACTGTATATGTAATACTCTCTCTTGGAATAAAATATTATAATATTTTGTATGTTACTTTGTCCAAATAATTATATTTGGTATCATATTGTGGTTTTCTTGTGAGAACAATTATTCAATTGTCATGAGAGTCATCGACGGGTAATTTAACTATGTCTATGACTAGGATGGGCCCATGTGCATCGTGTTGAAGAAGTTCATGGATCCAAACATTTCATAATATTTGTGTCATGTTAGTGTTTGTTCAATCGATTCTTTGGACTCACGTAAATTTGTTAACATTGTTTGAAGGATATTTTGACTATAACTATTGACAATAGTATTTAAATTATGATATTCTCCTTGTAGTCAAATTTGGCTAGCCCCACATGCATCCATTGTTGACTATCAATTCTTCCAAGCCATCCCTCCACCACATGTGGATTCAGTTGTGCCAGAATTATAACTATTGCATGTGTGCATAGATCATAAGAATTATAAGTGATTGAATGCTTCTATCAGACCTTGTCCACTTTGATCAAACTTCACACCACATTTTAAAATTCCATCCAAGCATGGATAAATATAGTTATGAGGGAAATTAGGTGCAAGGAAAATATGATTCTATACCAAACATCACATGGGTCCAATCATTCAACACACACCTATCAGATTAGTCTACTCTAGTGTTTTAAACTAATTTGGAAGTTTATTTTGTTGTTGTTAATTCTTTTATCCATCTTGTATTGTTCACACCTATAGTCTTTAGTTAAAGCCAATTTTTTTTTTAATTATATTTTTTTAGATGTATAATATTGTTTAAAAACCCAAAGTGTCATTCAAATTACTAAATCCATTTTTTTAATTTTTAGTTTAAATCGTTAGTCATGTCAATCATAATAATATATATCATAAAATTGTGTTTAAGATTTGTTTCTTTTAGGTGAAACATTTTAATGATAAATCATAATTATAGTTTTGGTCTTTTTTAGACCAAATTTGTTTTATTATTTAATTTTAATATATGTCTTTAGGCTATAAGTCATTAATTTATATGTTATTCAAATTTAGTTTTATAGTGTTTAGTTTTTTATGTCTTTAATAAATCTAATATTTAATTATATTTTATAAAATTCAAAAAGAATAATTTTAATGCATGTCAAAAATGCCATCATTATCAAAGTCAAAATTAAAATTATCTTATAAACAAATGCATTATCAGGGAAATCCGATGTCATTGTGTCAAATATGTCAATCTTGTGGGGAGGTTTTGCAATCAAACACAACATACACTTGAGCTTCATGATAAAATCCACAGAGTGAGTAGCATCTAAATGGAGGTAAGAGGAAGTAGATGAAGGAGGCATAATAATAACCTCTTGTCAACTGCTAATGAAAGGGTTACACTATACAATAGTGGCATCAATGTCTATGCCAAATTGGCTAAAGTCGAGGGTATATCCTAGTGGCAATAGTGGTTACATATGATGTTTGAGATTGATTGGCAAAGGTCAAAGATATAGACTAAAAATGAAGATGATGAGGAATTAGTCCTCAAATGTTTTATTTGTCATATTATATTGTCAGGTGTGCAAAAATAAACTCTTATTGTGATAATTTTTTTGAAAGACTCATATTTGAAGGAGCTCAATTTTTTAGGACAAGAAGAGATTTCAAAGAAAACTCAATATGGATTCCTATCCAAATAGTTTAGGATTTTTAGAATTCAAAATCTTGGTGAAAAGAGTCTAAGAAATTGGGAATTAAACTTGAGAGCTACACCTTTACAAGGTTTATGATAAAACTTGATGGAGTTGTACCTGGTCCAAAGATTATTTTTAGAAAGAAACTTCTAAAAAATGTAGTTCTATTCTCCCATATTCACACTAAGAGGGAGAATGTTAGGGCAATAATATTTAGTGCTTACATTAGCAAGAAATTATATGTTTATTAGTATTAATATTGTTGTATATGAAAATAGTGAAAGAGATTCTAGGGATAAGAGAGATTATGCAAGAATTGAGAGAGATTTGTGGTGGAAAGAGAATAGGGATCTCGGATGAGAATTGACTCTACATTAGTGTTAATCATGAAATATATTGAGAGAGGGGGTGAATCAATATATTATATATCTTTTACTTAATCTGATTTCTTTTCTTTAATCACTTAATCACACATTCAAGATATGTCATAAAACTAAAACAATAACATGCACCACACAAGAGAGAGAGAGAGACACTAAAATTTTACGTGGAAACCCAAAGTGGGAAAAACCATAGAGAATAATCTCAAGTATATGAATGAGCACCAACTCAAATTATAAAGTTCACAAGCACCAACTTGCAGGAGCACCAACACAACAATTATTTGTGAGCACCAACCACAGGAGCACCAACCCCTTGCAAATATTTGTGAGCACCAACCCACAGGAGCACCAACCCCTCTTGTGTATAAATACAACTATCTCTCAATGTTGATTACTCAACAAATGATGAAACTCTAAAATATCTCCTACTTATCTCTCCTCTAAAAGAAATACAAACCATGCACTCTCTTGCATATACAAATGGCTTCTCAAGCCTTTATTTATAGCTTTCTAAATGACATTTGGCATTCGCCCTTTGTGACCCTTCAATCCTCATGGAAAATGACACCAAACTTACATGACCCTTTGTATCCTTGCATTTGAAAAGTCACATGGTGACCCTTTATAAGCAAATGCATCCTTTCCTCTTTTGTCTTTATCTTGGTGACTTTTCGTATTCCTCAGAGTGTCCTTTCATAAAAAATGTGCCATACCCTCTTTTGTCTTCACATGGTGACTCTTGGAATTCCTCAAGATGACTCTTCACGAGAAAATGCGTCCCATTCTTCTTTTGTCTTTACCCCATGACTCTTTGACTTCTCCATGGGCCCTCTTTTGACTTATATGCAACCAAAAATATATTCATTAATATTAACACACATTAACCAAGATATGAATATTAAAAATACCATTAAATGTAATAGGGCCTTTATCACCAATGCTAGACCTTTGACATCAATGAAAATATTTCCAACAATCTTCCTCTTTGTTATTGATGGCAACCTCAAACTAAAACTGCCACATCTTGAAACCTGTATTACACATGTCACCCTACACATACTACCATTTAAAAAACATACAATAACTCCCCCTTACTGTAGCAACCTATACATGTTCCTTGTACCTATTTTTGCATCTATACCTATACTTTGTCTTCTCTCCCTTTGACATCAATGACAAAGAGCCTATCTTGGAGCTAACACTTAGCTCCCCCTCAACTGATGGTGATCCTCAATGGTAGGAAGTAAAAGAAATTACTCACAACTTCTCTCACATATATTCAAATGGGTCTTTTGGTAGTGCCTTTGTGAAAATATCTATAATCTACTTTGTAGTACTAATATATTTCATCTTAACCTGTTGATCTGCAACCTGTTCTCTCAAGAAGTGATATCTAATGAGAATATGTTTTGTTCTTGAATGCACCACTGGATTCTTTGAAATATTAATAACACTTGTGTTGTCACAAAAAAATAAAAATAGATTCATCATATTTTACCTTGATATCTTCTAAAGTTTGTTTCATCCAAAGCACTTGAGTACAACACAATACTGCTGCAATATAGTATGCTTCAACTGTAAACAGTGAGACTGAATTCTGCTTCTTGCTTAGCCATGATACTAAGCTATCATCAAGGAAGAAAGCTCCTCCACTTGTACTCTTTTTGTCATCTAAGAAACCTACCCAATCTGAATCTATGTAAGTAACCAAATTGAAATCTCTACCTATGGGATACCACAATCCATAATCCAACATCCCCTTGATATATCTGAATATTTTTTTCACCAACTGAACATGACTATCTTTTGGAGTTGACTAATATCTTGCAACCATACCTACTGCATGCATGATGTTCTACCTTGATGCTATCAAATATAAAAGAATACCAATCATAGATCTATACAAGGATTGATTTGTAATAGGTGAATCTTCATCTTTAATCACCTTATTTCCTATACTCATTTGTGTGTCAATTGGTACATAATCCTCAAAACTAAATTTCTTCAACATTTCCTTAGCATATTTACTTTGAGATATGAAAATTCTTTTATCTGACTAAAATATTTGTAATCTTAAGAAAAATGACAATTCTCCAAGCATATACATCTCAAATTCTTTTTGCATATTTTTATAAAATTCTTTTGTCATCTTTTTAATGTTTCTTCCAAAAATGATGGCATCAACATATACCACAACAATCAATTAATGCTCACCTTTTGTTTTGATGTAGAGATTACTGTTAGCAAATCTTCTCTAGAAACCTTGATCATGTAGGTACTTATCAAGTCTTGCATACCAAGCTATGGGAGCTTGTTTCAATCCATACAGTGCTTTCTTCAATTTGCATACATGGCTACTAATATTTGAGAGAATAAATCCCTCAAGCTACTCAATGTAGACCTCTTCTTCTAGATTCATGTTTAGAAAGGTAGATTTGACATCCATCTGAAACACTTTGAAATTTTTGAACATTGCATATGCAAGAAACATTCTAATAGCCTCTAGCCTTGCCACTGGCACAAAATTTTATTCAAAATCTATTCCCTTAATCTGAGCATATCTTTTACATACTAATCTTGCTTTATTCCTGGTCACTTCTCCATTTTCATTCAACTTATTTCTATGAACCCATTTTGTTCCTATCACATTGTGATGTTTTGGTCTAGGAACTAATTCCCAAGTATCATTCTTTTCTATCTGATTTAATTCTTCATCCATTGCCTTTAAGCATTGCTTATCATGTCTAGCTTCTAAAAAATTTCTAGGCTGAATTTTGGATAACAAAGAGAAATTAACTTGATCAGATTCACTTACCACCATTCTTCTGGTGTGAATTTCTTCATTTATGTCCCCAATGATGTCACTTTCATTATGATTTCTCTGGACATATTTGGATGGAGTTTTGGTGTCCTTTTTCTCATCTTCATCTGATTTTTCAAAATCTTCCTCTTCAATGATTTCAAGAATTTCTATTGGATCATTGATTGTTTGTGCTCCATCTTCTTCTATCCTAACATTTTCACTTTCAAATATTTTCTTGGTTATTTTTTTATAATATCTATAAGCTTTTTTTTTCCAAAAATAACCAACAAATATACCTTCATCTTCTCTAGATTCAAATTTACCTAATTTTTCATCAGTTCTCTTTATGAAATATCTGCTGCTGAAAACTCTAAAATAATCAACTGTTGTTGGTTTGTCTTTCCATAGCTCATATGGAGTCTTGTCACTGTTGACTTTCAATAATGCTCTATTTTGAATATGCACTATTATAGTAACTACCTCTCTTCAATATTTATCTAGTATCTTGGATTCATTTAGCATTATCCTTATCATCTCCTAAATTATTCTTTTTCTCCGTTCAACTATTCCATTTTTTTGTTGAGTCTTGGTTGTAAAATAATGTCTCTTTATTCCATAGTCTTCACAAAACTCAATAAACTGATTTGATATGAATTCTCCTCCTCGATCTGATCTTAGACACTTAATATTCAAACCAGTTTCATTTTCAACTAATGCTTTGAATGCTTTAAAATGTCTGAAAGCTTCTGATTTTTTATTTAAAAACATTACCCAAGTCATACGTGAAAAATCATCAATAAGTAACATGAAATATTTATCACCTTGAGTAATTTAAGTTCTCATAGGTCCATATAAATCATTGTGAACAAGCTCTAATATCTGAGTGGTCGAGATTTTTTTGTTTTGAACCACCTTCTGGCCTGCTTCCCATGCTGACAAGGTTCACAAAGCGTGTTGGATGGATTTGTAATCTTTGAAAGATTTATGACTGCTTGCTTCTTACTAATGTTGACAAGATTGTCAAAATTTATGTGTCCCATTCTCCTATGCCATATCCAACTTTATTCAATCTGACTCAAACAACATCTTTGACCTTTGATGTCTAATAACATATATAAATTATTGCCTATTCTCTAAGCATTTGCAACCAACACATCTGAATCTTTTCACCTAATTTCAAAAAAATTTGCATAAAACTTTAGTGTGTGCCCCTGATCACATATTTGACTTACACTCAAAAGATTATGCTTAAGACCTTCTACATACAAAATATTTTTAGTTTTAATTCTACCATTATCTAAACTTAGTGTACCTTTTTTGATAATTTTGACAATAGTATTATCTTCAAATTTCACTATGCCACCATTTATCTTTTTCAAGGTTATGAAATTTATCTTGTCTCCTACCATGTGCCTTGAACATCCACTGTCAATGAACCATGGATTTTTTTCATTTTTTTCATGCAAAGCCATCTGTACCAACATAGACTTTTTAGGTTGTTTCTTCTACTATGAACCTATCTAAACTTTCTTCTTAATGAACGGAGCCTTGAAACTTTGGTCCTTCTTGACTGACTCAAACACGCTTTTATAATACCAAGATATGTGTCTGAAGTTATTGCACTTGTAACATATTATGGCCTCTTCATTAAAGCCTGATAGGGGAGAAAAAGAGTTATGGCTTTTGTTTGACTCTACATGAGTTTCTTTCTCCTTATTTCTAAAATTGTTAGCCCTTTTTTGACATTCTATTTTCTTATGATCATATCCATTACAATAAAAATAGTAACCATAAAAATAGGATATGTTTGTGTATCTCTTCTCTGATTGCCTTTTATAGCTCTATTCCTTCTAACCTTCTTTGTTTGAAATGTCATCTGTATTCTTAACTTCTTCCCTTTTTATTTCTTATTTTGTAAGAGTTTCAACATAGTTCTTTCCTTTTTCTATGTTAACCTTGTTTGTAAAAGTAGTGGCCTCCCCTTTCTCCTTTTCAAATATAATACGTATCTTATCTGACATTGATCTTTGACTTTCTAATATCTTATTCAACATATTAGTGCTATTCTCAAATTTTGAATCATTGACTACTCTATCATTGATTGCTTTATTTATTTTCTCAAGATTTTCTTTTAAAGAAGCAATTTCAATAACATACCTTTCACATTCTTCACTTAATTTTTGCAACTATGTCATCAGATCTTTTTCATTATTTTTGGGTTCTTCAAAGTGTGTTTTAGATCTTCAATTATTTCCTTTGACTCATTTTTATTTTTCTTGATCTAGAGCTTTAATCTTTGATTCTTCTTTTCAAGAGCTTTTAACTCTTATAAGGCACAAATGAGTTCTTCTAGATTCACTTTGGCTTCATCTTGTTCTTCTTCTTGATCATCTGTACTTTTGCTTACAGAGACATCTTCATGTATGGCCATGAATATAATCTCTTCTTCTTTTGAATCACTAACTCCACTATCTTTGGTTGAGCTAGTATATTTAGAATACAAAATCTTCTTCTTGAATCGCTTCTTGAATTTTCCTTTCTTGTATGTAGACTTTCCTTCTTCGTTGTCACCATTACCCTTATCTGGGCACTTAGATGAAAAATGTCCAATCTTTCCACACTTGAAAAATTTAAAAGGTAATTTTCCTTGATATTTATCTGTGCCTTTTTTTGGATTGTGAATTAATAGAGCTTTGTTGTCATCTTCATCATCACTAAACCTTGATTCTTGAATCTTAGCCTTCTCTTTCTTTGATGTCTTGAAAGCAACTTCTTTATTTGAGGGTTTCTCTTGTTTGATCTACATCTCATATGCTATAAGAATACCATGTAACTCATCTATCTTTAGCTTGGATAAATTATTCATCTCTTCAATTATCAAAACTTTTGCATCTTATCTCAATGGTAGAGATCTGAAAACTTTTTGTATCATAATTGATTCTTCTAACTTTTCTCCAAGACCTTGAATCTGATTAACTATTTGATCAACCCACAAAAGGTAACTTTCTATATTTTCTTCCTCTTCCATTTTCAAACTCTCAAACTATCTTTTGAAAGTCTGAAGCTTAGCTTGTTGAACCTTTACATCACCTTTGTAAATATTCTCAAGCTTTACCCAAGTTTTATGAGAAGATTTACATTGCATAACTTTAACAAATTATGATTCACATAAACCACATAAAATATCATTTAAAGCTTTAGCATTATTTTCACTTGCCTTCTTTTTTGTTGGAGTAGTTACAAGTGTTTATGGCTCTTTATATTCCTCCACCATTGTTTGCCAAATGTCAAATCCAAGGGCCATCAATTAAGTCCTCATCTTTATGCTCCAAAAATCATAATTTGTCCCCTCAGACAAAGGTGCCTTATTTGTAGAAAAACTTTCATGTGATCCAGCGATCATGCTTTCCTCGATCTACCTTCAAGCTGTAAAACTTTTTCAAAAAGGAACCTACTCTGATAGCAATTGTTAAGCATGAAATATACTAAGAGGGGGGGTGAATCAGTATATTATATATCTTTTACTTAATCTTATTTCTTTTCTTTAATCACTTAATCACATATTCAATATATGCCATAAAATTGAAATAATAACATGCACCGTGAGAGAGAGAGAGAGAGAGAGAGAGAGAGAGAGAGAGAGAGAGAGAGAGAGAGAGAGAGAGAGAGAGAGAGAGAGAGAGAGAGAGAGAGAGACCATATTTTTACGTGGAAACCCAAAGTGGAAAAAACTATAGAGAATAATCTCAAGTATATGAATGAACACCAACTCAAATTACAAAGTTCACAAGCACCAACCCCTTTGCCTAGCACCAACACATCAACTATTTGTGAGCACCAACCCACTAGAGCACCAACCCCTTGCAAATATTTGTGAGCACTAACCCGCAAGAGCACCAACCCCTCTTGTGTATAAAACACAACTATCTCTCAATGTTGCTTACTCAAAAAATGATAGAACTCTACAATAACTCCTGCTTTTTTCTCCTCTAAAGCAAATACAAACCATACACTCTCTTGCATATACAAATGGCTTCTCAAGCCTTTATTTATAGCTTTCTAAATGACCTTTGGCATTCACCCTTTGTGACCCTTCAATCCTCATAGAAAATGGTTCCAAACTTGAATGACCCTTCGTATCCTTGCATTTGAAAAGTCACATGGTGACCCTTCATAAGCAAATGCATCCTTTCCTCTTTTGTCTTTATCTTGGTGATTTTTTGTATTCCTCAAAGTGTCCCTTCATAAAAAATGCACCATACCCTCTTTTGTCTTCACATGGTGACTCTTGGAATTCCTCAAGATGACTCTTCATGAGAAAATGCATCCCATTCTTCTTTTGTCTTTACCCCGCGACTCTTTGAATTCTCTATGGGCCCTCTTTTAACTTATATGTAACTAAAAATATATTTATTAATATTAAATAAATATTAATGCACATTAGCCAAGATATGAATATTAAAAACACCATTAAATGCAATAGGGTCTTTATCACCAATGCTAGACCTTTGACATCAATGATAATATTTCCAACAATTAGTAGAAGTTTCTACTACTATTTATGTAAAACTCTTTTTTTGAGTAAAATAATACAATATTTTGTGTTACACCATCCAAATAATTATATTTAGTATCATAGCATGGTTTCCTTGTGATAATAATTAACCAATAGTCATGAGATTCATCTATGGGTAATTTAAATATGTCTACGGCTATGATGGGCTCATGTGCATCATGTTGAATAAGTTTATGGATCCAAGCATTTCATAATATTTATGGCATATTAGTGTTAGTTTAATCTATTATTAAACTCGCATAGATTTGTCATCATTGTCTAAAGGATATTTTGACTATGACTATTGACAATAGTTCTTACATTGTGATATTCTCCTCATTGTCAAATATGGTTGGACCCACATGCATCCATTTTTGACTATCAATTCTACCAAGCCATCCCTCCACCATATGTGGATTTGGTTGTGCCAAAATTATGTGTATTGCCAATGTACATAGATCAAAGAATTTCTAAGTGAGTACATGCTTTTTTCAAACTTTATCCACTCTGATCAGACTTCACATGAAATTTGAAGCTTTTGTCTAGGCATGGATAAATACAGTTATCAATCCAATTAAGCATAAATGCAAACCCAATTCTCTACCAAACATCATGTGGTTCAAATCATTCAACACACAACTATCAGATTAGTCTACGCTAGTGTTTTAAATTTGTTTGGAAGTTTCATTTATTATGCTTAATTCTTTTATCCTTCTTGTATCGTTCATGCCTATAATATTTATTTGAATCCATATTTTATTTATTATATGTTTTTAGGTGTGTAATATTAATTTAAAACCCAAAATGTCATTCAAATTATTAAATCCAATCTTTAATTAGATTTGGTTCAAATTGTTAGTATTGTCAATTGTAATAAGATATATCATAAAATGTGTTTAATATTTGTTTCTTTTATGGGAAACGTTTTAGTGATAAGTCATATTTATAATTTTGTTGTCTTTTTTTTAAGACCAAGTTTGTTTTATTATTTAGTTTTAATTTATGTCTTAAGGTTATAATTCATTAGTTTATATCTTATTCTAACTTAATTTTACGGTGTTTAATTTTTTATCTTTAAAAAAACTAGTATTTAATTAGATCTTATAAAATTTAAAAAGATTAATTTTAATGTATGTCAGAAGTGTCATCATTATGAGTGTCAAAATCAAAATCCTCTTGTAAACGAATGCATTATCAAGCAAATCCAACATCATTGTGTCAAATATGTTTATATTATGGGGTAGTTTTACAATCAAACACGACATACACTTGAGATTTATGATCAAATACATTAAGTGAGAAACATCCAAATGGAGGTCAGAGGCAATAAAGGCAGGAGGTCTAATAGAGACATCTTATCAACTACTAATAATGTGGCTATACTATACAACAATGGTGCCAATGTTTGTGCCAAGTTGGCTAAAGTTGAGGGTAGATTTTAGTGGAAATGGTGGTTACCCATGTTGTTTGAGATCGAGTGGCAGTGATCAATGACATAAGCTACAAACTAAGATAATGAGGAATTACTTTGTCATATTCTATTATGTGGTGTGCAAAAATAAACCCTTATTTTGATAATATTTTTGAAAGACTCGTATTTTAAGGAGCTTAATTTTTTAGGATAAGAAAAGATTTTGAGGTAAATCAATATGGATTGATAAGCTTTAGAATTTGTGAGTTTGGGGAAAGAGATCTAAGAACTTAGGAATTGAAATTGAGAGCTACACCTTTAAGAGGGTTATGAGAAAACTTGATAGAGTTGTAAATGGTTCAAATATTGTTTTTAGAGAGAAGCTTATGAAGAATGTGAGCTTATGTTAGGAAAATAATATCTAGTGATTACATTAGTGATAAATTATATGTTTATTAGGATTAATATTGTTGTATGTGAAAATAGTTCAAGAGATTCTATAGATAAGAGAGATTATGTGCGAATTGGGAGAGATTTGTGGTGGAGAGAGAACAAATATCTTGGATGAGAATTGACTCCACATTATAGGATTTTATACCACTATATATATAATACACTCTCTTTGAATAAAATATTGTAGTATTTTGTGTGTTAATCTATCTAAATAATTATAATTTGGATAAATTTGTCTTCATTTTATTACATATATCTATTCATTTACTTTAATTGTGTTATATCCCTAGGGTTTCATCACAAAAGTTAAATCTATTTTTCTAAACCATAAGAAATTTTGTGTGGGTCTCTACATATGTGATTCAAGTGTGTGAAATTTCCTTCTATAATAGATAGGAAAAACCCTTTGGCTGATAATGATTTGGGATCCACTCTTCATGTTAAGCTTTCATTCTCTCAAATTCATAGTTACATAGTGCAAAACCAAAACATTTTGTTAAGTTTTTCAATCATCCTCAAGTGATAGATAGAGTTTATTTCCAAATATATTCCATGAATTATATGTCCAATACAATAATATATTTTGAGGAAATATTGACACAAAAACTGAAATTTTTATAACTTTGCATAATTACTAATTATAGGTTAGTGTCATCAAATGAATTCGACAGTAATAACATCAACCAAAAACAATTATTAAATAATGAGATGAAAAAACCTCAAAGTTTCATGAGATTGTGTCAAAAAATTTATCAAGAGGTAACCCCATGCATTATTCTCCCATTTGACTTGGTCCTTGACCTCCCATAACTCTCAAAAGTGATGGGTTTAATTAGTATTATATAGTTAATGTAATATAATGTATTTTTATCATTACAAACCTATCTCAATTTCCAATTATATGAAGAGAGTGTATCTTAAGTGTTTAAGAGTAAAAAAAATGTATATTAGTCCCTTGTTAGTCCAAATGACAAAAATCAAGCATAATAATACACTAAGACTAAACACTCTTGCCTAAGAACTAGCGAGAGCATAACATAATAAGTAAGATCATAAAATAGAGATAAAGACAATATAAAATTCTTACCTCCTTTGTTGAATTTGATGCTTATTTATTGACATAAGGATGTTCATGTTTAGCCTAAGATGATTTGAGTCTTCTAGTGATACTCTTCCATGGAAATAACATCTCTCCAATAGTCACTTGTGGCTTGGTATGAAGCTTGGCATAAATTGGGCATTATAACACTACTCTCAAAGGCTTCAAAAAGGTATTCCATCAGAATAACATTACACACAAAATTTTGTTGGCATATGGTGTGGTAAATTGTATTTGTATCTCTAATAAAAACTCTAACCCTAGGGAGGTTAGGTTAAATTCTAACTTTGGTTGAGTCTAAAATAACCTAGGTTGAGTCACGCTAATCGTGGGTTGGGTCAAAACACTCATGAAATATTGACACCTTAGTTTCATATATTTGTGAGGCATGACAACTCACTTTAGATATTTGTGAGGTTATAACTCATATTTTTGAAATATTTAGGAAATAATAAATCACTTTATTAGCTCTTTTGATCTTTGACTTCATATTTAGCTAAAAATTCTTTTTTTGATAAATGAAATTCACTAATTTGATTTAGAATTTTTATTTAGAAAAATTAATTAAGATTTATAATGTAATTAATCTTGCTTAGTGCTTTTTGGATTTTTACATTTTTAAAAAATGTTATGAATCAATAGATTGACAGGCCAAAAGTGTCAAATTACTAGGTCATAATTTGACTAGGGTTGAAACTGAACTAGGTTATTGGTGCATATAGGGTAATATACCAAATAAGCTAGGCTCATCATATTTATAGGAAATTAAATCCCCTACACAAACATAATTAGGAAATTCAGATGATTTCTAGGCTTTAGTTGTGTCATTTACTAGAAATTGAATTGAATCCCAGTTTAGGCATGAAAGTGGACAATACTAAGTGTCTAAAATTTTCCATTATTTAAGAAGGCATTACAATACACAAGAACAATAATAGCTTTTCAAAGACTGAAAAATTCATTAATTTGATTGGTTTATACCCCAAAAGGTAGTCGATAAGCGATGGATGCCCCTTCAAGGGAGTGGGTAGAAAAATAGAGTCATCGAATGTTCCCTCAAAATGAAGAAAAGGACATGATATAGATAGTAATAGGGGAGGAATTACTAAATTTATGAAATGCATTTATAAACAGTAATGGTGATAGAGTCACTAATTTTTCCAAAGGTAGTTATAATCAGTAACAAAAGGTGTGACATTGGTTTGCCCAAAAGAGGTTATAAACAACTGATAGGGTGGTGGAATGGATATTGATTTACCCAAATGTGGTTATGATCAATAAAAAAATGGGAAACATTGATTTACCCAAAGGTGGTTATAATTAGGAATGAAATGTGAGTCACTGATTTACCCAAAGGTGATTATAATCAATGACAGGCATTTGCCCCAGAAGGGTGGGTGAAGCAGTTTGAAAAATAATGATTTGCCCAAAGGTTATTCTAATATTACCATATGACGTAAAAATAAGGATATTCCCATAAGTGTTTATAATTATTAAATTAGTCAAAAACATAATGATTTTCCCAAAGGTGGTTATAATAATTCATACTTATCAATCACATGATTTAAAATGAAGTTTACCCTATAAATGTAGAATATATCATTGATTGATCAAAAAACTAATTTTTTGCAATGGGGTAAATTGGAAAGTGTACCTTATGCAAAAAATACCTAAAATGAATTATGATAAGATGGAAAAGGATAACAACACATTTATAGCCTAAATGTGAGTTTGAAGATGCATGTTTAAACAAACAATAGATGTAGGTTGAAAAATAGTGTTGTTAAATGGGTCTTAGGGGATGCCCAAATATATGGTCTGATTATAATACAACTGAAAAATAATGCACGTAGGATCAAAAAACATGCAAAATGGACCATGAACATGAAAAACACACTTCTTGGAGCATGCAAAATGAACTATAGGTCCTGGGGGTAAAAATTCATAGTTTTAGCTATATATTCACCTTTGGGGTGAAAAATGATTCATTTTCTCCCTAGCCTTTTGAGAATTTGAAATCTAATTTTTTGCATGTATTGTTGAGAGAAAATGGCCAGTGAAAGAGCTCGATGTCATGTTTTAGAGTGGGTGAGGGAGCACATGCAACTACCACATGATGAGGCATCAATAAGTAATCTCAAGTTTGTCATTAATGTTTATTTATTATTATTTATTGTGCTTGTTAGGATGAACACGCACAATGTCTATACCAAGGAAAATAATAACTTTGATCGAAGTTGTCATTCCTAGAAATGGTGGTAATGCCAAAAAAGGGTGAAAATCACAAAAATGGCAATTTCTCCCATTTTTTGACACAGTTTCCATTTTTGTGAAAATGAAAATAGCACTTTCACTTAAAAACATGTTAAATCACCTAAATAGTGGCTTTGACTAGGAGAAAATATCAATTTTCCTCTAGGAGCCAAAAACAATTGATTGAGGACCTAGTAGGGGTTCAACCTCTAGAAGAGGGTCAATTAGACTGATAGGTTAGGCTTAGGTTCAAGTAACTATATATAGTTAGGTTGACACTAACTTTTATGATTGTAGGAGTAATTGGTTGTTCTGGCCTACCATGAAAGATGATCACACTACCTGTAGACCCCATAAATTTAGATTGAGGACATGGTTGGATTTTTGAAAATGCTACATCTACATGACATGGCATGATGCTAGTTATACAGGTTGATTGATCTTACTTGAATGTGATAGAGGAGTCCTGGCATAGTGAGACATCCACTTTTCACTTGCTTACTAGAGAGGCTATCATTACACTTGAAGATACCTGGTATATCCTCAAGTTTGTGTAGATAGAAATTGTTTTAAACACCACTGACACAGTAGTAGACTATTATCAATGACTTGTGTAGTTATCAGGGTATCTCCATATTTTAGGGTAAGGTTGATATATACCTTATTGAGACCTATATAGATATTTGGCTAAATTATTTACCTATTGGGGACCCATCACTTCCATTTCTAATTGATCAAGAGGTTTTAATTCTCATGGCCATTTTTAGCGGCATCTTGCTACCTAAAAAGATTGGTTGATGCTTCCATATGGGCCTGGGTGACATCATGAGGAACATGTTGGAGGATTCTACACATTTTGCCTAGGGATCAGTTATTTTGATATAATTGTATAGAGACTTAAATATGATAGTATACCAAGGTGGACACAACATCAAGGTTTACACACACTTCTAATGGTCTGGGGCTAGGAGATATCTTGATTGAATGAACAATCGAGATGCACAAAGTGAAATATATTAAAGATCCAATAACATACAGGTGGACTCAAATAGGAGACAACATGTGTATTCACATGGGTACATCCCATTTTATCATCAAATGTTTGATGACCTAACACCATAGTTATTCATTTAGATGTCATACCTCATGTATCAACTACAATGGTTCAGGGATGGATAGTACACATGCTTCATGACTATTATATGTTTTATTATTGAGAGATGATCCCATATCATAGAGGAGTACCACCCTGATCAGTTACTTAGATAATTTGGATTTACACAAGATGTACCTAAGGGGCCAAGGTCATTTTCCCACATGACATGAGAGATCAATTAGGATACTCCTGTGATTCTGAGGAGTGAGGCCACAATGAGTTATATTAGCATACCATGGGTTGCATGGTATTATATAGGAGGAGCTAAAAATATAGGGGTCACTCTAGATATTATACACTGGTGGGTACATGTGTTCCTTATAAGGCTAAAATTTCTAGTTTTAACCAGGGGATAGGTATCAATGGACATCAAAAAGATGGAGGTTGATTCTCAAGTGATAGTGGTAGCACTTGGAAGGAGAGTGGTAGTGAGGTTGGGTATGATGGTAATGATGATGGATGCTTTGATGGGGGAGATAGTGGAGGAGATGGAGATGGTGATGATGGGGATGGGGATGGAGGGATAAATTTGATGATAATAGACCTTAGCTTGGTAGTGGTGATAGTTGGACAGGTTGGCTTAGGCCAAGTAGGACCTTTGGGAATATAGTTGGATCCAATCCATGTAGGTCCTTTTGGCATGGTTATGATAGGTATGGACATTGGCATGCTAGACCAAGAGATCATTACTCAAGTGTGAGAGATTACAGGGTTACAACATTAGTTAATTGATTTGCATAGCACCTTAGACATGAAGGATGATGATATGACTTAGCTATAGATATAGATCACTCAGCTGAAGGAAGAGATAGCCAAGATGGTGTATGTACAAGGCCAACTCACAATAGAGAGAGATTACAATATTAGTGAGTAGGATCAAGCATTGGCCACTGTGGGCAGGCTAAGGTAAGATTGAGATGTGGCTTAGGAGCCATTATAAATGCAGGGTTATTATAGATTATTGGAGAGTGTCTTTGAGAAAAGGATAAGGCATCATATTATAGATGATTCTATGAGTCTACCATACCCAAGGATCAACATACTATCACATTTAAGATCTAGGATTCATAGAGGATAGTGAGTAGTTCTATTTGGTCTTGAACCAAGACTCATGTTATAGGTGCCTTGGGCCAGTCTATTCATCAACCATGACCACTACCACTAGGAACATCAAGCCCACCAGGACCTTCTCTAGCTACAAGTACCATGGACACATAGAGCCAAATTTGATCATAGGCACCTTGGCATTTTGACATTTTGAAATAGTTTTGGCATATGGCATTGTACTCATTATATCAACATACTTATGTATTTTTGAGACACCATCATGATATATATATATATATATATATATATTATGACATTTTAGATACATTGACATTCATTTTTGGGTATTTTGAGGTCGATGTACATGTATATGATATTTCTATGATATATAATATATATATATATATATATATATATATATATATATGATGATGATGATGATGATGATGATGATGATGATGATGACATGCTTATGATCTTATTTATCTCATGTTTAACATAGATTAACATTGATTAGGATTATGGATGTTTAACATTATTGATTTGTATGCTCATGTATGCTAGTTCATGTATTGTTTATGGCATGTTTATGAGATGTAGTTCTATTGGTTATCATTTGATTATGGTGTATGACTCATATGTATACTTTTTTAGAGATGCACGTTTGTATAAACACAATAAATTATTGTTACTATTATTTATTACTCATGGATTCATGCATGACTTTGGGTATTTTGTTGGATTTTGAGGTATCAAAGTACTACCATTACATCGTTAAAATAGACTTCGTGTGTGTGTTTTTACTTTAGTTTGTGATATTATGCATGATAGTTATGGATAACTAAAATGGAAATATATATCCTAGGCATGGAAGACTTAATTTAAGGGTAAATATAAACAACTTATAAATAAGATATGGATAATCAAATCCTAAGTGTAAATTTAACAAATAAATCAAATGTAAGACTAAATATAAAAATTCACAACCTAAGTACATGATACGGATAATCAAGACTTAAGTGTAAATAAAATGTAATAATTTGTAAACACCCTAATTTGGTCAAACAACTACAATTATTATGGTTTTTTTTGCTCTTTCACACAAGGGTCTTTGTGATAGTTATAATCCTTATTTGCATGGTCATATTGAGACTTTTGATCTTTTTTATGTCTTATTTTATCTATTTTTGACACCCCAGTAGTCACAAGTTGCCTTTTTATAGTCCTATGGGCCCCTAGCCTATCATCCTTGAATTTTGCTATGTTTTAAGCCTTGGAAGATTAGCTCCACTTTCAGGATAGTAGTGCCACATGACACTAGTGTCCACTGTTGGAGTTAGTGTCTAATAGGCCCTTTCACCTATATTTGAGTCTTAACCCCTCTATGGCCTTTCTCTTATATTTTTATATCTTTTTCATGACTTGTCATCCAAAAAATAAGGTATTATATTCCAAACAAATATCCTCCCATATAAGGAGCCTCACAAGGCATTTTACATCTAGTGCTTACTATTTTCGCACTTATTTACATAAAATCAATCAATAGTATAACTCAAATACTTTGTATACTATTCATTTTTCACACCTAGACATTTGCATGCTTGATCAAAGAAATTCCTAGGAAAAATTCACTCTAGCATAACATGCAATTTGATGGTGCACATTCCCTAAGGGAGAAATACATGCAATCTTAGACCCCTTGTTAGGTTGTGGAGCTAAAAGCTTCACAGGTATGCAAATGGAAGAGGTTGCTGAGTGTCACAATAACCAACGTCAGTCTAATCAACTGACATCAGTCATATTCAGTGTAAAGAGCAACCAACATTGGTTAGGGGTCGACTGACATCAGTCAGATAGGAACTGACATTGGTCATCTCCAGACAGACAGAGACCGATGTTGGTCATTTGTGCGTTTTAGAACTGGTCTAATTTTAGACGAACAATTAGTTTACATGTAAAGACTAATTTTAGTCTTGAGTCTGCATTTCTAATTATTGTAATTGGGAAGTCTAATTATTGTTTTGTTTGGGATCTATTTAAGAGACCCATGGGGTTGTATTGTAATTAAGGAAAAAGTCAAGGACAAGGAAGAGATCCTTCCGAGTGTAAGATCAGTTGATCTGCAGGTAGCAAGATCAGGGAGATATACATGGTAAGTAAGATCAGTTAGATCTACAGGTGTGTAAGATCAAGGAGATCTACTTGGAGTACTTGGTGGTACTTGGTGGACCGGCATTAGGTAAAGCAACCATTGAGTTGATTGTCACTAACTAGTGGAGGGAACAACTCAGTGTTGAGTTGTGATTGTAATTGATTGAGAGAGAGAGAGCTCTTGAGGGAGAATTACTGTACGCCCAAGAGGTGTGGGAAGAGTGTGATTTCTTCATTGTATTTCCTTCTAGAAGAGTGTTAATACAAGATTGTATTGTCTCTCATATTCTGTGATGTTTTTGAATTCTAGTTACATATTACTTCTGGTTTAATTTCATGTTTAGTTGCTTATACAAAGGTAATCAATTGTGTTCTTAAGGAGTAGGATCCTAACAAGTGGTATCAGAGCTTGGTTCACTAACACCTTAGTTTCAAAGTGTGTTAAGTGTTTGTTGATTACAGGTCACTCACAGGGGTTTCTGTTTGAGTGGGAGTAAAGCAATGGCAGAAGAAAGTATGCTAAGAATGGAGAAATTCAATGGCAAGAATTATCAATTATGGTATTGTGGAAAGAAAGGGCATGTAAAGAAAGATTGTTGGTTGGTAGAAGATCAGCATGAAGGAAATAAAGAAGCAAATGATGCAGGTATTGTTGCACGGGATGCTCTTATATGTTCCTTACATAATTAGAATCTTGGGTTTTAGATTCAGATGCCTCTTTCCATGCAACCCCAAATAGATTATTTTTCCATGATTATGTCCATGGAGACTTTGGAAAGATTTATTTAGGGGTTGGTGAGCCTTGTAAAATTGTTGGCAAAGGGAAAGTGCAGCTGAAATTGCAGAATGGCAACATATGGGTGTTGAAGGATGTCATGCATGTCCCAGTCCTGAAGAGGAGTCTAATTTTTGCAAGAAAGTTGGGTGATGAGGGTTGCATAGTTACTCTCATAGCGGAATCTTGGAAAGTTTCCAAGGGTGCACTTGTATTAGCAAGAGATAAAAAAGTAGGTACACTTTATCTATCTACTTGTATTACTGATTCTCCTTCTGTTTTATCTACTTCAGATGTAGATGCAAAGATGTGGCTCTGTAGGCTTGGTCACATGAGTGAGAAGGGAATGGATGTTCTTAAGTCAAATGGTAAGCTTTCATATTTGAAAAGTATAGATCAAAATTTTTGTAAGCAACAGAAGAAAGTGAGGTTTCTTGAAACTGTCAACAAAGAAGGGAGCTTCTATTGGAGGATCACAGTATTGCATAAAGGGAAAATCTAATGTTTTTGACAAAGTTAAGAATTGGAAAGCCTTGGTTTTTAAGGAGAAGATGATGGACAAAGATCAGCTCAAGAGGCTAAATAATTTTGAGTAGGGTAGTGTTGATTTGGTCAAGTTTATGATCCAAAATGAGCTTGCGGGTAAAAATCATCACTCACAGGAAAACACAGTTATCGACATCGGTCAGGTGAGAATCGATGTCGATCAGGAAAGAACCAATGTCATTCATGTGCAAACCAAAGTCAGTGATGTCAGGCAGGTGGACACCGACATTGGTCAGGGAACTGACATCAGCGATCAGGAGGAATCGACATCGATCGGGTGTAGATCGAGGTCGGCCAGAGGTGACTGAGATCGGTCACTATTAGAATGAATTTTGGGCAGATCGCAAGCTTTCAAGGAGTCTCAAATGCCCATGTGGAGGTCTGAAGGGGTAAGTAAGCCTCAAATTCATTATTCCCCTTCTTTATACTACTTGTTTCTCACTGATGGTGGAAAACTAGGAAGTTTTGAAGAGGCAATGTAGGTAGAATCTAGGAAACAGTGGGAGCATGGCATGAATGAGGAAATTGATTCCTTGGAAGAGGACCAAACGTGGGATTTGGTAGAGTTGCCAGCTAAGATGAAAGCACTAAAAGACGAATGGATTTACAGGTTAAAGAAAGGAGAGAATGGACAGGTGAGACATAAGGCCAGGTTATATGGTCTTGAGCAAGCTGCAGGACAATGGTGTTTAAGGTTTGATAGGTGTATGACAAAGCATGGCTTTAGTCAATGTCAATGTGACCATTGTGTTTATTTTACCAAGTTGGATAATATTAGCTACATTATCCTGTTAATGTATGTAGTGTATATGTTTGTTGCAAGGTCACACATGCAGGAGATTGCTGAGCTAAAGGTAAAATTAGTTTAGAGGTTTGCCATGAAGGATTTGGAAGCAACAAAGAAAATCCTTGGCATGAGTATTTCTAGAGACAGGGAAAGTCACAGGTTGATTTGTCTCCAGAGGATTATGTGAATAAGGTAGTGGAGAGGTTCAATATGCAGGATGCAGAACCGGTTACCACACCTATGGTTGGACAGTTCACAAAACAATGTCCTAAATCACATGATGAGGTTGAGTACATGAGTACTAGACCTGATTTGCCCAAGCAGTGGGAGTTGTCAGCAAGTTTATGGCCAATCTAGTAAAGGAGCACTGAAAAGTAGTTCAGTGGATTCTCAGGTATCTGAGAGGGACCAGCAGTAGGTATTCATGTTATGCAGGGTTAAGCACTTCTCTACATGGGTATGTAGATTTAGATATGGCAGGTTACTTAGATGACAGGAGAAGCGCCATAGGATATGTGTTCACTATTGGTGGAATAATGATTAGCTAGATTTTAGAGTTGCAGAACGTTGTTGCAGTCATAGAGGCTAGCAAGGAAATGATATGGATGACTTGGTTCATGGAAGAGTTGGGAAAGGAGCAAGAGAGTTGCAAATTTTATAGTGATAGTCAAAGAGCAATTCATTTTGCAAAGGATTCAGCCTTTCATTCAAGAACCATACAAATTAGGTACCACTTCATTAGACAGGTATTGGAGGATGGACAGTTGAAGCTGGAAAAGATCTATACGGATAATAACCCTACAGATATGTTAACAAAGCTGAGAACAAAGGAGAAGTTGAATCTTCATTCAAATTTTGTTGGTCTTCAAGATTGAACTTGAAGATGGGATACAAGCTAGAAACAAAATTAGAGGATGTACAGGTATAGGTTCAAGTGCAGTTGTTTATCTCCAAGTGGGATATTATGAGGTTATGGAGCTAAAAGCTTCACAGGTATGCAAATGGAGGAGGTTGCTGAGTGTCACAGTAACCGACGTCGGTCATATTCAGTGTACAGAGCAATCGACATCGGTTAGGGGTCAGTCAACATTGATCAGACAAGAATCGACGTTGGTCATCTCCAGACAGACAAAGACCAATGTCGGTCATCTGTGCATTCCAGAACTGGTCTAATTTTAGATAAATAATCAGTTTGCATGTAAAGACTAATTTTAGTCTTGAGTCTGCATTTCTAATTATTGTAATTGGGAAGTCTAATTATTGTTTGGTTTGGGATCTATTTAAGAGACCCATGGGGCTGTATTGTAGTTAAGGAAAAAGTCAAGGACAAGTCTAATGACAAGGAAGAAATCCTTTCGAGTGTAAGATTAGTTGATCTGCAAGTAGCAAGATCAGGGAGATCTACATGGTAAGTAAGATCACTTAGATCTATAGGTGTGCAAGATCAAGGAGATCTACTTGGAGTACCCGGTGGTACTTGGTGGACTGGTAGTAGGCAAAGCAACCATTGAGTTTATTATCACTAACTGGTGGAGGGAACAACTCAATGTTGAGTTGTGATTGTAATTGATTGAGAGAGAGAGAGCTCTTGAGGGAGAATTACTGTACGCCCAAGAGGTGTGGGAAGAGTGTGATTTCTTCATTGTATTTCCTTCTGGAAGAGTGTTAATACAAGATTGTATTGTCTCTCATATTCTGTGTTGTTTCTAAATTCTAGTTACATATTACTTCTGGTTTAAGTTTGTGTTTAGTTGTTTATACAAAGGTAATCAATTTTGCTCTTAAGGAGTAGGATCCTAACACCCCTAGCATTAGGGTTAATGTAGGTAGCATCTAGGACAATAGGGCTTCTCCTCTAGGTGATTGTAACATCACACAACCTAGTTTTTTCTTTTCTTTTGAATTTAATTAGTTTATTATTTCATGTGTGCAAGTGTTCATTAGGGTTTTTAAGAATAATTAGTGAAAACAGTGACATAAATGAGCTCCTGTATGACACATAATCACCTACAGGGCCTCTAGGAACTCTATTAGCTTCCTTGAAAGTTACAAATAGTCACTACAAAAAAGACACTAGCACCACATGGTTTTATTCTCCTAAAGGGGGGTGTATTGTCCAGAGCTAGATCTCAAAAATAGTCAATAGATGAAAGATTCCTATATGTATGTTCAGCCATATCCAATACTTAGATCTACAAAAAATTCTATGTATATCCAAACAAGTCCTTTCTCATTGTATTTACTATTTTTGGAAAGTTCCATAGAATCAATAATTTATAATTTTATTCCAGATTGGCAACATACCCAACCCTTTAATCTAGCTTAGGATTTACATATTAAAACCCAAAAAGGTTAAAACATTTGGTGAACCCGTCTTACTTCAAATATTTCTTTAAAACCCTAATTTTCCTTAGGGTTTACCTTCTATAAATTTTATACATTAAATTTGTGCTACAAAAATATGTTTTTTTTTTTCGCTCAACCTAGCTAATTTCCTATATAGGTTTTATTTATTTAATTCAATTTAAATATTTGTAACATAACCCTAAATTAAAACCTTATATCCACATGCTAGGTCCCTAAACACACATAACATTAGCGATTAAGATTTCAACAATAATCTCATTTTCTATTACAATATTTGTTCAACAAATTCACATATTGCACACATACTTATGATAGATTATATTCTACCTCTTATGTGTTTATTATTCCTTGTTTACATTCTCTTCTTTGGTAAATTTAAAATTAAAACTAAAAATATTTCTACCCCTCATCCACTTGAGGCAATCTTGAATTTATCTCATGATTATAATAATAAATGGACAAATTTTTAAGATTGTACATTAGAACATGATAATGATTTTATTTATAACGATGATGGTGACTATTGTTATAATGATGGATATGAGGATTATTATGAGCATGGGAATACAAATGAACATGAGGATGCATCAGATACATCATCTTATATTTCCTCTTACTCTTCTTTTACTCCTAAAAATCAAATTAATAGTACAATGCCAAAAGAACCTCTCATTGGTAATTTTTTATTCCATTGTGATCCTAGATTTTCAACTAATTTTGCTAGTTCATTGTTTAAAATAAATCAATATAAGTGCACTACATGAAAATCACTTTTGCATGCTTCAAGTAAAGTATATAAGAGCAATATATATTCTTTACCCTTCTCAATTACATTTCAAAAAGCAAATACAAAGGATATTACACATTTTAGAAATGCACAAACTAAGGTAGATGAAATTAATTTATCACATTCATTCACATTTTAAAGCTCAATGCAATGATTCTTTACCACAAATAGATAATGCCCATGTTTCTAACTCTTATCTTGTATGTCATAATATGCAAAAATGAAAACATGGTTTTTATTTCTCCTTCCCTTCATCCCCAAATAGAAAGTGATAATCATGCTTGCATTTCAAAAATGACTAGTGAAAAATTTCTTTGCATTACGCTTTCACATGATGATACATTTCATGGTATTAAAATTTTTAAATCTTCTCCTTCTACTTCTCTTAATGAGCATGTGGACGATACTTATACTCTTACCTCTTCAAATAAATTAACTTTTGATTTTGATAAACCATGGGATAATGATGATTATTTTGATTATGATGAAGATGACATAGAATATTCAACTTCTACTTCTCTTAACTCACATATTTATCTTATTAAACCAAACAATAGATCACATATCAAAATACACACACACACACACACACTTATATTCTTATGTGCATAATTTATATTCACTAGAGAATAAAATGCCTTCTATTCAACAAGTATGTGATACTTCTTCACAACCTAACAATATCAAAGATACAAATGAATTCCCCTTAACCCCCTTTACTACTGTAGAACCTAGTTCTCAAACAAACTCGAACGAGGGTGATAACTCATTTCCATCTAACTAGGTCCAAGCTATCACACCTCCAAAGGTTATTAAGATCACACTGACCCTTCCTAAACAAGATTTCCAATCTAATATACCAATGGATAAAATAAACATTAAAATTCAAGCATTAAACTAGCCCCTTGATAATGATAATATACCTTCACAAGTGTTAATTTCATTAATGTATGATATGGGTACTTTGAAAAAGCAAGTACATGATCTCAATTTGGAGAATGAAGCATAAAAATCCTAGGTCGATTCCAATGTTATATATAATAATCCTATTCCATGCAAAATCTCAATAATGAAGTTGCCACATAACTTTTAGATACCAGTGTTACCTATATTTTATGGAAAAGGACATCCATATTTACACCTTTAGGCTTATGAGAAAGCCATGGCTCATATTAAAAAAAAAATTAATTTTACTACAAGTATTTCTAAAGTCACTAGAGGACAAAGCACTAGATTGGTTCCACCATATACTCCCTAGTGGATCTTTGCATACATATGAAGAGCTAGATATAGTCTTCCTCAAGAATTAAATATAGAATAAGGGACCTCTAGTCACACATGAGAGGTTACCTTCACTACACTAGGGTGAGACAAAGCCTACATCAAAATGCATTATATGCTCCAAAGCTTATTTACATCAGTTAATTTATCAACCAACATATTTATAAGTGCAATACATCTTTTCTCGAGGTTTAATATCTCATCTTAAGGATAAATTGTTATATCAAAAATATAAATCATTTAGACATAAATGCTCACATCTATATCATTAGAGGCATAGTTGGGATTAGTAATTACATATTCAGAGGTAGATTTGGCTATAGACGCCTCAAAACCTCAATCATCAAATTTGGTAAAAGATCCTACTCCTCTTCTAATTCAAAAACCAATGGAATAGAAACAACCAATAAAAATTCTTAGTAAGGGCAAAGATCCTCTCTACCTAGAATAATCTATATTGAGTAGCACACAGGATATATGCATAAGGGTTATATAGTTTTTAGATAAGGTTGGGCCTCATGACATCTCACTTACACTACTAGATAAGGGGATGATCACACTTCCTTCAACTAATCATCATACACTACACCGTTTGCACCAAGTACCACATAGACATTATTGTCATTTTCACAAGATAAATGGACATTCAAATGACTATTGTTATGTACTTCAAGATTGCATTGACCAAAATGTTATTAGAGGAATCATAAAATTTACACAGGGGGTATCAAGTGCTCATTCTCCATACTCTCTTAGATCACATTCTTTTACGATAGAGTTATCCCAAGATGTTCATTTTAAGGAACCATTAGTTACTCATCGTATGAGCCATATGACTTCTAGGATAAACATTTATCAATAGTCCCCTACATCACAACCTCAATAACAATGGAAACCAGTTCACAAATTTTAGAATACACCTCTAGTGTGTATGCTAATTAATATTTTTGAGAATAATTAAAGACCCAAAGGCATAGCTTTGGTACAATCACTAATCAAAATATTTGGAAATAATTACAAAGTTCAAAATACAACTCCAATACACACACCAATCAAAATATTTGGGAATAATTATCAACCCAAGGGCACAGCTTCAGTTTAACAACTGATAAAGATATATGACAATCATTACAGAGATAAGAACCCAGCCTTAGTTCACACACTAATTAAAATATTTGTAAGAAATCAAATAACTCAGAGTGTAGTTTCAAAGCGTCAACCAATCAAGATTTTTGCATCAAAGTCTACACATTCAAACACCAACAGTACATCATAGGCAACTCCAATTTCATACTCTATGTCTATAGTAACACATCATGAGTAGTATGGTCATTAGTTGTCCATGTCATTCATGTTTAGATAGGACATCTTACCATCACCTGTTATACATGCAAACATATCATGAGATATGAACAAAAAACCATATACCAATACAATAAAAAAACTTAAATATCCTACACATATGCCTAAAAGATTCATACAACATATACAAATCAATTAAATTTACTCCAACCAAACAAAAATTACAAACATCAAAATTTCAAACAATCAAACAAATTTAAATGCATAACAAATTATACAATATAACCAGATCTAGATGTCGATACACATTGCCAAATTAAACAATAACACACACACACACACACACACACACACACACACACACACACACACACACACACACACACACACACACACACACACACATATATATATACACACACATATATACATACATACATACACACACATATGTAACTTAGATCACCATTTCAATACAAATGTGGTGCATCACTCAATGATACGAACATGACTATTGGGATCATCTCCCTCACTCTAACTATCAAACACATTAAAAGTAGAACTATAGGCCCTGTTATCTCTATGAAACCTTGATCTTCAGTTATGCCTACTCTCTCTCTCTCTCTCTCTCTCTCTCTCTCTCTCTCTCTCTCTCTCTCTCTCTCTCTCTCTCTCTCTCTCTCTCTCTCTCTCTCTCTCTCTCTCTCTCTCTCTCTCTCTCTCTCTCTCTCTCTCTCTCTCTCAGTACATGCCCAAATCATCTCTATACTTGGCATACTCCCACTAAAGTCATATGTAGATGTATATTATACAACTACTCACCCGACATAGATCAATTGGAGAGGGCATGGTATGCCTCTATAACTTCACACATAACTCATTTCTTTTGAGTATTGCTCACTTGAATGTCATATTCACTATCATCACCTGATAAAATAAATGGGTATGCACCCCATCTACATTGGTGGCTGGCTTCACCAATCCATCATCCACAACATCATATGCAATATGCCATGTCAACTCATGGAACACAAACTCAATGGTGATATCCCAATACTCATCATCTCCTACACCTACAAGTATCCATACAATTCATAATAATACTATTATATCAAAACACATAATCAAATCTACATGGAACATACAAACAAACTATCTAACTTACCATCCACAGCCCTTAGGGGCTCTACATCTAGTACATCCTTTGTAATAATCCCATCTTTAAAGAACAGAGGTGCCCATCTATGCTTATTCTACTAGGGCATGTAGGCCTCGATCACGCCAACATCATCCACATCTAGTACCTCAATCTTAGGATCATGATCCATCACGGGCATAGTATCTAGCTCAATAATCGATGGCCTCAACTTACTACCTAGCCTTGTAAGAGCTTGAGAACTCCTCAACCACATCATAAGTGTTGAGGGCACATTTTTTATAACACTAAACTATCAGGTAAACCTCTCATACTAAAACCATTCATGTAAATTATCCTAGTAATCATGTATCCAATAGCTAACCTAAATATGCCTCAATTATGTGTTATCCTTAGGCCATCCCTGATAGCCCCTGTGGGGTCTCCAAATGATATCCTCTGCACTTAAAATATCTAGTAACTACCAATAATAAGTAATACTTCTCCTTGGTACATGCCCTATCCTAGTCTATCTATCTATAAATACCTATAGGTGAGCCCATCCATCCCATAGATGTGCCACTGGCCTGCTCACAACTATGTGCTCATATGATCAACAATGTAATAGTGTTGATGCACCAATACCCCCGCCACTCATCTCCTGTGTAAAGTGATACATGTCCTTATATAGATGAGCCATCATGGTATGAACCCAAGAGTACACAATTCCATGATGCTCAATGTCATACACTATCTCATGTATCCTATATGAGATAGAGACACCACTCTCATCCATGGTAATAAATGATGACAACATCATAACTAAAAATTTCCACAATTGTGAAAAATTGGCTATCATAATCATGGTTAACAATATGTCACTCTAACTCCCTAAGTGATGAGTCCCTACCACCATGGTAGAGAAGCACCTAGATGCCTATTGTATAGCTCAAGGACCAGTAGCATCCTATAATACATCTCATTGCCCAGAGATAAATAACCATAGGATCTGATATACATCCTCCAATATCACAGTCTTCTCACCCATATGCAACCAAAATGTACATGTGTCTACATTTCACCTCTCACATAGTGCAGTGATCATATGCTTATCCTAGGGTATAGGCTCCAAGAAAGCAATATAATGCAGGCTTGATCTCTCGAGCACATTTAGCTCAATGTCAGATAAGGGTAAACCCCAATAGTCTCCATCATCTTACCTATACATAACTCTCTCATACAAACATCAACTTGCAAAATTTCAACCAAATCTAACATTAATAAAGAAACACTAAAACCAACAAATAACAAGAATCATAAATCAGTCAAAAATGTTGAGCACTAGATTTGGGGCCTATTGGACACTAGTGCTTCCCAAAGGATAGTAGTGCAAGATAGTAGCACCACACATTGGACAACATTGCCAGTTTTTGGTCACTAGCACCTATAATGGGACACTAGCACCAACTTCTCCAAAAAGGCCAAAAACTAGTCCTTCTCCAATAATATCAATAAAAGAAACAATAAAAATGAGAAAAAATAGAAAACATTTAGGTACTTTACCAAGAAAACCTCTCCCCGACCTGAATTTGTGCCTCAACCTCCTCGTATTGTGATAAACTAGCATCTCATCTCTCTAGCATGTCTCTCTCTCAGACTCAATTTTTTTTGCATTCAAATGATTCAAATAAATTACCAATGATTCAAAATGACCAATTTAATCGACAACTTACCCAATTCCACCCTATTAAAGTTACCCCTGTGCCCCAATTTCACTAATTAATATAACTCTCTTGTTATTTTCATATCTTGATAACTGTAGCTCTGATTTGTGAACCATTTCTTGCACATAAGACTTGATACTGATACAATTTGTCCTATATTGGTAAAACCAATACCCTCATCATTTTCAAACCTTAAAAATTAAAAAATAAATCAAATTACATTAAATAAATAATAGACTAACTACTTATCCAACTACACACTAAATTATCAACTCTGACACAGTTAATACATTATTCAAACCTAATACAACATCACAACTGCCAAGTAAACACAAATATAGTCAATATTTACCACTTTTGGTGACATATCCTCATCATAGTCTCGGATCTCTCACCAAAATGTGGGGTGAAATATGCATAGATTGCTTCAGACATAGAGTTACATTTATATTTTTAGACACACAGGTCTACACAGGTTTACATAGATAGTCAGATACACAACTTATTCAGATATACAAACACATGAGTCTATATAGTTTACATAGGCATTCAAATGAATAGCTTATTTAGATATACAAATGCACATGTCTACATAAGTTTTCATTAATTTTTAGATAAATAGACATATAGGTCTAAATAGGTTTACACAGACATTCAGATGTGTAGCTTATTTAGATATACAGACACATAGGTATACATAGGTTTACATGGGCATTCAGAGTCATAGATATTAAAATATACAAACACACATGTCTACACAAGTTACATAGGCTTCTAGAGTCATATATTTTCAAAGATACATACACACAGGTCTACACAGGTTTACATATGAATCTAGAGTCATAGATTTTTAGATTTATAGATGCACAGGTCTACATTGATTTACACAAGCATCTAGAGTCATATATTTTTAGAGTATTTAGATGTACACCTTATGTAGATATATAATTTTGACATAGGTATAATAGTTCATTTAGATATTTATATACATAGCTACATTGTGCAGATATCAAGATTAGGGGGCATGATATAGAGCACATATTATTGATCCCTATTTTTAGATTTATCAGGTTACACTAGTATCATCATTAGTATCATCACCAAGTTTTCCCTAGTTTGGGTCACAAATTCATTTGCAGTGGTTGATCCATATCATTACACCTTCAATTTACATTACTCAAGTTCAAAATGGGGGGGGGGGGAAAGCGAACCTTGTTTCTTCACACCTTAATTTTACATTATTTAGATTCAAATTGGGGGCAAGCAATCCTTATTTTGCCAAAACTTCAGTTTACATACTCAGATTCAGAGTGGGGGCAAGCAAGCCTTATTTCTCCACAACTTCAGTTTAGATTAATCACATTCAAAGTGGGGGAAAGCAAGCCTCATTTCTCCATGCATTCAGTTTACACACTCAATTTTAGTACATGGGCATTTACATCATATGTTTCCTTTCACATGTTACACTCCAATACTCATTCACTTCTCTATCCAAGAAGTGGGACAAATATAGATTATATTCACAAGTTGTAGGTAAGTGCAGGTATGCATTTCTATTTTATTTTACTCTAGTACTTCCATTTCATACTAGAATAAAAGGGGAGTAAATTTAAACACTCTAATTTTTTCAAGCAACCACAAGTACTATGACTTTTGTTGCTCTTTCACATAAGGGTTTTTGTGATGGTTATAGTCCTTGTTCACATGGCCATCTTGAGTTTTTTTTATCTTTCTTATGTCTTATTCTCACTATTTTTGACACCCTTATCAGTCACAGGTCACCTTTTTCCAATCCTAGCGGGGCCTAGCCTATCATCCCTAAATTTTACTCTATTCTAAGCCTAAGACATTAGCACCACTTTAAGGATAATATCATGACATGGAGCTAGTGTCCATTGTTGGCTTCATTGTCCGATGGGCCCTTTCACCTATGTTTGAGTCCTAACCCCTCTATGACCCTTATCTTATATTTTTTATATCTTTTTCATGACTTGCAGGCCAAAAAACAAGGTATTATATTCCAAATGAATATCTTCCTATATAAGGAGCCTCACAAGGAATTTTACATCTAGCATTTACTATTTTGGCACTTATTTACATAAAATCAACGAATAGTACAACTCAAATACTCTACATACTACTCAGATTTCACACTTAAAAATTTGCATGCTTGATCAAATAAGGGCTAGGCAAAATTCATTCTAGCATACCATGTAATTTGATGATGCACATTCCCTAAGGGAGAACTACATATGATCTGAGACCCCTAGCATTAGGATTAATGTAGGCAGCAGTCAAGACAACATGGGTTCTACTTTGCATGATCGTAACATCCCACAACCCAGTTTTTCCTTTCCTTTTACATTTGATTAGTTCATTATTTCATGTGTGTAGGTGTTCATTAGGGTTTTGAAGAAGAATCGGTCAAAATAGTGACACACAAGCTCCTATGTGACACAAAATCACCTATAGAACCTCCAGGAACTCCCACAACTTCCATGAAAGTTACAAACAATCATTACAGAAAGGTCACTGGCACTAGAATTGGATATTAGTGCCATATGGCACTACTATCCAAAAGGGCCGCTACTATATAGAGCTAGATCTCAAAAAATTATCAATAGATGAAAGATTCCTCTATGTCTATGCAGTTATCTCCAATCTTGAATCTACAACAAAACTCTATGTATATCCAGATAAGTCCCATTTCTCTTTGTATTCACTATTTTTGGAAATTTCCATATAATCAATAATTTTCAATAGTATTCCAAATTAGAAACAAACCTAACCCTTTAATTTAGCTTAGGATTTACATAGTAAAACCCAAAAAGGTTAAAACATAATCTTATGGCAACTGAAAAATAAACAAAGACAAAAAAGATAAATAAAAACAAAATAAAGAAATAGAATGAAACAAATAAAAATAGATAGATAAAAGCAAACAAACAAATACAAACAAATGGAACAAATAAATACACATAAACAACAAAATACAAACAAACTATACAAATGAAAACTAATAAACCAATAACACCAATAAAAAAACAAAGTGTACAAATAAAATAACAAACAAGGCTATAAACACACAATAAGACTAAAAACAACACACATTAATAAAAAATAAAACACGAATAAAAAATTAAAAAACACCAATAAACAAAACGCTAACAAACAAACAAAATAAAATGCAAATAAACACAAACAAAATAACAATAAACAAACAAAACATCAATAAATAAAAATAAACAAACAAATAAATAGTATAAACAAGACAATAAATAAAACAAACAAAGAGAGATAAAATTAAAAAACTAATAAATAAAACAAATAAAGCTTTGCAATCAAACAAAGTAAACAAAATAATCAAAACAACTAAACAATCCAAAGCAAATAAAAGTGCAGTAAATAAACTACTCTAAACACATAAAAATAAACTAACTAAGCTAAACAAATAGTAATACACCAACAAGGGTTAATCATAATGTTAGTACAAATAGAAAACAAATTATTCGTGTATGTGTAATAGATGTGTTACTCTTGGTGATAGGGTAACCCCTAAGTTAAGTATCAAAGACACATGTGTAATCATATAAAATGTCCAAATTGGTAGTTTGAGTGTGGCTTGTGACACCCTATCCATAGGTCCTTCTTGCATGCTCTTATGACCCTTCTAGACACCTTTTTGCTCATTGCCAGTCATCCCAAACCTTCTGGACCCTGATTTTAGCTCAGCTAGACCATATTTCCTAGGCCAATCCTATCCCCCCAAGTCTTGATCCTGTAGGATAGGAGTGCCATACTTGGAATACAACACTGGACCCTAAGATGTCCCATTTTTGGTGCTCTTATCCCTTTACAATTTGAGCCTCAACGGTCATTTTCATCTAATTCCCATCCTTCATTATGTCAGCCTAGCATGAATACATTTAACCCATGACCAATAGTTCCCTATAAAAGCTTATTCAAAGTTCATTTACAAGGGAGGTGACAAATCTTAAAAAGCAAGCAAGAATACAAATAAAGCACTAAGGCAAACTTCCCTATTCTCTACATGCAGTCACCCAACACAACTGTAAATACATTCAACCCTCATACCAGTTCCTAGCCACCTCAACCACTCTTAATTTGGCATTTTTTCATCTACATTACACTATTGCAAAAAACACACTAGGTGGGAGAACTGCATATGGTTTGATCCATCTTCATAGTATTGGTATGTAGGCAGCATGACCACACAAGGGGTGTGGATTACATGTTCAGTGCATATCACACACTAACCCCCCCCCTCCATTTATATAAGTAATTCAAATCTCATTTTATCAAGCATGATGGATGGTTAGGGTTTGAAGATTAAATCATCTCTATAGTGAGCTCCGTCAACATTTAGTACTCAAGATTTCATAGGTAGGCTAACACAGGAACAATGCAAAGAACCTAGAAATTTTAGGTCTCTATGACTAGTTTGGATAATAGCGGTAGGAGTGGACAATAATGTCAAACCCCAAAGTGTCTTATTTTCAGTGGTTTTATCCTTTCGCCAAATGAAAGCCAGATTCTGATTTGTGACACTGTCCCAGTCCTGCATATCTAGTTTCAGTCTTTTATCAGCCATCTCAGCCTGTTTCAAGATGAGTTATATTTTTTCATTATTAATTGTTATTTCTAAGAAGGTAAAAATATAGATAAATTATACAAATCAAGATTGTAATTATTGCAATATTCTTTACTGATTTATTGATCCAGACTTTTCACTAAAATAGGAATAAAAATCCATTATTTCCAAAATAGTTAAATCATTTTGGTGAACTCGACTTACTTCGTTTATGCACAAAAAACCTTAAAACCCCTAGGGAAAATTCCTTATTGATTTTAGAAATATTCTTCTGATTTTTCTTACATATATAAATCTAAATTTCACATTTAATTTTTAAAATTTACCATAGTAATTTTTAAAATCATTTCTTGCAAACCCTAGTTGCTTATAATAGGTCCCAATATTTTCAAACCCTAGCCTAAGATTTTAAGATTAAAATTCTGATTTTTGCACATTGTGTTGAATATTCTAATTTTATTAATCATGATTTACTTATGCAATGTTTTCTAGTTTCTCTTGCATGATTGTTTCCTTTCATTTGGCATGAATTTGAAAATGACATAAATACATGTGTACATGCTATTTTAAGACCAATTAAAATATATGTCATATTTCATTACTTATTTAACATGTTATCTCTCTATTATGTATAATTCAATTAAGAATAAAATCCTTACATACTTAGAGAATTCATTACATAAGCTAACAACCACCTATCAAGTTTTAATGTCATATCTTATGCACAAGAAAGAATTTCCTTCTCCTCCTCTCCCCTAAGAGGGTGATAACTACTTTCCCTCTCACTAGGTACATGCTATTACCCCTTCAAAATGTGAGGTATCCTATATTATTGTTCCTAATGCATAGATTCAGCTTATAACTTCTTCAAACCCTCTTCAACATATGTGCTTACATGTTCAATCAGAAGCAACTAGGGCTTGCACTTGTGAGACTCTGAGAAATCAAATCACTAGTATGAGCAAGTTAATTTTAGATTTACAAATGCAAAATTAGATAGTACATAAAAATATTGCAACATTAGAAAATTATATTATTGTACAAAAGCCTCAAAGGCACCCTAGTGCCAATCATGTATATGAACCTTCACCTAGTCAATTGGTTGCAAGCAATGTTACATATCAAAACAAGAAATCACAACAAAGTAACTCGACAACTAGTAATTCAAAAAACATTCAAAGATTAAATAAGAGTTCAAGTGAGGTACTAAGGGAAATTATTAAATCTAAGTTGATCAAACTACCTCTTCTACATCTAGTGAGGAGATCCAGATATTATTGTGCATATCATAGAATGCATGGGCATCACACAAATTTATGTTTGGCATTAAAAAAACATATACAATAGATAATTGCTAATGAGGATCCTATACAAAGTAAAATAGTCAAACAATCCACAATAACATAGGAACACATTCACAAAGGGTCAAATTCAAAAACAGTACAAAAGTGGTTACCAAAGCATAACTCATAACAATAAAGGGATCAAAAAGTAAAATCAGAACAAGAAACAATACCACAAGCATAGGTAAAGCACAAGATGCAAATCTACTTCTCCAAAATGAGGCTCAACTTTCAAAGCAGTATGGGTTTTGTTAAAAATATCTACAATAGTGTGATTATCAAGGTTAATAATTGAGCAAACATGCTCAAAGCATCACTACTTCTATTCTAGCAGTTGATAATGTTTGTCACCAAGGTTTGGGATTTATTAAACATCTTAAGGCAAATCATTCACATACACAATTTATCAAAGGAAAAGATCTAGATACAACAAAAGTCAACACTAGCATTCCATTGGTTCAAAATCAAGATGATAATGATGAGTGGAATAATATAGATTATTATTATTTTTGAGATACTGATAATGAATCCAAATATTTAGAGTTGTATTCATATCCATTCCCTTGTGCTTCATAATCATGTATGATTCCTTTGTTTGATACATGACAACATGATGGCTTTTACTTTCAATTTTAGATTGGGTAGTTGGTATAACTTTTAGATAAAAATCCCTGTTACAGATACCTGTGATTGGGGGTAATGTGCATGGCACATTTACCTTATTTTCTTTCTAATTCATTGTATTACCTAGGTATTCTCAAAAATTCCATGCCTTATTCCATCTACAGATGGTTGGAAACATTTCGGAGTGGCTTTCATATAAGCCTAGTTCTCAGTTTCAGAGTAGCTTTCATACAAGCCTAATCTCCACCTTTTAGAGTGGCCAAGATTGGCCTAGTTCTCATCACACATTCGACTATCCATGCCACATTGTCAGATTATAGAACATTCATGGGCTTCAAGAGCTATCTAATACGACACATATTCATAATGATATTCATTTATAGCTTCACTTAGTGGGCAATGATAGATCCAAAGAACTAGTTAGCCTTTGTATTCTTGAGCCACCTACTCAGAGTGATTGGACACATAGTCCAAACATCGATTAACACATGCATGATTGCATAGCTTCACTTAGTGGGTGATGATGGAGCCAAAGGGCTAACCTTTGTATTTTTGAGCCACTCTCTAAGAATTGATCACTTAGCTTTGTTTGTGATATTGTGCTTGGTTCAACACATACCCAACATCACAACAAGTTTTGTATTAGTTTTTATACCTAATGAGGTGTATTCTTTCCTTTCTCTTCCTCTCTCTTTTACCTAGATTTTATACATTATTATTTTAGACATAACATGTTTAGTAAGAACTGATTTACTCTTTATTTTCTCTTACATATTCATGCTTCATGATGTGATCTCTCTACACACACTCAAAATCACACATCTTCATGGGCTTCACCCTTACAAGTAAGTTTATGTACATTTTCTACTTTTCCTTTATCCTAGTATTTCACTTTGTTGCATCACTAGAATAAAGGGAGGGCAAATGTAGTCATATAAGATATCTAAATTGGTAGTTTGAGTGTAGCTTGTGACACCCTATCCATAGGTCCTTCTTGCATGTTTTGGTGACCTTTCTAGACACCTTTTTGCTCATTGTCAGTCATCTCAAACCTTTTGGACCTTGATTTCAACTCAGCCAGAACATATTTCCCAAGCCAATCCTATCCCCCCAGGTCTCGAGCCTGTAAGACAAGATTTCTCCCATCCCTTTGCAATTTAAGCCTCAACAGTCATTTTCATTTGATTTCTATCCTTCATTATGTCATCCTAGTGTAAATACATTTAACCCATGACCAATAGTTCCCTATAAAATCCTATCCAAATTTCATTTAAAAGGGAGGTAACAAATCTTACAAACCAAGAAAGAATACAAACAAATCACTAAGGAAAACTTCCTTATTCTTTGTATACAATCACCTAACATAGTTACAAACACACCCAAACCCTCATACCAATCCCTATCCACCTTAAGCACTCTCAATTTGACATTTTTTCATCTGCATTACAATATTTCAAAAATCACACTAGGTGGGAGAACTACATATGGCCTGATCCCTCTTTAGAGTATTGGTATGTAGGTAACATGACCACACAAGGGGTATGGACTACACATTTAGTATATATTATGCACTAACCCCCCCATTTATCTAAGTGATTCAAATCATGTTTTATCAAGCATGATGGAGTGTTAGTGTTTGAAGATTAAATCATCTCTATAGTGAGATTCATCAAAATTCAACACTCAATATTTCATAGGTAGGCTCACATAATAATACCACAAAGAACCCAGAAAATCTAGGTCTCTATGACTAGTCTAGATAACAACAATAGGAGTGGACAACAACACCAGACCCCAAAGTGTATTGTTTTTTACGGTCCTGTCCTTTCATCGAATGAAAGCTAGATTCTAATTTATGACACTTTCCTAGTTCTCACAGCTAGTTTTAGACCTTGTATCAACCATCTCAACCTATTTCAAGATAAGTTATATTTTCTCCTTATTAATTATTATTTTTAGGAAGGTAAAAAAGATAAATAAATTATACAAATCAGGACTATAATTATGGAAATATTCTTTACTAATTTATTAATCCATACCTTTAGATAAAATAAAAATAAAACTCTATTATTCCCAAAATAGTTAAATCAATAGGTAAAACAACATAGAAACAAAAGATATAAGGTTGCACCTATGCTATAGGGAAATGATGACATGAATAGAAAATAACAAATATTACCCTTGGGTCATAGGAGACTAGGAAACAAACAAGACGGTCAAAATAACATTTCTCCTAGGCTATAGGAGACAATGAAAGAAAACAAACAAAATGGGGGGAATAGATTAAAAGGAAGGGGTAGTTAAGTTGACTCCATATGCACTAGGAAAGTGGATGTTGTCTACATAGTTCCATGGACATAAGATCCAAATGTGAACTTTAGGCCAAATTTACTTCTCCTAGAATATGGGATAGAAAAAAATGAATGATAAAAAAAACATGATTGACTTGTAGGGAAAAATAGGAATGATCTCAAAAAATGGTGAGTGCGTAAGAAAAGAGGAGATGATATTTCATAGTCATAAAAATGTCAACACAAATAAATCATGAAAGTGTGAGAGTATGGTTTATGATGAAACCATACTAAAAGTCAAGACATGAGTATCCACAAATGAACTGAATTGGTAATTCACAATGTCTACTACATTTAAGGTTTGGAATGAGAATGAGCTCATAAAATGATGAGAGAGTAGTCAAAGGTTACTCAAAAAATGGTGAGAGTGTTCAAAAATAAAAGGCTCAAAAAATGGAGAAAGTGTAAGAAAATCCAAGTGATCATTAATGTATCAAAGTCAAATACATAATACTCACAAAATAACAAGAGTGTCTAGCTAAGGCCAATAAGGATGGGGAAACTAAATGACAAGTGGTTACTCATGAGATAGTTATGAGTCCCATAATCCTTAAGGTAAAGAAATGGTAAAAAAAAAAAGGATTGTGTAGCCGAGCTAACCTAAGATACCCCATGTATCTAAGTGTTGCCTATATAGTCTGTATGGGCCTTAGATCTATGTAGTTCTCCAAGAAATGAGAGGAAAAATACCAAGGTAGATTAGAAATAAATTGAATAGACAAGATGGCCCATCCTAGAAAATATTGATGGCTTTATATCTCGCATAGAAATTATAAGCCAATTTTCATGATTTTAGGATTTTTAGGATTTTCTTAGGTCATTTACAAATGTTTAGGGGTTTTTGAAATTGTTTCAAATGTTTTTAAAATTTTCTAGGCATATCAAATCGATTAAGAATTATGAAACATAGAATGATCCAACTCATAAAATGGTGAGAGCATTCAAATCTTAAAATGTTTGAAAAAAAGTGAAAGCATTGTTTAGTTTGCTCACAAAATGATGGGAGCATGGCAAAGGGGTGACTGAGCTGACCTCAACATAAATTGAGTGTTTTATACATAGTCATGTAGGACCTCAAATCACTATAGTTATACATTTAGAAAAGGCATCTGATTAAGTGTCAGTAAGTTTAAGTAGAGGCAAATGGTAACAGTAATGTCAAAGTGATGTGGCAATGCATGGTGAATATGTTTTTCCTAATTTTTTGATAGGTGGTTATAATTAAGAAACAATGGCAAATGGTTAGTGTTATAATTTGTCCATAGGTGTTTATAATTAGTATCATGAGGTAGAAACATAACAACAAATGAAGGATGCAATTTCTAGGACCACTATCATACCACTTTCATATATTGTCATTCAAACATTTGATTTTGAAACAACTACCAGAACAAGATCTATCATCAACCACTAAATGTGCCTAAAATAAAAATGAATTAGAACCAAGGCCAAACATGATAGATGGAGTTAGGCAAAAACAATTGGCTAGTGAAGAGTTAAGTGTTAAGCACATAATACACTGAGGGGGGTGAATCAGTGTATAATAAAACTTTAACTTTCAAAAATTAATGTTCACAAAGAAAGCATTCACACAAGATCTAATAATTAAGCAACATAAGATTTACTTGGAAAACCCTCTCCCAATAAAAACCACAAAGCAAAGTTGCTTGGACACACCATCTAAATCTAGTCATAAAATAATAATCCTTCTACAAAATTTCATAGGCACCAACCTACTTGGAGACACCAATCCCCACTGCCAACCACTGACTTAGCAAGAGACACCAGTCTCTTTGGTCTGAGGCACCAACCTATACTGAAATAATATTCCACCTTACTATTGTTGCTTCATCAATGAATGATGGTAAATTCAATCTCTTCTTCTTATCCACAAAAATCTATTTATGCTTGAATGATGGAAATAATTATTTCTCACATCTTTTCCAATCTGCTATCCACCTTATATAACCTCCAAAGGCTCTTAAAAAAGGATTCATCCCATCAAAGAGGCACCCTTTCATCAAAAGGTGTGAATTTAATTAAATTTTAATTAATTCACTAAGTGGGGCAATTTCCTCAAGGCAGCCATATATCAATTGGGTCATCCCAACAATGATAGGCTTTAATGCATGTCTTAAGAGGGATCATTTTAGACTTAAACAATCTTCCTTGAGCACATATTTAAAACCTCTTTAATGTTGGTCCCTTCATCATGAAGCATTATTGTAAATTAAATATAATTCTATTGCATTAATTACACTTTTGTTGGCAATTCTATTGACTTGTGTTACATTAATTATAATGCCTTTGACATCGATGACAATATTATAACAATCTCCCCCTTTGTCATTGATGACAAACCTATAGAAAAATAGTACATGAACTACCCCTTATTGTAGTTCTCCTCTTTTATTCCCCCTTTCTTTAATTCTCCGCTTTGACATCAATGGCAAAGAGACATATAACATAATCACAATGTATATCACCAAAATATCCATGGAGATAAATAATGCAATGATTAGCTCCCCCTAAATCCATGATTCTCTTGATAGATTTAATGACTAGATGAAGAATGGATCACTCCCTATTTCTGCCTTAGAAACTCAAAAGTTTATTTTGGGAGGGGCTTCATTAAGATATCTACTATCTTTTCCTTTATGGTAATGTAATCCATATTTACTTGTTGATCTTCAACTTGTTCTCTTAATAAGTGATACTTGATTGGAATGTGTTTTGTTCTAAAGTACTTAACTGGATTCTTCAAAATGTTTGTTGCATTAATGTTATCATAGAGTATTGATATTGGATTTTCAAATTCTATCTTAAAATCTTTCAACTCCTACTTCATCAAAAGGAATTGTGTACAACAAGACATTGTTGCTATGTATTCTACTTCAGTTATAGATAAAGAAATAGAAGGTTGCATTTTTCTTAGCCATGACACTAGATTTTTACCACAAAAGAATCTAGTGTGAAATATTCACCTCTTGGATACCACAAGCCATAATCTAAAGTGATTTTTAGATATTTTAATATCCTTTTGATTGCTTGCATGTGTGTTTCTTTTGGGGTTGATTGAAAACATGTTACCAAGCCTACAACTTGCATGATATCTAGCCTTAATGTTGTGGACTATAACAAGTTGCCAATCATGGATCTATAAAGCATCTAATTTTCTTTAGGAGATTCATCATCTTTACTTAACTTTCATCCTATAACTATGGGTGTGCTAACAGGTGTGCAATCTTCCATTATGAACTTCTTCAACATCTATTTAATACACTTGGTTTGGGAGATAAATATTCCTTTGTTAGATTGAGAAAATTGTAAACTGAGAAAGAATGACAACTCACCCAACATGGACATTTCAAATGCCTTTTGCATTTGTTTTGAAAATTCTTAGGACATTCAACAAATCCTATTTTGAAACCTTGTTCTTATAGATATTTATCAAGCCTTGAATACCAGGCTCTAGGGACTTGCTTTAGCCCTTATAGTGCCTTCTTCAATCTGCACACATAGTCCTTATTTTCTTTTAGAAAGAAATCTTCTAGTTTTTTAATATATACTTCTTCCCTTAACTTTCCATTTATAAAAGTAGATTTCACATCCATTTAATAAAATTTGAAGTTCTTAAAACCAGCATATGATTTGTTATTTTTGGAGAATAATGGAGTTTTATTCATATTTAACAAATAGGTCTGAGTAGGAGAAATCATTAAATAATAATCCTAATTAAAGCTACTAATTGGTGAAATTAAATTATAATTAGACCTTTTCTAAAAATAGCAGTGAGAGAGAAAATTAAACTTAGCTTGTTATAGACTGTTTTGATTGAGACAGAGTCTAGAATTTTTTATGCAAGACTGGGACACTATCACAAATAGGATCCTAGACTTCATTTTATGAATTAGACAATAGTGCCATAACTAGACACCCTAGGCTCTGGCACTATAGTCCTTCTTTAATGTTATTGTCTTGGGGATTTAAGCTTTTTAGGTTTTATTCGCCTACTCAATGTGAGCCTGTGTACTAATTTTTAGGTCCTCGTTGTCAACAAAGCTCCCTGTAGAGATGATTCTTCATGTACTTGTATCTTCTATGCAATTGAAATAAACTTTGGCAAATTTATAAAAGGGGTTAGTGTGTGTAATATGTATTGGATGTACTTCACACCCTATGTGTGGGCATGTTGCCTACATACCAATACTCTGAAGAGGAATCAAGCCATATGTAGTTCTCCCTTTAAGAGTGTTTGGTGTAATAGTGAATAAAATACAATAAATACTAAAACTAGGTATGCTTGAGATGACTAAGGACTAGTATAAAGACTTGAATTAGATTGAAAGTGTATAGGTTGGTTGTATGCAGAGAATAGGGAAAATTTATTGAGTGGTCTTACTTGTATTCTTGATTGCTTGAATGATATTGTCAACCCTTTGCAAATGATATTTGAGTGGAAGTTTATAGGGATCTATTGGTCATGGGTTATATGAAACTAGACTAGGTCAACATAATGAATAAGAGGAATCAGGGAAAATGGTAATCTAGGCTTGAAATGTGATTAGACAGGAGCACTAAAAAGTGGACACCCTAGGGTCTAGTGCTAGAGTCTAACTTTGGTGTTATTGTCCTGAGCAGATGAGACCTAAGGGAATGGGTTAGTCATGAAGAGAGGGTCTTGGCTTAGTTGGGGTCAGTTTGGAAGGCCACGGATGACTGAGAATTAGTGAAAGTAAGCCTAAGAGGGTCATGAGAGAAAGCAAGAGGGACCTTAATATTGGGTGTCTTTAGCCTTTCTCAAGTTACCAATTTTTGCATTTTATATGATTACAGTTTAATATATACTTCTTCCCCTAGCTTTCCATGTAGAAAAGTAGATTTCAAATTCATTTAATAAAATTTGAAGTTCTTAAAACTAGCATTTGCCAAAAGCATTATAATAGCTTCTAATCTCATAATAGGGGCAAAGGTTTGTTCAAAATCAATACCTTCCACTTGAGCATACCCCTTGCAAACCAACCTTGATTTATTTCATGTTACTTGACCATCTTCATTTAGCTTATTCCTAAACACCCACTTAATACCAATTACACTCTTATCTTTTGGTCGAGGAATGAGTTCCAATGTCTCATTATTTCCAATTTGATTCAATTATTCTTCCATAGCATCAATCCAATGCTTGTCATTGCTAGCTTCTACAAAAACATTGGGCTCTATTTTGGATAACAAGGAGAAGTTTACTTTCTTAGGTGCACTCACAAACCTTCTTCTAGTTTGTACCCCAACATCAATATCACCAATAATTTGACTTTCAGAATGATGTTTTTGAACAAATCGAGATGGTGCCTTTGTATCTTCCTATTCTTAATTTTCTACTACTTCTTGTTCTTGTTTGAAGTCTAGTTCCTCTGAATGATCATTTGTTTGTGCACTTACTTTTTGAGTCCTTGTGGCACTTTCTACGTGTCAGGATCTTGCTCCTCAATTAGAGCACATATGATTACCTCTTGTATTAGCAACTAAACATGGAATTTAACCAGAAGTAATAAGTAACTAGAAATATAAAACAATACAGGAATATGAGAGACAATACACAATTTTATTAATAATCATTACAAAGGAAATACAATAAAGAGATCACACTCTTCTTCCACCTCTGTGAGGCTTCCTCCTCAAGGGCTCCAAGTAATCTTCCCACCTAAGTAATCTTCTCTCATAGGTCACAACTAAAAACTAACATAAGCTATTGTTCACCTCATTGTACATCCAGTACAATCGAGTATGAACCGGTACTCCAAGTAGATCTCACCATGATCCTGCTCCTGATGTATTGCTGTCACCTTGATCTTGCTCCCGCACCGATCCTATTCTGACCCTCACATACACACATCCCTGCAGACCAACTTGATCTTACTTATCACATGTAGATCTCCTCCATGATCCTGCAACACCCTGCATATCAAACTTGATCTTACATACATGGGGAATCCTACTTGATTCCACCATGGGAAGAATTCTCCAAGCTCTACACTTGGGTTCTACAAGTTCTACATAGTTCTTCACTTAACAATACAGCCCATGAGTCTATTATATAGATCTCATGCATACACTAATTTAGACGGGCAGCTCAAAGACTCAAACTGGTCTTTAACATGCAAACTCTTCATTCACTTAACTGAATGTTCATCAACAGCAGTTCTGACCACCACAGGCGACCGACGTCGGTCCCTACCTGACTAGAGGTGACCGACGCCAGCTGATCTCCTATCGATGCTAGTTTCCCTTGCACTGTCCCCTGACCGATGTCAGTTTTGGCCTGCCGACGCTGGCGACTTTCATGCTCCAAAAACCTCCCTGTTTGCCTTAGGTGAAGCTTTTAGCTCCACACCCTAACAATCTCCCACTTGGAGATAAAGAGCTGCACCTGTACCCATACCAGTACTCTATCTAATCTGCATCCTGGCTTGTATTCCTCTTCAAGCTCCCACTTGAAGACAACCCACCACACTCCTTGTGGTGTTAATCCTGTGCCTAAATTTCTTCATCCTCAACTTACCTTCTTCTGCCATTACTATACTCCCACTCAAACAGCAACCCCTGTGAGTAACCTGTAATCAACAACACTTAACAGATCTGGGCCATCTGTTAGTCAAACTCGCTCTGAGAATATCCAACCTGGCTCTGATACCATTTGTCAGGATCTTGCTCCTCAATTAGAGCACATATGATTACCTCTTATATTAGCAACTAAACATGGAATTTAACCAGAAGTAATAAGTAACTAAAAATATGAAACAACACAGGAATATGAGAGATAATACACAATTTTATTAATAATCATTACAAAGGAAATTACAATAAAGAGATCACACTCTTCTTCCACCTCTGTGAGGCTTCCTCCTCAAGGGCTCCAAGTAATCTTCCCACCTGAGTAATCTTCTCTCATAGGTCACAACTAACAACTAACACAAGCTGTTGTTCACCTCATTGTACATCTAGTACAACCAAGTACGAACTGGTACTCCAAGTAGATCTCACCATGATCCTACTCCTGATGTATTGTTGTCACCTTGATCTTGCTCCCCCGTCAATCCTGTTCTGACCCTCACATACACACATCCCTGCAGACCAACCTGATCTTACTTATCACATGTAGATCTCCTCCATGATCCTGCAACACCCTGCATATCAAACCTGAGCTTACATACATGGGGAATCCTACTTGATTCCACCATGGGAAGAACTCTCCAAGTGCCTTTGTATCTTCCTATTCTTATTTTTCTACTACTTCTTGTTCTTGTTTGAAGTCTAGTTCCTTTGAATGATCATTTGTTTGTGCACTTACTTTTTGAGTCCTTGTGGCACTTTCTACGATTGTTTGTAGCCTTTTATTATAACATATATAAGAGGAATATCCAAGAAAAATATCTTCATCATCTCATGAGTCAAACTTTCCCAAGTATTCTTCATCTCTCTTAATGAAGTAGTTGCTCTCGAACACTTTAAAATATTTGACCAATCTTGGTATACCCTTCCATAACTCACAAGGGGTTTTTCTATTATTTAGTCTCATTTGTCCTCTATTCAAAATTTATACTACAGTGCTAACCACTTTCCTCCAAAACCTATCTAATAGCTTAGATTCATTTAACATCATTCTAACCATTTCTTGAACAGTTTGATTCTTTCTTTCTACAACTCCATTTTGTTGTGGAGTCCTTACAGCTGAAAAATGCCTTTTTATTCCATTTTTCTCATAAAAATAATTGAATTCATTTGAGATGAACTCACCTCCTCAATCTGATCTCAAGCACTTGATCTTGAAATTTGTTTCATTTTCAACCAAAGCTTTAAACTTATTGAATGCCTCATATTTTTATTTTAAAAAGGCAACCCATGTCATTATGGAATAATCATCAATGATAAACATAAAGTATCTCTCACCTTGTATGATTTATGTTTTTTTAGGCCCACATAGGTTTTTATGAATCAGTTCCAATGGCTTGGTGGTCAAGTACTCCTTTGACCTGAAACTCACTCTTGTATGGTTTCCATGTCGACACTACTTGTAAAGAATGTTTTATGGTTTTGTAATCTTTAGCATATATCTTATGGATTGCCTAGTACTAATTTTCAATAAATTATCAAAGTTCATATGGCCCATCCTTCTATTTCATAGCCAAATTTCATCAATTTGACTCATGTAGCATTTCTCTCCCTTAACTTCACTGAGTATGTACAAGTTTTTAATTGTTTTATTTGCATTTGTAACTAATTTTTTTGTGCATGTTTTATTAATAACACAACCTTGAGCATAAAACATGAGAATGTCTCCTTGATCACACATTTGACTAAAACTTAGAAGGTTTTGCTTCAAGCCTTCAACATACAATACATTTTTTATTTTATTATTCCATTATCAAGGCTAAGGGTGCCTTTTATAGCTATTCTCATCGTAGCATTATCTCCAAATTTTACCGTGCCTTCACACATTTCCTTCAAGAAGATAAATTTTGTCTTGTCCCCAGTCATGTAACTTGAGCATCCACTGTCAAATACCATTTCTTCCATTCATTTTGTACATGAAAATTTATTTGTACAAGTATATGTTACTCCTTGTCACGATTAAATTCATCTTGCTTTTGTTTCCATATTTTTGTAGGTTCTCTTTTCTTTACCATATGAGCATTCACATTCTTATTCTATCTAGGGGGTTATACAACAACACTTATACAAAACCGTGTTATATGTCTATACTTATTATAATTATAACATACAATGTTATTCTCTTTGTAATTCAATAATGTGGAAAATGATTTATATTTTCTACTTGAAACTCCATAAGTAATCTTTCCATTGTCCCATGCATACCTATTTCTTGTATGTGTTTTACACTCCATTTCTTTATGCCCAAATTTATTACATGAAAAGTAATAACCAAAGAAATAATGTTGGAACTTGGTCATGTGTGTTTTCCTTGGAGGATAGAACTTTCTAAATTTATCATTGTTATCTTTTCGAGGAGTGTTTGTTTTCTATGGGACTTGATTCTCTTTCTTCTTGTTGATAAGACTTTTGAGAATATTTGCATAGTTTTTTGTCTTTTTCTCATTTACCTTATTTGGTGGCTCTTTGTGATCTTCTTTATTGGCCATCTAATTTTCTATATATCCAAGACTAGTCTTTATTGGCATTTATGATATCATCTAATATCTCAGTACTCTTTTCAAATTTGAGGCTTATGTTCATCTCGATGGTTGTTTTTTCTAGTTCCTTCCTCAAAAAGACAATCTTGAATTCTAACCTCTCACAATTTTCTTCCTTTTGCTTAATTGGATTTGCATCTCCTCTTCAATATTTTTTGCTTCTTCAAGTTGAATCTTGAGGTTGATGATAATTGTTTCAAGTTCCTTAAGGTCTTGGGACATTTTTACTCTTGAATCAGAATCCTCTTTTTCATATTTCTACAACTGTAATTTTTTCTTCAAATTTATTTTCTTAAGTTGCTTGATCTTGTTTAAGGCACACATGAGTTCTTCTTCAAGATCTACCTCTCCTTCATCTTTGACATCTTATTCCTCTTCTAAGGTGTCTTCACTTGTAGAGGCATCATTTTTTATTTCTATATCCATGAACATAGTTTCTTATCTATCACTATCTAATATGTTCTCAGTGCTCTCCTTAGCTAAGCTACTATCCTTTTTTGAATAGAAGCTTTTCTTGTGCTTACCAAACTTTTTCTTATATTCATTTTGTTTAAAGCTTTTCTTATATTGAGGTTTACTTTCCTTCTTATTTATTTCATCATTATGATTTTTCTCATCATCCATATCATCCTTACGTGGATACTTAGCAGAAAAATGTCTTATTTTATGATAATTAAAACATTTATAAGGTAGCTTAGCTTTGTATTTTCCTGATCCTTTCTTAAAATTTATTACAAAAAGGGCCTCTTTTTCATCTTGTTCATCATTGGTGTCATCACTTGATTTAGGTTTTTTATTATTCACTTTCTTTGAAGATTTAAAATTTGATTCCTTCTTAGATGGATTTTCCTTTTCAGTTCTCATTTCATACACCGTGAAAATCCCATGTAACTCATCCATTGCTAATGAGTCTAAGTCATTTGTTTATTTAATAGTCAAAAATTTTACATCAATTCGCAAGGGAAGTGATCTTAGTACTTTTTGAATGATCATGGATTCTTCAATATTTTTGTCGAGTTTTCTAATGGTGTTAACAATATCATCCACTCAAAGAAGATATGCCACAACATTTTCTTCATCTTTTATTTTCAAGCTCTCAAATTGTCTCCTATGAGTTTGGAGTTTTACCTTATTCACTTTCTTATCACCCTCATAGATGTTCTAAAATTTGTCCCACATTTTCTTTACTGAATCACTTTGCATAATATTGACAAGCTTTGATTCTGATAAGCCACACAAAATAGTGTTCATGGCTTTGAAATTATTCTCACTAGCCTTCTTTTTAGCTTGATCCATTTGTAAAGTTGTTGGCATAACATATCCAATCACCATTATTTTTCAAATATCAAAACCAAGGGCCATTAAATAAGTATCTATCCTTATACTCTGAAATGCATAGTTTTTTCGTTGAACAATGGAGCCTTGTTTCTCAAAAAACCTTCTTGTACATGATGACTAGCTATGTGTGCTCCTGAGATCTACCTTCTAGTGGTTAGATTAATTCTGAAGAAACTAATTTGATACCAATTGTTAAGCACATGATACACTGAGAAGAGGGATGAATTGGTGTACAATAAAAATTTATCTTTAGAAATTAATATTCACAAATAAAGCATTCACACAAAGATCTGATAATTAACCAACACAAGATTTACATGGAAAACCCTCTCTCAAAAAAACCACAAAGCAGAGTTGCTTGGATATACCATCCAAATCCAGCCATAAAATAATAATCCTTTTACAAAATTTATTAGGCATCAACCTACTTGGAGATGCCAATCCCCACTACCAAGAACCGACTTAGAAAGAGACACCAATCTCTTTGTTTTGAGGCACCGAACTCCACTAAAACAATCTTCCACCTTATTATTGTTGTTTCATCAATGAATCATGGAAAATTCAATCTCTTCTTCTTGTCTAGAAAAATATGCTTATGCTTGAATGATGGAAAGAATTATTTCTCATATCTTTTGTAATTTTATATTTGCCTTATATAACCTCCAAAGGTTCTTAACAAAGGAGGCATCCCATCAGAGAGGCACCATTTCATCAAAAGGTGTGAATTTAATTAAATGTCAATTAATTTACTAAGTAGGGTGATCTCCCTAAGGTAGTCATATATCAAGTAGGTCAGCCCAAAAATGATAGGATTTAATACATGTCTTAAGAGGGGATATTTCACCCTTAAAAAATCTTTCTTGAGCAGGTATTTAAAACTTTTTTAATGTTGGTCCCTTCATCATAAAGCATTGTTATAAATTAAATATAATTTTGTGGCATTAATGACACTTCCGTTAACAATTATATTAAATTTCATTACATTAATTATAATGCCTTTGACATCAATGACAATATTCTAACATTAAGGATATGATAGAATAGTAAGGGGTATAGTACAAAGAATGGGTATAATGTGGCATAAATTAGATGATCCTTGTAGACAATAATCTGAGTCCTTCAAGAGTAATTTTTTTTGAGGTGCATTATGTTCATTAGTTTTTCAAGTTCATCTCCCTCTAGTTTAGTGATCTTGTATGTTCTAAAACCATAACTAACAATGACTACATAGGGTCCTAACCAGTTTGGTTGGAACTTTTCTTTTTTCTAGGTTTCAACATTTACATTCTTCTAATTATCTTTTAACACTAGGTCATCAAGCTCAAATTTATAATGCTTAATGTACCTATTGTATTGGCCTTTTAATCTATTCTAATATGCCTACATATTATCCAAGGCATCCAAGCATTTTCCATCAAATAAGTCTAGCTATTGCAAGTGATATAATTTATAGTCTTCATCATTGATGATGTGCTGCAATGAAATTTAGAGAGAAGGAAACTCAACCTCAATAAGAAGAATGGCTTCAATTTCATAAACAAGTGAATAGGGTGTAACTCCTATTGGATTACATAATGTGGTACAATATGCCCAGAGGGCATTAAGTAGATGCAAGTCCCAATTATGACTAGCATCATTGACAATCTTCTTTAGAATATTGATAGTGGTTTTATTAGAAGCCTTAGCTTGGTCGTTGCCTTAAAAATAATATGCGGTAGAGAAATGTTGTTTGATATGGTATTGAGAAATGTTCTTGAATGATCTTCCATTATCATAAATAATGTCTTAGGGGATGCCATAATGACAGATGAGATGGTTGAATATGAATGTGGATATCTACCTACTGGTCACATAAGTGAGGGGAATGGATTATACCCACTTGGTGAAATAATCAGTAGCAGTCAGGACATGTTTATGTCCATCTAAAGATGTTAGATTAATCTTCCTAACAAGATTGAATCCTCACATTGAGAACATCTATGGTATTGTCAATGGTTTGAGTGTCCTAGCTAGAACATGAATTAGATTAGCATGCTTCTGACAGTTGACACACCTCTTCACATATGTAATTGCATCTAGTTCTATCATTGGATATTAATAACTAATACGCAATAAATTTTTGGCTAATATTACACCATTGGTGTGGGCTCCACGTACCCCTTCATGGACTTCCCTCAATGCTAGTTTGGATTCTATTGAAGGTAAAAAATGAAGCAGAGTCCCATCATAGCTTCTATGATATAAGGATGGTCCAAATAGGGTATATTAAGAGGCTTTCTGGGTGAAGAATTTTTTTTATGTGATAAATTGGGAGGCATAGTTTGGTCTTGAAGATAGGCACATATGTTTGAGTACCAAGGAGACATGGGACCAATAATATCACAAACTATCTTGATGACTGATTTTTCATGTGTTGGTGTTAAAATATGTTTAATAAGAAATTGATAATCTCTTGCTGTATTTGTGATCTAAATCATGGATCCAATAGTGGTCATGGCATTATTTTTTGGTTATTAGCCTGAGGTATTATTTCAAATTGAACATTGGAAATCTGTTACTTGATAATATTGACCATATCTTTATAGGGAACCAACTTATCATCCTTAGTCTAGTATTAGTATGTAACTTGAGAGAATCACCATACACCAATAAATGTTGAATGTTCCACAATATTGATTGACGAAGCCTTATAACGAGCGCTTCTTATTGATCCATGTTATTGGTACATGAAAATCTAATATGAAAGGACTTGGGAATGAGATCTCATTGCGGCATGACAAATAATATGCTAGCCCCTAATCCATGAGTTGTGAATGATTCATCAAAGTACATCTTATACTATTTGACCTCAGGAGGTGTATCTACCCCTTTAGCAGTCATAAAGGCCTCATCTAGAAATCTAAATGTAATAGGTTGAGTATCTTGAAGAGGATCTTATACAAGATTATCTATGATTACTTTCCCCTTAATAGACATTTGATTGGCATACTTAATTTCAAACTCACTGAATATCATGATTCATTCTTCCATACAACCTTGTGGAGCTGATTTGCACAATAAATACTTGAGCAGATCTACTTTGACAATAACAATGGTCTTATTTTTTAGCATATAATGGCATCACTTTGGGGTTATTAATACTATTGTGTAGTCATATAAAATGTAAAAATTGGCAACTTGAGTGTGGCTTGTGACACCCAACCCTTAGGTCCCTCTTGCTTACTCTCATGACCCTCATAGGCATCTCTTCATTGATTCTCACTCATTAGTAACCTTCTAGACTTAATCATAACTCAAAAAAAATTCTCTTTACATGACTAATCCATCCCCATAGGCCCTATCATCTCAAGATAATAGCACTAAACTTGGACTATAGCACCAATGCCATTCCTGTTTGCTTTCAGTGCTCCTGTCCAAAAGTATTTTTGGCCCCAATGGTCAGTTTCTTTTGGTTCCCCATCCTTTTCCTTGTCAATATAACATGAGTACATTCAACCCATGAAAAATATATCCTTATAAAATTCCATTCAAATATCATTTGGAAGGGTTGGCAATTATCACTAAGCAAGCAAGACTACTTGAGCAATCTTCCCTATTCTCTCTATACAACTAGCTAATATACTTACAATCTTATTCAAATATTTACACTAGTTTCTAGCCACGTCAAGCACATCTAGTTTAGCATTTTGAATATTCATACACTCAATTTCATAAATCACATCATGTGGGAGAACGACATATGGCTTGATCCCTCTTCAGAGTATTAATATGTTGGCAGCATGCCCACACAAGGGGTGTGGATACACATTCAGTGAATCTTACACACACTAATCCCTCCTCTTTCTCAAAATTGGTCAAATCACAATGGAGTATAGGGTTTGAAGAGAAAATTTGCTTTATAGGGAGCTCTATAAACTTCTTGCTACCAAAACTTCACAGATAGGGTCACACAGACAGTAAACAAAACATAGAAAGCTCAAATCCTTAGGACAATAGTGGTAGAGGTGGACTATAGTGTCGATGCCACTCTTATCCACTTTTGACACTCCTATCCAATCATAAAATGAAGGTTAGATCTTAGTTTGTGATAGTGTCCGAGTTTGGCATAGTTAATATCAAACAATGTCTTAGTCGTATCAGTCAGTTTCCAACTAAGTCTTCTTTTCCATCTCTTATTACTATTTTTAGAAAGATCAAAATTGTAATTTTATTTACACAAATTAGTAGCTTAATTATTGCATATTTATTTATTGATTTTACTACTCAGACCCTTTAACTATATTAAGAATAATACACCAATATTCTCAAAAAGATTAAATCATTTGGTGAACATGACTTACTTTGTTTGCACATAAAAACCCTAGAAACCCTAGGGTAAATTTCTTAATGATTTTTCCTATATTTTTTTGATTTTTTACCTGCATAATAAAATAAAAATTAGCATTAAATTTTAAATTTTCATAGTAATTTTAAAATAAATTTTCTTTCAAACCCTAGTTGCCCATACTAGGTCTCAATATTTTCCCAGTAATTTTCCAATAAATTTCTAATTTTCACCAGCTTATTTAAATTATAAATACACTTAAAATTTCAAAATTCAATATCAAATTTTAAAAATAATTAATTTTCAAAAACCTAATTGCACATACTAGGTCCTTTTCAATCAAACATTTTCTAATAATTTTTGGAATTTTTAGTTTCATATTTAAATTAGAAATCCACTTTCATTTTCAAAATTCTATAGTATTTTTCAAAAATATCATTTTCAAAACCCTAGTTGCATATACTAGATCCTAATTGCTTCTTGAGGTATCACCTTACATGTTTGTGAGCTTTGTATCCTTTTTATGCACTTTCCAAATCAATGTTTTTAGGATTTCACATTTCCTATATTTAGTACTTTTTTTATATCACACTTTGTTTATTATAAATTATTGCAAAAAATTCAATCAAATTTCAAATTGTTTTCCTACTTTAACAATGGCCCAATATACCAATTTTGATGAAACCTATAAAAGGAAACTTTAAGAACTCTTAACTAAACACCATGACATGAAAGATGGCATGCTTAGAATAGTACAAGAAGAGCAAAAAAAAGTAAACAATTGTTAATCTTCTCAAACAATAGAGCAACCAACTGCACATGACACTACGGGTGTAACTATGTCTCAACAACCCCCTATCGTATTCCAACCTACCTATATGCCACCAGCTACAACTAGTACATCTTTTTCTCTTGATGTGGTAGCCCTTGTGCAAGAGATAAAATATTTTCAATCCAAGGTGCTACATCTTGAGCAAGGTACCTCTATACCTACGCAAGATTTGGATTCATTTTCTCTATTTTATACACCATTGGCACGTCACATTGTTTTTGCACCCTTGCCACAAGGTTTTATTCAAGCCAAGATTACTCTATATGATGGCAAGGGTGATCCAGAGACACATTTGAAATATTTTCATGCATCATGCTAGACTATGTACCAAATGACTGGCTACTTATCAAGTTATTTCCATAGAGCCTCAAGGATTATGCTTTACAATGGTTATATAGTATACCAATTCAGTCAGTCAATGCATTCAATCCTTTAGCTGACATGTTCCTAGCTCATTTCAGCATTAACATTGGTGATAAGGTTTCATATGCCTAAGTTTCACAATAGAAACAAAGGTCAAATGAGCATCTCACAAATTATGTTCTTCTATATAAGACTATTTTGGTGAAGATGACTAGCCCCATGGTCGATCAAGAGTTACAAGATCTCTTCAAACAAAGTCTTCTACCAATTTTACATGAATCAATTATGTTCAAAATATTCTCTTCCTTCACTGAATTATGTCACATATTAAAGGAAAGAAGTCAAACTAATTTCAATGGGAAAACTCAAGTACACAAGTATCTCAAAAATAATAAACAAGAGTAACATCAAAGTCCCATACAAATTCAAGGTCAATGATAGCAAGAGTCAGAATCAACTAATAGTTAATGTGGCTTCTGAGCCCTCTCAGTAAGTAGTTTTATTATCACCTCCTCGATAAACCTTTACCAATCTACTAGTTTCTCCAACTAGAGTTTTCAAATAACTATTGGAATGTAACATCATATCTCTCCTTATTTGGGAAGTTGACCCAACAAAGCCTCTTTCATGGGGATATGATCAACATGCATTTTGTGAGTTTCATAGGGCACCAGGCCATACAATAAATAGATGCATCAGTTTGAGACACAAGAAATAGGATTTGATAGATCAAAATCATATTGATCTTGGCACTTAAATTGAGCCTCCTCAAGCAAAGCAAACACAGGATAAAGCTTTGAAAATCTTCTCAAATCCATTTCCACAACATTCTAAATAATAGGTAGGGGACACATCAGGGGTTCACCATGCATATCATGTACATCCACCACCATTTACATACATGGCACTTTCAGTTGAGACACATCCTTTGAGTAACATGATTGGTGTATACAATTCTAGAGTTCCAGCTAGACCTTCCATCTCCTTCTCATTGTAGGAGATAGTTGAGAATGATTCAGATTATCATGCACTCTTTATCAAAGCTTACATTCATAATCATCCTATTCATAGTGTTTTTTATAGATAACAGAGCCAATGTGAACATGTGTACTATGACATTATTAAATTATTTGGGATATTCAAATCATGATATTATGTCGACATACATAGTTATCAGTGGATTCAATGGGCACATATAGAGTTCATTGGGTGAGATCATACTTCCTATACAGGTTGGTATAACACACATGGCTACACCATTTACTATAGTTTCTAGTGCAGGAGTTTTTTATATGCTACTTGGTCGACCATGGATTCAAAAACTTTGAGTAGTACCTTCTATAGTTCATAGATGTGTGAAATTCATTCATGTTAATTAGGTTGTTACAGTTGGTAGAGTTCCATATGAATTACCACTCCCCACTTCAATCCATCTACTATTTTGTAGTCACCAGTTTTAATTTTGCCACCAGTTTCAATTTTTCCATCAATTATAGTTCCTCTTCTAGTTTTGATTCAGACACAATTGAGGCATCCATCACCATCACAAATATTTTATACACCTCCATAGCTTCAATATTCTAGATAGCTTCTAGATACAGTTGCATCTCATGCCTCTACACATAGAGCATTTATTTAAAGAGCTTCTCCTACTACCAGATGGGTCCCTAAGAGCCCTACAGTTGCATTCACTTCTCAAAGTTATAGGGGAACCCCACTATTGGTTTCTAATTTAGATATTCTATAGCATTTATATCATATACATTTTTTAGAACCATAGTCTCAGCACTTCCATCATACTTCATGATCACACACAATTCCTCTCCTTGATATAAGACACCATGATAAAGAGTCTCCCATTAATCTCATTGATTAGTATCATTTATTCTGAGTTTTTCTTGTAAATAATCTCCTTTGTGCTTGATTGTACATATCTCATTACATTTCAAAATACAAAAACAATACAACATATCTAAAACATAAAAACATTCAAATATATCAAAATACCAAAAAATAATACAATATATCAAAATTCCAAAACATTCAAATATGGAAAAACACCAAAAACATTTTGATTGTATGTATTATCCATGCTTTACATTTCTACTACTATGCTAGACTTACATTTACTATTCTATGCTATTGTTTGTTGATTTATCTACATTACCATGCTTCACTTGATCTCTTTTGAGTGTGTGTAGTGACATCCAACTCTTTGATTGCTTCAGTCTACCCATTAAGGGGGCATCCTACTTCAACATTTGAGACACACATCGATATACATACTCACTAGGGGCATCTTCTACATGACTGCACCATCCAAGTTATGTCATTCCTACACCACACACTCTAGTTATCATGTTGATGTACATTATATACTAGCTTACATAGATTACTATATTGACATCTTACTAGTATATAGAACTTATGTATTACTTAGCATATACCTAGTCATATACTAACATCTCTTTCATACTTTCCCTCTTGTTTTGATTAGTTAGATGTGATTATATTCATAGTTATTACATGCTTTATTTTCTTGCTTAGCATAGCTAGATTGTTTGCATTTATCAATTCTTATTTTGTCTCCTATATATGCTTTAGGACATTTGCCAATGTCCTTTACTTCTATTCATGTGTGTGTCTTAGGAAATTTTCCAATGTCCTTTATCTATACTCTTATATATGATTGTGGCCCTCGTGCCAACCCTTACTTGTTTCAATTGTATGTGTATGCAGCATTTGAACATGCCTTGTATGTTTGCTTTCCAGTTTGAGTGACATGTGCCCATGTCCCTTATTTTCTTGGCCCCTTGGCCATTTTTATACACTTATTGTTTCTTGGCTTATGTTCTTGTTACTTGTTTTCTTCTCATTATTTCCAATGCCATGATCTACATCATGCATTATCTTACTTTCTTGGATGCCATGATGGACATCATGCTCCATCCCTCCATGACAACTAACAACTAACACTTTCAAGTTCTAATTTAGTACATTGCACATGTTATTACATTGTTATATCTATCTATGCATACCCTTGTTGATCTAAAAATATCTCATTACAAACCATGCTATATCTTGAGATATCTTATTGATTATCATTGTTATATCATGTATCTTTACAACATAAGAAACTTGAAAAGATATTTCTTGTGAGGGAAGTCATTGTAGGGTCACTAGTCCTACCCTTAGAAGAGGGGGAAAAAACAAAGATTTCATCACAGAGATTAGATCTTCTAACAATAAAAAAAATTAGCATTTAGAACACCCAGAATAGTAACCAGACATCAAACCAGGTAGAATAAACCATGCAAACATTGAAAATATCAAAATAGTTATTAGATTTGGCCCAAGACAATAGTTCCAAAATTGGACTATAGAAACGATACCACTACTTTACATTTTTGACACTCCTATCCAAATAATAAAAAATCCAAACTTTCAAGAAGTAGGTAGAAAAGTAGGTTTAACTACAATTTTGCAAAGTTAGACTAGTTTAGAATCAGTAGTTTTTAGTACACTTTTGCTTAGAGAATCTAGATATAGGGGGTATTATGTGTGGCATGATAGATCTCACTTCTAGTTTCATATACGATAGTTGGTATAAATTCTAGATTAGAATCCATGTTTCAGACACCAGTGATTGGGGGCAATGTGCACAACACATTTGTTTTTTTTTTTTAAAGTTTAGCATTACCTAGACATTTTAGTAGTTGCATGCCTTATTCCATCTATAGGTGGTTGGTATCATTTTAGAGTGGCTTTCATATAAGCCTAATGCACTAGTTTTAGAGTGGCTTCCATACAAGCCTAATCTCCATCTTTCAGAGTGGCCTAGTTTCCATCATATATTCAGCTATCCATGCCAACATTATCAGATTATAGAGATTCATGGACTTCAAGATCCATCTCATTAAACACACATTTCATATTGGTATCAATTTATAGTTTCAATTTATGGAGCAATAATGGAGCCAAATGACTAACTAGCCTTTGTATTCTTGAGCCACCTATTTAGAGGGATTGGACACACAATCCAAACATTAATTAGCACATGCATGATCACATAGCTTCACTTAGTTGGTGATGATGGAGCCAAAGGACCAAAATTTGCATTCTTAAGCCACTTTTGGGGAATTGATCACTCAGCTCCATTCATGATATCACTCTTGGTATAGCATACCCAATATATCCAACATATATAGCATCACTCAGCATCATAATAGGTTTTATATTGGTTTGCGTACTCAATAAGGTGTATTAATTCCTTTCTCTTCCTCTCTCTCTTACCTAGCTTTGTATGTTCTTATTTTAGATATAACATATCTAGTAAGAATTGATCTACTATTTATTTTTTCTTGCAGATTCATACTTCACAATATGTTCTCTCTATGCACACTCAACATCACACAGCTTCATGAGTTTCACCCTTACATGGTAAGTTTAGGTACACTTTATATTTTTATTTTATCCTAGTATTTCAATTTAATATATCACTATAATAAAGGGAGGGGGGGAAATTTAATCATATAAAATGCAAAAATTGGTAACTTGAGTATGGCTTGTGACACCCAATCTTTAGGTCCCTCTTACTTGCTCTCATGACCCTCATAGGCATATCTTCATTAATTCTCAGTCATCCATAGCTTTCCATACTTAATCTTAGCTTAGTCAAATTTCTCTTTACATAACTAATATATCCACCCAGGCCCTGTCAACTCAAGACAATAGTGTCACACTGAGACTGTAACGCTGATACCACTCCAATCCACTTTTAGTGCTCCTGTCTAAGTGCATTTTTGGCCCCAACGGTCAGTTTCTTCTAGTTCCCTATCATTCTCCTTGTTGACCTAACATGAATGCATTCAACCTATGACCAATATATCCCTATAAAATCCCATTCAAAGATCATTTGGAAAGGGTTGGCAATTATCACTAAGTAAATAAGAATACAAGCAAGACTACTCAAGAAATCTTCCCTATTCTTTGCATACAGCCAACCAATATTCTTAAAATTTTATTCAAATATTTACACTAGTCCCTAGCCACCTCAAGCACATCCAATTTAGCATTTTTCATATTCATATACTCAATTGCACAAGGCACATCAAGTGGGAGAACTACATATGGTTTGATCCATCTTTGGAGTATTGGTATATAGTCAGTGTGCCCACATAAGGGGTGTGGATACATGTTCAGTGAATATTACACACACTAACCCCCCCCTTTTTCTCAAAATTGGTTAAATAAAAATCAAGTATAGGGTTTGAAGAGAAAATATACTCTATAGGGAGCTCTACACACTTCTAGTTGTTGAAACTTCACAGACAGGGTCACATAGACATAACAAATAAAACCTAGAAATATTAATTCCTTAGGAAAATAATAGCACCACTTTTGGTGCTCCTATCTAATCATAAAATGAAGGTCAAATCTTAGTTTATGATAGTGTCCCAGTATGGCATAGTGAATATCAGACCCTGTTTCAACTATATCAATCAGTTTCCAGCTAAATCTTCTTTTCTATTTCTTATTGCTATTTTTAGAAAGATCAAAATTATAATTTAATTTACACAAATTAGTAGCTTAATTATTACATATTTATTTACTAATTTTACTACTTAGAGCCTTTAACTAAATTAGAAATAATACACTAGTATTCCCAAAAATATTAAATCACATTGCTAAACAAGATTTATTAATCAATGTATAGTTGTGTTCATATGCAATTAATGTTTAGCTCAGGTAATACACAACATCCTCCTTGCCTTGTTGATTTTTTTGTGCCAAAATTTCCCCAAGGGCATTCTCAATGGTGGCAAGTAAAGAAGTAGTGGTTTATTTGGCATTGGTGGAAAAAAAATAGGTGGGTTGGTAAGATACTCTTTAAGTTGATCGAATACTTTTTGACACTCTTCATTCTATGAGAATGTAACACCTTTCTTTAATAAATGTGTAAATGGATGGAATTTATCAGTTAATTATGAGATGAAGATTTGATAGATTGAATTTTGCCCTAAAAATTGTAGAGTTGCTTCAAGGTAGACATAATAACATTTATGTAATTGCATGAACTTTGGTAGGGTCAAATTTAATGCCCCTTCAAGATATAGTGAAGCCTAACAATTTTCTAGAAGTAATACCAAATATACATTTCTTTGGGTTTTTAAGTATGAAATATATTGATAGGGGGGTGAATTAGTATATTATATATCTTTTTACTTAATTTGATTTATTTTCTTTAACCACTTAATCACACATTCAAGATATGCAATAAAACTGAAACAATAATTTGTACCACACAAGAGAGAGAGAGAGCCCAAATTTTTACATGGAATCCCAAGGTGGGAAAACCCACGGAGAACAATCTCAAGTATATGAATGAGAACCAACTCAAAATACAAATTTCACAAGCACCAATTTGCAGGAGCACCAACCCCTTTGCCGAACACCAACACAACAACTATTTGTGAGCACCAACCCACAAGAGCACCAATCCCTCTTGTGTATAAAACACAACTATCTTTCAATGTTGCTTACTCAACAAATGATAGAACTCTACAATATCTCCTACTTTTCTTTCTCAGAAAATAAATAAAAACCATGTGCTCTTTTCCATATTGCAAATGGATTCTCAAGCCTTTATTTATAGCTTTCCAAATGACCTTTGGCATTCACCCTTTGTGAACCTTCAATCCTTATAGAAAATGGCACCAAACTTGCATCACCCTTTGTATCCTTGCATTTTAAAATTCATATGGTGACCCTTCATAATCAAAAGCATCCTTTCCTCTTTTGTCTTTATCTTGGTGACTTTTCATATTCCTTAAAGTGTCCCTTCATGGAAAAATGTGTCATACCTCTTTTTTATTCACATGGTGACTCTTGGAATTCCTCAAGATGACTCTTCATGAGAAAATGCATCCCATTCCTCTTTCATCTTTTACCACATGACTCTTTGACTTCTCCATGGACCCTCTTTTGACTTATATGCAACCAAAAATATATTCATTAATATTAAATAAATATTAACATACATTAGCTAAGATATGAATATTAAAAACACCATTAAATGCAATGGGGCCTTTATCGCCAATAATGCTAGGCCTTTGACATCAATGAAAATATTTTCAACAATCTCCCCCTTTGTCATTGATGGCAACCTCAAACTGAAACTACCACATCCTGAAACCTACACATACTATCATTTGAAAAACATATGGTAAATCCCCCTTACTATAGCAACCTGTACCTATTCCTTGTACTTATTTTTACACCTATACATGTACCTATTATTCTCTTCCTTTGACATCAATGGCAAAGGGCTTACCTGGAGCTAACACTTAGCTCCCCCTCAATTGATGTTGAACCTCAATGGTAGGAAGTAAAATAAATTACTCCCAACTTCTCTCACAGATATTCAAATGTGTCTTTTGGTAGTGCCTTTTATGAAAATATCTGTAATCTATTTTGTAGTACTGATATACTCCATCTTAACCTATTTATCTGCAACCTACTCTTTCAAGAAGTGATATCTGATGGGAATGTATTTTATTCTTGAATACATCACTAGATTCTTTAAAATATTAATAGCACTTGTGTTATCACAAAAAATAGAAATAGGTTCATCATAATTTACCTTGATATCTTTCAACATTTACTTCATCCAAAGCACTTGAGTACAACACAATATTACTACAATATATTATGCTTCAGCTGTAGAAAGTGATACTAAATTCTGCTTCTTGCTTAGCCATAATACTAAGCTATCACCAAGGAAGAAATCTTCTCCACTTGTACTCTTTCTGTCATCCAAGCACCCTACCCAATATGAATCTGTATAAGTAACCAAAGTGAAATATCTACCTATGGGATACCATAATCCATAATCTAATGTCCCTTTGATATATCTAAATATTCTCTTCACCAACTAAACATGACTATCTTTTGGAAATGACTGATATCTTGCAACCATACGTACTGCATGCATGATGTTTGGCCTCAATGCTATCAAATATAAAAGACTACCAATCATAGATCTATACAAAGATTGCTATAACAGGTGAATCTTCATCTTTACCTTATTTTCTATACACATTGGTGTGCCAACTGGTACATAATCCTCAAAACCAAATTCCTTCAAAATTTATTTGGAATATTTAGTTTGAGATATGAAAATTCTTTTATCTGATTGAAATATTTGCAATCCTAAGAAAAATGACAATTTTCCAAGCTTAGACATCTCAAATTCTTTTTTCATATTATCAAAAAATTCTTTTGTCATCTTTTCAACTTTTCCTCTAAAAATGATATCATCAACATATACCACAATAATCAATTTATACTCACCTTCTATTTTGATGTCGAGATTACAATCAGCAAATCCTCTCTTGAAACTTTGATCCTACAGGTACTTATCAAGTCTTGCATACCAATCTTTGGGAGCTTGTTTAAATTCATACAATGCTTTCTTCAATCTACATACATGGCTACTAATATTTGAGATAATAAATCCCTTAGGATGTTCAATGTAGACTTCTTCTTCTAGATTTCTATTCAAAAAAGTAGATTTGACATCCATCTAAAACACTTTAAATTTTTTAAATACTGCATATGCAAAAAACACTCGAATAGCCTCTAACCTAGCCACTGGTGCAAAAGTTTCTTCAAAATCTATTCCCTCAATCTAAGCATATCCTTTACATACTAATCTTGCTTTATTTTTGGTCACTTCTCCATTTTCATTCAATTTATTTCTATAAACCCATTTTGTTCCTATCACATTGTGATCTTTTGGTCTAGGCACTAATTCCCAAGTATCATTCTTTTTTATCTGATTTAATTCTTCATCCATAGCTTTAACCCAATGCTTATCATCTCTAGCTTCTGAAAAAGTTCTAGGCTGAATTTTGGATAACAAAGAGAAATTAACTTGCTCAGATTCACTTTCCATCATTCTTCTGGTGCAAATTATTTCATTTATGTCCCCGATGATGTCACTTTCATTATGGTTTCTTTGAACATATTTGGATGGAGTTTTGGTGTCCTTTTTCTCCTTCTCATCTTCATATGATTCTTCAAAATCTTTCTCTTCAATGATTTCAAGAATGTCTATTAGATCATTGATTCTTTGTGTTCCATCTTCTTATATCCTTACACTTGCACTTTCAATAATTTTCTTGGTTCTTTTGTTATAACATTTATAAGCTTTACTTTTTCAAGAATAACCAATAAATATACCTTCATCTACTCTAGATTAAAACTTACCAAAATTTTTGTTTGTTCTCTTTATGAAACATCTGCTACCAAAAATCTTAAATAATCAATTGTTGTTAGTTTCTCTTTCCATAGCTCATAAGGTGTCTTATCACTATTGACTCTCAATAATGCTCTATTCTAAATATGCACTATTTTAGCAACTGCCTCTTTCCAATATTTATTTTCTATCTTGGATTCATTTAGCATTATCCTCACCATCCCCTGAACTATTCTATTTTTTCGTTCAACTACTCCATTGTATTATGTTCTAACTACTGAATAATGTCTCTTTATTCCATGGTCTTTACAAAACTCAATAAATTGATCTAACATGAATTCTCCTCCTTGATTTGATCTTAGACACTTAATCTTCAAACCGGTTTCATTCTCAACTAATGCTTTGAATACTTTGAAATGTCTAAAAGCTTCTGATTTTTTCTTTAAAAACATCACCCAAGTCATACGTGAAAACTAATCAATAAGAAACATGAAATATTTTTCACCTTGAGTACTTTGAGTTCTCATAGGTCCACATATATCAATGTCAATAAGCTCTAACATCTAAGTGTTTGAGTACTCTTTTGTTTTGAACCGCCTTCTATCATGCTTCCCATGCTAACAAGGTTCACAAAGCGTGTCAAATGGCTTTGTAATCTTTGGAATATTTTTGACTACTTGCTTCTTTCTTATGTTGAAAAGATTGCCAAAATTTATGTGACCCATTATCCTATGCCATAGCCAACTTTCTTCAATCTGATTAAAAAAACATCTTTGACCTTTGATGTCTGATAGCATATACAAATTATTGCCTATTCTCTGAGCATCTACAACCAATACATTTGAATCTTTTCTTCTAATTTCACATATTTTTACATAAAAATTTAGTGTGTCCCAGATCACATATTTGAATTACACTCAAAATATTATTCTTAAGGCCTTCTACATATAAAACATTTTTAGTTTTAGTTCTACCATTATCCAAACTTAGTGTACCTTTACCAACAATTATGGCAGTAGTATTGTCTCTGAATTTTACTATGCCACCATTGATCTTTTTCAAGGTTATGAACTTGATCTTGTCTCCTATCATGTGCCTCGAACATCCACTATCAATGAACCATATATTTTCTTCATTTCTTGCATGCAAAGCTATCTGCACCAACATAGATTTTTTAGGTTATTTCTTTTGCCATGAACCTGTCTAAACTTTCTTCTTGATGAATGGAGCCTTGAAACTCTAGTCTTTCTTGACTGATTCAAATACTTATATAGTACTAAGTTATGTGTCTAAATTTTTTTCACTTGTAACATATTATGGCCTCTTCATTAAAGCTTGATAGAGGAGCAAAAATTTTTTGGCTTCTGCTTGACTCTGTATGAATTTCCTTCTCTTTATTTCTAAAATTATTAGCCCTTTTTCAACATTCTATTTTATTATGACCATATCCATTACAATAAAAATAGTAACCATAAAAATAAGACCTATTTGTGTATCTCTGACCTAATTGCCTTTTGTAACTTTGTTCCCTCCAGCCTTCTTTGTTTGAGATATCCTTTGTATTCTTAACTTCTTCCCTTTTTATTTCTTCTTTTGTAAGAGCTTCAGCATAGCTCTTTCCTTTTTCCTTGTTTGTGAAAGTAGTGACCTCATTTTTCTCTTTTTCAAATCCAATACCTATCTTATCTAATATTGATCTTTGATTTTCTAATATCTTATTCAACATATTAGTGTTATTCTCAAATTTTGAAATTGGTTACTCTATCATTGATTGCTTTATTTGTTTTCTCAAGATCTGCTTTTAAAGAAGCAATTTCAATAACATACCTTTCACATTATTTACTTGCTATTTTCAACTATGCCATTATATCTTCTTCAATCTTCTTGGCTTCTTCAAAGTGTGCTTATAGATCTTCAATTATTTTATTTGACTCATTTTCATTTTTCTCAATTTGGAGTTTTAATCTTTGATTCTTCTTTTCAAGAGATTTTAACTCTTCTAAGGCACAAATGAGTTCTCCTTCCAGATTCACTTCTACTTCACCATGTTCTTCTTCTTGATCATCTGTACTTTTACTTGTGGAGGCATCTTCATGTATGGCCATGAATAAAATCTCTTCTTATTTTGAATCACTGACTCCACTATCTTCGACTGAACTAGGATCTTTAGAATACAAACTTTTCTTTTTGAATCCCTTTTTGAATTTACTTTTGAAATTCTTATTGTATGTAGACTTCCTTATTCATTTTCATCATTACCCTTATTTGGGAATTTAGCTACAAAATGTCCAATTTTTCCACAATTAAAACATTTAAAAGGTAACTTTCCTTGATATTTACATGTACCCTTTTTTGGCTTGTGAATGAATAGAGCTCCATTGTCGTGTTCATCATCGCTAGAATTATCACTTGATTATTGAATCTTAGCCTTCTCTTTTTTTGATGTCTTGAAAGTAGCTTCTCTCTTTGAGGGTTTATCTTATTCAGTCTACATCTCATATGCCGTAAGAATACCATAAATCTCATCCATCTTTAGCTTGGCTAAATTATTCATCACTTCAATTGGAAAAACTTTTGTATCATATCTCAATGGTAGAGATCTCAAAAAAATTTGAACCATAGTTGATTCTATTAAATTTTCTCTATAACCTTGAATCTGATTAACTATTTGATCAACCTGCAAAAGATCACTTGTTATATTTTCTTCCTCTTCCATCTTCAAACTCTCAAACTATCTTCTGAAAGTCTGAAGCTTAGCTTGCTGAACCTTGCCATCACCTTTGTAAATATTTTCAAGTTTTACCCAAGTTTCATGATCATATTTACATTGCATAACTTTAAAAATTTTTGATTCACATAAACCACATAAAATATCATTTAAATCTTTAGCATTATTTTCACTTGCCTTCTTTTCTATCAGAGTACTTACAAGTGTCTGTGGCTCTTCATATTCCTCCACCACTGCTTGCCATATGTTGAATCTAAGGGCCATAAAATAAGTCTTCATCCTTATGCTCTAAAAAACATAATTTGTCCCATCAAACAAAGGTGCCTTATTTGTATAAAATCCTTCATGTGATCCAGCCATCGTGCTTTCCTGATCTACCTTCAAGCTATAAAACTTTTAAAAAAAAACCTACTATGATACCAATTGTTAAGCATGAAATATACTGAGGGGGGGTGAATCAGTATATTATATATTTTTTTACTTAATTTTATTTCTTTTCTTTAACCACTTAATCACATATTTAAGATATGCAATAAAACTAAAACAATAATTTGCACCACACGAGAGAGAGAGAGAGAGAGAGAGAGAGAGAGAGAGAGAGAGAGAGAGAGAGAGAGAGAGAGAGACCATATTTTCAAGTAGAAACCCAAAGTGAGAAAAACCATAGAGAACAATCTCAAGTATATGAATGAGTACAAACTCAAAATACAAAGTTTGCAAGCACCAACTTGCAGGAGCACCAACCCCTTTGCCAAGCACCAACACAAAAACTATTTGTGAGCACCAACCCATAGGAGCACCAAACCCTTGCAAAGATTTGTGAGCACCAACCCACATGAGCACCAACCCCTCTTGTGTATAAAACACAACTATCTCTCAATGTTGTTTACTCAACAAATGATAGAACTCTACACTATCTCTTGATTTTATCTCTTTAAAAACAAATACAAACCATGCACTGTCTTGTATATTGAAAATGGCTTCTCAAGCCTTTATTTATAGCTTTCCAAATGACCTTTGGCATTCACCCTTTGTGACCCTTCAATCCTCATGGAAAATGGTGCCAAACTTGCATGACCCTTCGTATCCTTTCATTTGAAAAGTCATATGGTGACCTTCATAATCAAAAGCATCCTTTCTTCTTTGGTCTTTATCTTGGTGACTTTTCATATTCCTTAAAGTGTCCCTTCATGGAAAAATGTGCCATACCTATTTTGTCTTCACATGGTGACTCTTGAAATTCTTCAAGATGACTCTTCATGAGAAAATGCATCCCATTCCTCTTTCATCTTTTACCTCATGACTCTTTGACTTCTCCATAGGCCCTCTTTTGACTTATATGCAACCAAAAATATAATCATTAATATTAAATTTATATTAGCACACATTAGCCAAGATATGAATATTAAAAACACCATTAAATGCAATGGGGCCTTTATCACCAATAATGTTAGACCTTTGACATCAATGACAATATTTCCAATATGGGTTAAGCTTGATGTTGTACTCATGAAGTCTCTCAAAGATTCTTCATAGTATGGTTGGGTGATTGACATAGGGATTTAATTTACCCAAGATGTCATCGATATAGTATTCAATAATGCCATGCATCATGTCATGAAAACTCATTTTCATGGCTCTTTGGTAAGTGGCCCCAACATTCTTAAGTCCAAATGACATCACTTGATAACAAATCATTCCCCATAGAATGGTGAATTTTATATTGTGTTGGTCTTCCAATGCAATTCTGATCTAATTATAACCTAATAATCCATCCATTAAATAAAGCATTTAATATCCAGTCATTGAGTCGACTATCATGTCAATACTAGATAGAGAAAATTCATATTTTAGGTAAGCTTTGTTGATATATCAAAAATAAATGTAGATTTTGATACCTTTTAGTTTCTTACCTATTGGCACAATGTTTGAAATCTACTCTAAATAGTTGATTATCTTGATGCATTTCACATCTAAGATTTTTTCCAACTCTTTATTGAGTAGCATAGCAATATGAGGATGCATCTTACATAGCTTATGTTTAATGGGCTTGGAAGTAGGATGTAAAATAAGATGGTGTACAACCAAGGTGGGGTTTAAACCTAGCATGTCTGAGTAGGCCCATGCAAATATGTAAACAAATTCCCTTAAAAGGGTTGTAAAAAATTCATGTTCCTCCTCAGTGAGGGATGCAACTAGTTTAATCCACTTCAGGTCCTCTAGAGTCCCAATGTTCACTTGTAAAGTGTCTTCCACAAGAAGTGTAGAACCATGATTTAAAATAATCAACAAGGAGTTAAATTGATTGGCAATAGAAAAGTCCTCTAGACAGACGGGCTCATCTAATTCTCCTAATCATGATAAATCAAAATCTCCTAGTGCTAGCATCAACTATGAAATAACTACCTCAAAGCACTCTTGAATAATCTATGTAAAAATTTTCCACTGCTCAGCACTGATCTTTGATCCATAAATAAGATTTGGGTTATATGTCTCTGGTGCTTCATAGGAAGAGGGATGAACATGATGTCTAATGGAGCTAGAAACCAGTTTTTACCAAGAGACTTGCCTTTATCTTTAATTTTTCCCTTGTCATAAAATGGCTCAAAAAGGTTTTCATTTTAGAACTCAATGTTTGATTTTATTTTTGTTTTTGGCTAGGGAAGTTCCCCCATTCTCTGAATTAGGTAGCAAGATATAATCTAATAAAAAATCCCTATTTGTGGTCTCCAAGAGGAATGTGATTCCTTGATCCCAGAAAGTAGTATATTACCTCATCATTTTTAAACTCATCTATTGGCATTATTTACTCTTGATGGTCTCAGTCTATCAATTTTGGATGGTAAGGGGTTAAATATGAAGGTTGATAAATAAGGTTAACGATGCATGGGGTTAAATAAATTTGTAATGGCAAGGTCATTGTAGATGTTATAATCAAACCATGCGTCACTGTTGACATCATCATCATTAGTCATTGGTGTTGGAATGAGAATAAGTTATGTAGGGTCACCTCCAAGTGGTTTAAATCCAATACCATGGGTCCCCTTGTACTTGGTCATTGAGACTAGTTCGATCATACATTCTTGATGTAGCCCCAAACCTCTGACTTCATAATCTAAGTGCTCCATAATTCGGTTAAGAATAGGATACTTTACGCTTTGGTAATAGTTATCTAACTCATTAGTGTAGAGCTATGAATAATCTTCTACTAAGGGGTCATGTTCTAGGCTAGAGGTTAGTTTGCAAATAATGAGCTTTTTCAACTAAGATTTTTCTTTGGTTTCCCACTCCATACAAGTAGTTTTGGCCTTAGGTCTCCCATAAGCCTTTACATTTTTAGGCAATTTGGCAATATGGAATTCATTATGGGTATTATATTCATAGAGACCTTTTTCAGTTATATAGAAGATATTGGAAATGTCTGGTGGAGGCTGGTTGAGGTAGAAGATAAGGTTATTTGGGTCAATGCAATTAGCTTTTGGGCTTGATTCAATGGATTTTTCCTTTTTTAGCTCTTTTTCTATCTGATTTGGGCATAAGATTCATAACAAATTGGTAATTATATATTTTATATTTGGCCTCAAGGTGATAACAATACTGATATGGCTAAAGATCAACTAGTATAGTCAATTCCATTCCTAAATGTGGAAATTTTATACACTGATGCAATGTAGAAGGTTTAGCCCTAATTTTATGGATCCAGAGTCAGCTTAATAACATATTATAAGATAGTTCCAACTCCAAAATATGGCATAAATTATCATGGGTCAAAGTTTTAATGACCACTGGTAAGCTAATTGTACCTTGAGATTCCCATTCTTTGATATCACATGCCTTGATAATGATAGTATCTAGCTGTAAGTAGGTTGTTGTATATACAAGATGTTTGACTAGCTCTAGAGACACAATGTTCAAACCCAAACCATTATCTACAAGGACACGTTTAACTCTATGGTTCATTATACCAAACTCAATGTACAATGGGTTATTATGCAAAGGGCCTAGAGATGACATGTCACTTTGGTCAAAGGTGAGATGTTAGCCAAAGGCCAAGTGTCCTATCATGGCTTGGAATTTGTTAGGATTGATGTTATATATCATGAGGGATTTGTTCAAATACTCATTCAAGATGTTTTATGGACAATGGATGCACGTAGTAAATCTATGATGGATATGTGCATAGGTGTCTTCTTTAGTTGTTACATAATATCATAGGTCTTCTCCTTGGTTTGGTCAATTGGTTTATTTTTTATAGGCACGAAATGCCAATTAGGCTCACTTGTAGTATTTGGTTTTGGTCCTTTGATAGTGACCTTAGCTTAACAACCTGTATTTACACAATCTCAATATGGAACTTAGCTTTGGCAGTTCACTAGGTAGGTAATGATGATTCTTGGATGGTATGGAGTTGGGTTGTCAACATGGTCCCTAGAAGAATCACCAACATAATGGGGTGGATAGGCATTGTTTGACTGATAGGTATTATTGGGAAAAGGTCTAGGTCTATTAATAGTTGGCTGGGGATTAATGGTGGTATTGGAAACATGACCACCTAAAATGTGTCCTACAACATTATTCTAGGTATACATAACGGCATGATGGCCTCATTGATTGGTTTGGTCATTTTTCCCTTAATTCTGACCATTTTATCATGTTATGGTTGGTGTTGTTACTGTTTATTTTTTGGTGAAGTTCTCTACCACTATTGTTGTTATTGTTGGTACTATTTTTGGTTATTATTATTATTTTGGGGAAATTGATTCTTGTAGATACCCAAGTTATGATTGGTTGTAGGAGCATGGGTGTCTCTTCTATCTCTCCATTTTACAACATATTCTCAATCAAATACTTGAGTTAGATACATCCTCTTATGAAATGTCTTCTAACATGATGGTACTCATAAAATTTATGTTCTTTGTACTAATCAGGAAAAGGAATCCCTTTAAAAAATGACTTTGGTATTGGCTAATTGATCATATTTACTTGAACCAGTCTTTCGAACATAAATTCAATAGGCTCACCAAGATCACTGAATTATTTGTAAATGGGTGGTTTTCTCCTTGGAGGAGGGGCATGTAATTGGTTTTAATTTTGTGGTAGTTAGTTTTGTGGAGGTCTTGGTTGAATGTATGAAGGAGATGGTTTCTGAGTGGGCATAATTAAATGGACATTCGGTGTTTGCACCATCTAAACATGGTGTGATTTAGTGACCCTGTTACCAACAACATTCCTTTATGGTTATAGGGTTTTGGTATTTCATTATTGTTGGCTTGAGGTGGCATAAAATCTAATATTTGAATTGGGTTATGATTATGGTTTTGGCCTTAGTTCTAGTTCTATTTTTACTAGCCTTGATGTTGATTATGGCTTTGATTAGAAGAGGATAACTTGATTATCCCTTTGTTGACAAGGGCTTTCTCAATTTATATTTCTTTCTCTATAACCTCTTTGAATGTATGATTACATTGTAGCTTGAGATGGTAATATATCTTGTTGTGTAGGCTCCTAGTAAATATCACGACCAACTATTTATCTAGAAAATTATGAGTAAATCGACTTTCTAGTGTTATCCAACATTGTAAGTATGTAGCAAAGCTTTCACCATTCTTCTATTTAGCTTGGCCTAAATCCACAATAGTAGTCTCATGCTCGATATTATATGAAAGTGTTGTACAAACTTCTCCTAAAGATCATCAAAGTTGGGTATATAATTCTTCAGTAATTTTAACATCTATTCCAAGGCTTCTCCACCTAGACTTCTTGGAAAGAGTATAAGTAAGCATATGTCGTTATATGTCATTGGCTAGCATGCAATAAAGAATTATTTTAGATGCTCTTTAGGATCGCCTTTGCCTTTGTATTTTTCAAATTTAGATGGCTCATAACCCGATGGAAATGATATTTATAGATACTCCATGTTAAATGGATAAGAGCATATTTCATCCAGTTTAAATTTATATGTTTGTTTTTTATCTCTATATCTTGAATTGAATCATTCATTTATTTCAACTCTTGGGCAAGGAAACTAGATGGAGTGGCCTATTATCATTGAGGTTGTGCAATCAAAGGTGGTTTACCTTGACCAGGGTAGGTATATTGTGTAGTGTTGTTTGAGTTGGATGGATGACCAGTTATGCATATCTATACATTGGGATTATATTATGGATATGAAATACACTGTTGTTGAAACACATTCTGGTTTGGATTGGCTACATAACCTTGAATAGAAAATTGTGTCTACGGTAATGGCATTTAACTCTATGGAATGTGTTGTTATTTTTGGGCTTGGAAGGGAACTTGTTGCCTACTTTTCAAACCCTGTTATTTATAGGGAACATGTTGTTGACTAGATCCATGTTATTAGAGGTGTTGATAAATAAGATCCTTGTTACACATGCGATACCTATTGGGTGAAGGGTAATTGTTGCCTAGTACCTATTGTACATAAAAGCCTTGTTGTTGGTTAAACACTTGTTGTTGAATAGGCACTTATTGGTGAATAGGTATTTGTTGTTGGTTAGACAACTATTGTTGGTTTGGTTATTTGTTTTTGTTGACCAACTGGCACTTTCTAACCAAGAGAAACATGTTATTAGTGAGGCAATGTTTATGATTGATAAGGTATATTGGTTTGTGTTTTTTATGGTAGAATATTCATTGTCACCTATTGAGGTGGCATAGTTTTTTGCACTTTTTACAGTGGTAATTTGGTTTGTTTCCCCCTATTGCACACTTGAGGAAGTAGGTGGCTGGGGAGTGGAGGTTGCTTGTTGATTTTGGTAAATAGTTGAACCTATTCCCTATTATTGTAATCCAATTATGGAATTTCTTAGAGGAATCTATTGTGTATTGCTCAATGATAAATTAGACCCACTTTGGTTTAAATTGGAATGCACTTGTGTTTTATCCAAAACATTTTGAGTGAGGTCTTTCATTTGAGCATAGTCTCTTTAGTCAAAATAGGGACATTATGCATGTCACCAACCAATGTACTTTGGCTAAATGGGCCTACATTTTGGCTTGTATAGCCCAAATCATCCATTTGTTTCCATGTTGACATAGTTATCTCAATAAGTGTCATGTTAGAAACAACCCTTGCATAAGATTGTGAGCTAGGTTGAGATAGTTTTGGTACACTTGATGTACTTGTTCAATTTATTCATCCATAGGGCCTTTCCCTTTTTCAAGTGTATTTTGGTCCTACTATGGAATTTGTACTAAATCTTGACCATAACTAGTTAATTCTTGTTTGAATGGTTGAGTCGCATTGCTAGGATTTCTAATCAAACTACTCAGACTTTCATGTGAGAAGTTTGGTGAAAACTTGGTTCCTACTTCAATAGCTCTTACAAGAATTTTGTCTTTGTTATCTAAAAAATGACATTCAAATAAGTACAGATCATAGCTTGTCTGTGTTAGCATGATAATATATTATGGCTTTTATTGTTGGCTTTATTCAATGTTAGGTATCATTTGAGCAAAATATTATGTTATTTGCTCTATTGTTTGGTCTGGATAAGGAGGCAACGTCACCAAATACTGTGTTGATGGGTTTTTCCTTTGTTTAATGTATGGAATGTTATAATATGGATATGGAGTTATCTCATAATCTACATCATCATATGACTCTTGAACAAAAGAGTCACTGGTCACAAAGTTATCATAGTCTAGATTATACATGGTCATGTTATGTGTGGAATGAGGCATGTTTTGATCTATAGCTAAGACTCATGAATAATAAAGGGTTTAAAGGTGAAAAACAATCAAGGTCTAAAAATAAATAACCTTTAACTCTGTAAAAGAGCCCAAAGTGTAAAACAACTAAACTAGATGAAGGTAGGAAAAAACAAACGTGAAACTGGTCTAACAAACAATATTGATTTACACAAAGGCAATTATAATCAGTGGTAAAAGTAACACAAAGGCTCAAAATGCATCTATGGTTAAGGCACTAATTTTTCCAAAGGAGGTTATAATTGGTAATGAAAGTTTTAGACAAGGTAGAATAATTGAGAACTAGGATCAAATGATAGCAACAATTTGCCCAAAGACAATTATAATCATTAGCATGAAAAATAAGGCTAGACTCATAAATAAAGGACTCAAACAAGAACTCAAATATAAACTAAACTAAGGAAATTGTGTTAGGTTGTGGAGCTAAAAGCTTCACCAGGATGCAAACAGGAGGAGTTACGGAGGTTGTGGGAGTTGCAGAGAGTTGCAGAATGAGTTGCAGGGCAACTGACATCGGTTTGATCAATCGACATCAGTCAGATAGCAGTGAAGAAGCAACCGACGTCGGTTACCAGTCGACCGACATCGATCAGGGAGGAGCCGATGTTGGCAGCCTGTGCGTGAACATGCAGTTTGCATGTTGATTCTGGAGAGTCTATTCTTGGACTGTTAGTTTGCATGTTAAAGGCTAATTATAGTCTTGAGTTGCGTGTCTAATTATTGTAATTAAGATAGTCTAATTATTGTAAGCATGAGATCTATATATAGACTCATGGGCTGTATTGTAAACTAGTGTGCTAGAGAGTAAGAGAGAAAAATAAGCTCCTTGAGAGAGTAAGAGAGCAAAATAAGCTCCTTCAGAGAGAGGAGAGCAATGGTGTGTTCCTCCTAGTGCCACAGTACCAAGTGTGGGTGCTGGTTTGGAGAATCAGAAGGGTTCTTCATGTATGTATGATCTTGGTCAGCAGGTGTGCATGGCTTCTTTTGGAGATCTACAATGGTGAGTAAGGTCTAGTGATTTTTAGGTAGCAACAGAGAGCAGGAGATCTACTTGGAGTACGGTTGTGTACTTAGTGTACTGGCAGTGTTGTTTCTGACTGGTGGAGGTGAACATCAATTCTGTATTGGAGTTGATTGTTGGGACTGAGAGAGAGAGGGAAGAAGGTCTTGAGGTGTGGCGAGCCTTTGAGGTGGAAGAAGAAGTGGTATCTTCTTTATTGTATTTTCTTTTGAGTGATTATTAATACAATTGTGTATTGTCTCTCATATTCCTGTGTTGTTTCATATTTCTAGTTACTTATTCATTCTAGTTAAATTCCGTGTTTAGTTGCTAATACAAGAAGTAATCATATGTGCTCTAATTGAGGAGCAAGATCCTGACAAATTGACTTGGATGACATTCAATAATTGGCTCAAAAAGACTCAATATTTGATTCACAAGAGACTATTGGAACAATATAACTAAGATAAATTTAGAATTCAGCATAATAAACTTCAAACAAAGTATGTGGCAATAACTTGGCTCAAAGGACTCTCAAAAAAGGTACAAGACAAACAACAATCTCTAGGTCTAGGAAAAGGGGTCTTTTAGATCAAATAGGAAATCAAACCAAGTAACACAATCTAAACACAAAAGTTAAACAACCTAATCCCAAATTAGACAAGACTTTGGCTTCAACCTGATTAGTTTAGTATTTTCACTTTGAAAGGTTAAGTTTTAGATTTAATATGAAAAGACTCAAATATTCTAAGGCAAAAGGGCTAGACCAAAATGGGTAGTGTAACTGTACGTTTTAAATAAGAGAGGTACAATAATGGTTTAGAACTTGGTTTCAGAAGAGATAATAAATCTGAAATGATTTAGGCAGCATAACAACACTCCTTCAAACAAATGTATGACAATGGTTTTGGACTCAAAAATCCAAGGAAAATGTTTGGGATGAAATGGATAGTATAACGATGCCCTATTTAAATAGGTGGCACATAAATGGTTTTGTAATAAAACTCTGAGGCAAAAAGTGTAACACAAAAAAGATAGAGTAACACCTTAGGCTAAAGGGGTGTGAACACAACATGACATTTTGGACTTGTTTTGACATGACAATACAAATAAATATTTTTAGTCTAAGAACACACATGTAAATCAAATAAAATAGAAGTATCACTAATGGCTCATCCTATATCTAAAACTGACTGGGTGTGCGTAGCTTCTACCAAAATTTCCATCAATATATCATTACTTGTGAAGAATTAAGTGTTAATCCAAAAATTACAGGTGTAGGTAGATTTTTTATGCCCCTCTCTATCTCTCAAACATTGATATGTAGCACAAACTTAGAGTGAGGATCACTCTATATTTGGCAATAAATTATACGGCAAGTTGGGCTGACTAAAAAACTAAAAATATCAAATGCACTAAATGGTCCCAAGTGTGGCTAACACAACGATGCAATCCTATCAATTGGGTTCATACTTGCTAACTTACTATGCAAGGGTCTACTCCTTTGCATATCAACTCTAGCTATGTATTTCTTAGTAGAGTCTAATGTTTAGCAAGACCTGACCCAATTTTTTGTTAGGATATGAGAGGCTATTTGCTCATCCCCCTTCAAATCTAATTATCATGTGTCTAATTTATATACCCCACCATGGAGTTGGCTTGGTATGATGCTGGAAGATGAAATCCTAGGTCAACACACCCCTAGAAAACTTGTGAGTGAGAAATGGGGTCCTGCCTACAAGTCAAATGCAAGAAAATAAAATGACAAGACTTTAAAGGTCATTTCTGGGTCACCCAAGTCACTCAAAGCCTAGGGAGAGCATACGTGATATTATTTCTGACAAGACCAAATAAACAAGACAATAAACTAAGGTCTTTTGGCCACCTGAGTTCCCTAAAGGGGATGGGGGGAGAACATACATGTAATAGTTTCTAATTTACCACAAATAAATATAACTATGAACTTTGAGATTTAAATAGTAACAAAAAGCAAACATAAAGTGAAAAAACTATTAAGAGATCTAACTAAAATGTATGTTCCTTTTAATATCCCCAAATCAAAGTGTGAATGAAAATTTTCCCCCTTGGCCTTGTTTGCACTTGTAAAAATTTTAAAAACTAAAATACAAGTGTGATTAAGTGGATTTCAAACACCAAACAAAGTGTATGTGAGATTTAACAATGCTTAAAATTCTCTTTCTCCACCTTAGTTCCTGCAAAATATTAGAGGGTTTATTTGTCTTTGAGCCAAAAATCAAATGAGTAAACAACAATCCATTTCAAGCTTTCGGGTTTTAGAAAAACATAGAGCAAAATCACCATTTAGCAAGATGAAACTATTATTTTCCTACAAACCTAGACACAAAGAGAAACTTTGGAGAATATGCCATTTAGTAGGGCAAAGCCACTGGTTAGGTTAGGCAAAGCTACCAAAAACAATAGGAAAATAAGTAGACACATTATAAATTTACCTGGTAAAGCCACTATTTTGCAGGGTCAAAGTCATCGATTCCATAGAGCAAAGCTACCATTTAGTAGGTCAAAGTTGTAGATTCAAAACCATCATTTTTGCACACATAAAGATCACAAATAAACATGTGCCTAGCGAAGCTACCGTTATATAGGGCGAAGCTGTTGATTACTCAAAAAATATAATGACGTTAATTTCAAGGCTAAAAATCTAAACTTGAAGAATTAAATGTATTTATTAGAAAAACTAAGGTTAGCATATCATTCTCCTTGTCCATATGGGATGCATGGTCCCACCATGCATGCCATTATGTATCTTAGGTGTTTAAAGAGTAAACAAAATGTAGATTAGTCCCTTGTTAGTCCAAATGACAAAAATCAAGCATAACAATACACTAGGACTAAACAATATTTCCTAAGAACTAGAGATAGCATAACATAATAAGCAAGATCACAAAATAGAGATAAATACAATACGAATTTGTTACCTCTTTTGTTGAATTTGATGCTTACTTATTCACATAAGAATGTTTATGCTCATCCTATGATGATTTGAGTCTTCTAGCAATGCTCTTCCATGGTGCTAGAATCTCTCCAATAGTCACTTATGGCTTGGTATAAAGCTTGGCATAAATTGGACTTTATAACACTACTCTTAAAGGCTTAAAGAAGGTATTCCAGTAGAATAACCTTACACACAAAAGTTTGTTGGCATATGGTGTGGGTAATTGTATTTATATCTCTAAGAACTAATTCTAACCCTATGGAGGTTAGTTTAAATTTTAACTTTGGTTGCATCTAAAATAACCTAGGTTGAGTTAGGTTAACCCTGAGTTGGATCAAAACACTCATGAAATTTTAACACCTTAGTTTCAGATATTTGTGAAGCATGACAATTCACTTTAGATATTTGTGAGGTTATGATTAATATTTTTGCAATATTTAGGAAATAATAAATCACTTTATTAGCTCTTTTGACATTTGACTTCATATTTGGCTAAAAATTCATTTTTAGACAAATGAAATTCACTAATTTGATCTGAAAATTTTGTTTAAACAAGTTAATTAATATTTGGAATGTAATTAATCTTGCTTAGTGCTTTTTTGGCTTTTGGCAATTGTTTTGAATGTTATGAATTAATAGCTCGATAGGCCAAAAGTGTCAAATTACTAGATCATAATTTGACTAGGGTTGAAACCAAACTAAATTATTGGTGTGTACAGGGTAACACACAAAATAAGCTAGCCTCATCACATTTTTAGGCAATTAAATTCTCTATGTGGATGAAATTGGGCAATTCATGTGATTTCTAGGTTTAAATTATGTCATTTATTAGAAATTGAACTAAATCCTAGTTTAGGCATGAAAGTGGCCAAAACTAAGTGTCTACAAAGAGAAGTTTAGTGGATAATGTATAAATAAAATTTCTAGTTTAAAATAATATAAATATGTATTACCATCGATTATCAATTAATATAAAGTTTAATCGATCAATGTCTCTAGTTTATATATAAGTCTATAATTTTTATTATATTTTTATTCATTTTTTTTATAAAAAGTTATTTAAATTATATTAAAATTTTAATAAGATACAAAATCTATTCATACAAAAAATATTGGAAGGAGTCACACTCTAAAAATGACATAAGCATGGATCGAGAGATTACAACACAATATTAATAAAATTTGAACTATTTTTTGACCAAAAAAGGTGATGAAACCAAAGAACTTATAATAAAGCCACATATCATAGTTCACATTAAGTAGTAGGAGAAATGATAAAGGATGAAGGTGGAGGAGGCAAGGGACCATCAAGATTATCACCCCATACTCCCTAGCCCCCGGTAGCCATAGGGTCTATAGAATCAGGTATGTCACCCCAAGTATCTTCTTCATTTTATTTATCTTTATCTTATGAATCATCCAACCTAGTAGGAGAAATAACAAGGTCCAAGTGAGGTAAATCCCATTATAGCATTGCAGACCACCCAAAATTAATAACAACACCACTTCCTCTATCCCCACTAGTACCCCCTTTACCACCATCCCAACCACTACCACTCTCACCTCCATGGCCATGGGTTTGAGGCCTCAAAGATGAAAAATGTCTCTGAGGAAAACCAATGTGGTGTTTGCTATGTGACTAAGTCCTCCCTCATGATCCATGTCTATGGTCCTATTGGGGTGAATGGTAGTGGAGGGAGTTTGGAGGGACTCTACTAAAATCATAGGGTGCACTACTCCAATGATCAAGTAAGGTCTAGATGTGGGTAAGCTCTAAACACACTTTATTGGCTTGAACTTGAATATGTAGCATAATATTAGCTAACACATTAATCCTAGTAGTAGTATAATTTTTTTAATCCATCATAACTTGTTTAAAATTAGCATCATTTCTATTCTTCCATAATTGAAAGAGAATTTTATCTCAAAATTATTTGATTTTAAGAACATTTATCTATAATTAGAAATTATTTTAATGTTTCACACACGATTAAAATTAAAAATATATATTAAAAAATCTAGGATATCAAAAAACTATCCATGATATCACCAACATCACTAATTATTATTTTTTAATGTTCCAATTAGAAAATTATATATATATATATATATATATATATATATATATATATATATGAAAATTTATTTCTCCACCATATGAAGAGTATTATGTTTTTGAAATAAACTAGGAAAAAATTTATTTTATAGTAAATTGTATGAGGGCATGATTCAATATTTATATATAATAAGTTTACACTATGGTGAAATTATAAACAAATATACCATATTATCAGTTTAAAATCAAATGAGGTCTTGTAAATGTTCTATATTGATAATGTGTTATCCTTGAATTTATCAAGTTTAATTAATGGGATAAATCCTATGAAACTTGTCTGTTTCATAGCCCATGAGCTCTAAGCACACAAAATGAGGCTAATCATAGCCTCTATGTGTTTGTTTTTCCTTTAAAAAAGTTAGTTTTTTAGGGAAGTTTCTTTTTCGTGTAGTTCGAAGAATTTTCTCTGAACTACACTTTTTCCAGTTTGGTGCAAATTGGAGAATTTTTTTGAATTGCACCATTATGTGCACTAATAGATAAATTATATGATGTTTCACTTAGTCTAATTTTTCATGCGTAGGAGTGTTATTTTTCTCTGACTTTGCACATGCAAATTTGGAGTTTTTCTCTACTCCTACACTCGAGCCCACCACTATGTCAGTAATTAATTTCACATTAATTACCCCTCTTTGATATATTTTAACTTCAATTTTGCCATTTGTCTTTGCCATTTTCAAGCATGAATATGTCCTTTACCACCATTTTTGAGCTTGATTGCACTTCTTCTCGTTATCCTTGATTTGTTGTTTTCATCAATTCTTTGTGCCCTAGGGTTCTTTGTTATCATCCATTTTCATGGCATCTCAGGTGAATTTTTGTTTTTGTTTTTGTTTTTGTGAATTTTTGTTCTCTTTCTTTCTTCTTTCTTCATGTCTTATTTCAAGATTTTCATTTTTCCTCAAAAACCCTAACTCTTTTGGTTCATTTCAGAGAATTTTCTCTGAAAGGCACCAAGGGATGTTTTTCATATACCTTTCATCATCAAGTGCACTTTGGAGAAAATTCTCTGAAGTGCACATCTCTTCATCCAATGCACTTCAGAGAAAAATCTCTGAAATGCATAGATCATCATCTTGGTGTACTTTGGAGAAAATTCTCTGAAGTACATAATTGTTTACCTTTTAGGTGAACTTTAGAGAATTTTATTTGAAGTGCACGTAGTCTAGTGCACTTTGGAGAAAATTCTTTGAAGTGCATATTACACACCTAGTGCAATTCAGAGAATTTTCTCTGAAGTGCACTTTATTTGGTACATTTTGAATAAAATTCTCCAAAGTGCACGTTATCCCCATTTTTGGTGGAGTTCAAAAAAAATTCTTCAAACTACACCAAAACCAACACTCGGTACAGTTCAAAGAATTTGCTTCGAACTACACCAAAACCAACACCTGGTGCAGTTTGGAGAATTTTCTTTGAACAACACTTTTTACCAAAAATGAGAAAAATGCTAACTTTGGAGAAATCAAAATTCTCTTTTGTAGATACTTCATCAATGTCAGAATATTCCCCAGCTAAGAGGATAATGAAGTGTAAATTTCAAGGTGTATTTTCAGTATCTGTAGTAGATTTTAATGTAGATCAAATTAGAGATACAGAGATTGGTCATGTTGACATGGCCAAATTATTACAAAGGTTAGGTAGATATCCCATTTATCCCCATATGCAACCTATAATTAATAGTGAGATACATCTAGCAGCTGCATTTCTTGTGTCATCTCAAGATCCAGAGTTTGTCTTAATAGTTGCTTCCCACTTTGACAAAGAAACTAGGTCAATCAAAGATGTCAGTGGAAAAGTGGTAATTAGACTAGATGCAAAATACTTTGATAAATTTTATCTTTTAGACATTGAGGAATATTTAGATATAAGTGTGACAATACCCAAGAATACTATGAGATGAATCTTGAGAAATACAAGAGGCACATTAATGTCAATTGGCTGAGGACACCAAGGCATACAATTGTAAGATGGCCAAAGAGATTTTACTGAAGTGAATTTATGGAGGAAATAAGAGATTTAATCACTCTCCTAAGTAGGGTCAAAGGTCTTCCTACATCCAATATCTTTTAAGAATGGATGTATCACTACATTTTTATCATCAAGAAGAATAAACAAAGGATTTATTAGGGAAGTTAGATAAGTGATGCCATATGTCACCAGATTTCTGAGGTAGGTTATTCTCTTAAATTCTATATGACTTCCTATTTGGTATATGCCACAACCTGCATGAGGGTATTTCTAGGATTGACCAGTGTTGGCAAATGAAATAAAGTGCTTGTTTATGAATATTATCCACAATTGACCCTCAAAGAAGGTATCAAACATTTTAGAAGAATTAATGATGCATTCTTCTACCAATTTGTTTATATTTTTGAACAAGAATTAGAGAAGAAAAGGGTTTTAGATTAGGCATGGGTAATAGTGAATAGGATTGGTTTCATTTTAATTCAATTCTCAACTTTCACCCACATCAGAGTAGACAAATTTAATGAACAACCTTACATGCTACCTAAATACCTAGTTGATAAACTAATTTTAATAGAAATGTGTAGATAAATGATGACCGTAAACAAGAAGCAATCAAATGCACATAAAATAGGATTCAAATTTCCTATAAGCATTGGCCGGTACACCATTTCAACTACTCCCAAGGCTAAGATAATGGGAACTGAGATGTAATGGATCACCCTTAAAAGGTATAAAAGTAGAAAATATTTTAATTATAGAATGATGAAGGAAATGTTGAAAGGCAATTATGTTCATGTGCACAAGATTGAGGATATTTGGGTAGAATTCAAAACTAAATAAAATGTAAGGAGACTTGATTGGAGTCATCTTACTACTGATCAAATTCAAGAGCTATAATTATCCAACATTCTAGCTGACCCCTCTAATGATGATAATATAATGGATCCTTCATATGAAGGAAATCAAATTGATTCTACTCTTATTCCTTCAATCCAAGGGTCTATAAAAGAATTCACATCTATCGAAGAGATATTTCAACCCATCCTTGTAAAAACTAATGCCTGGTTGGAATATAAGGGTATTAAATTAAAATCTTTCAAAATAGAGTCAGAAGAAGAATATGATGAAGATACTACAAGAAAACGTGAGGAATTAAGGATGAAAAATAAAGAAGAGACTTCAATGTCCACTCAGAAACCAAGATTTGTATTTGTAAGTAAAGGAAAGAAGAAAAAAGAAGATAGTTTTGAAAAAAGTATGAAAATAGAGACACAAGGAAAACCAAGTGTGAGTGAGGTACCTCCTTAATCAATAGTTTTGCAACCTCTAGCTCAATAGTCTCCACAAGTTGACTCCACACAATTAGAAGTTCCTATAGTCAAGGTCTCTCAACCAATAGTTTTCCAAGTGGTATTCTCTATAATTTTTTTTATTAGTAGATCTATATCAATTGTCTCTATTTTCACTCAAACTATTCTCTCAGCTCCACTTTCTCCTCCTAGTGCTATGATTTTTCAAGTCACTTCCGAAGGTACTCTGAATCAAGTTTTTGATTCTTTGTCTAATTTACCTAGTCCTACAAAACCATTGGGATCCCTGACCAATATGTACTTCACTCAATAAGATATGGACAAATTCATGTCCACATCTTCTATTAAAGTGACAACTCAAGCTCCTGTCACCCCAGTGTCTAAAAAATTGTCAGACCTGAAAGTAACTTTCATGCCAACCCAAACCCCACTAATAATAACCACTATTCCATTAGTGTCAACTCTATTATTAGATACCTCTACCATTCCACTTACTTCACAAACCATTGTCACTCCCCAAACATCACAATCTTTAGTTTCTTCTACTCAAGGAGATTCATCTCCTCTTCCCCCATGGTTAATTTCCCAAACACATAAAAGGAAGAAACAAGATGTTTCACCTGATGATTTTGACCTTAGTCAACTCATCCTAGTAAAGCCCAAGATGAAAAATAAGACCAGAACTACATCAAGGATAATTTTTGAGTTTGGGCATAAGTATGTTGAGGTTGTAGTTCCTCTTGAAGACAGGAACATTGAAGATATTCAAGCATTTGAATATGTATTAGGACACATAGATCTTGGGAAACAAACTCATGAAGGTGCAAAGGAAGATTTGTGAGCAACGATGGCTTATTTGATTTAAAGATATGGTAAAGATAAGAAAATCAAAGATCAACTCAAGATATAAGTGGAAAAATGACTTCTGTTTTACTAAAAATCACTCAACCTTCTAAATCCATTATCTTGTTGTGCATGAAAATACTAAAAGAGCTATTCAACTTGCAAAAAAAATTGAGTCTTAGGGTCATGCAGTTAATGCTTGGGTTGAAAGGTTAAAAACATAAGGTACTCAAATGTTGCATTATACTATTGAATTTTTGAAGAAATTGAGTGAAGTAAAAACAAAAATTCAGCAAATAATTAAGGCACTCACTCAAGATTTGGAGTTAACTAAAAAAGATATTGATACATGGACTCAACTTCGCCAATTCAAACTAGAGCTATTGGTTGAGTAGAAGATCAATCCAAATAGGAAAATGTTTATTGAATACAGGGAGGCCATGAAGAATAGAAAAAAGGAATCTGATTAAAGATCTATAAGAGGCTAAAGATATGTGTGATAATAAGATATTAGATCTTATAGAGAGAGTTGGAAAATTCCCCTATCAAGTCAGGAATGATTCTCAATAAATTCTTCTCATGGAGGTTGTTACTCAAGAATTTATATCATTGCTACAAGCAAAGGCTAAAATAGGTACTTTCACATTGGACTCCATCGATGAATTCATTAAATTTTAGGTCATCTTCAATAAACTGCAAAGAATCATGCACAAGGGCAAGGATCTCTAAGTTAACTTAGAAGATTTAGTTACAAGGGTACTTGTCATATCCAAGAGTACATCCGACCTAAATAACAATGAAGTCCAAGATATCTTGAAGAAATATGAGGAGTTTTTAGAGAAGAATAAAAAGGAATAAATTTATGTGTCTAAGGACACTTAGTTTATTTTTGTAAATTTTCATGTGTAATTTTGTTTAGTGCATTTTGCACGTAGAAAAATTACATAGTCCTAAGTCAAATAGGACCCTGACAATGAATAAGTCAATGTATTTTTTTTTTTTTTTTGTTCATATTTCCTCTTTATAAATAGAAGGAGGCTCTTTGTAAAAAGGATCACCAAATGGCTAAACATTGCCAAAATTGATAAGCAATATTGAAACTTTGAATTCAAATTGTAAATCTTTTATCAATCAATATATGAGAAAGCAAGTGAACTTTCAATCTTTGAGTTGAAATTAATTTGTGTTGTATTGGAGATGTTCTTATGTCTTTTCCATTACATTTTATTGAGTAATGAATTGAAATGCAGTGTGAATTTCTATAAATCAAAAGGTGCTAGGAAGCTGATTTTGAAGTCTTTGAGCTCCAATATCATTACTGGGTTTGTGTTCATCATAGAAAGTGAATTACTGAGGATACTTTAGGTTGCTAGTTATTTTTCATATATAATTTTAATCTTTGTTAGAAATAAGGTGAAGACTTTGGGATGAACTTTATTATATCTTTTAAGTTTACTCTGCTGGTATTATTCTTGTTACTCCTTTGGCTAACAAATCTGAATATTAGTTATATTTAGTTCATCAAGTGATCTTAGATTTTCAAAGTATATCACAAAGAATGGAAGAAAGTTTGTGATTAAACATCAATTCTGAAAAAAGAGAATTTGATGATATGACAACACCCACTATGATAAAATTATTGTAAACAAGTGTAAATAATTAAGCATTATGTTAGTTAACAATAAAAGGGAGCCTCCCCTTGCTTAGAGGAGAGATTTATCTCATCATATTGTGGCTGAAATCACCATTTTGTTATCATTCTATTGTTAACAAAATATTCACCCAATAGTTTTTGGTGACTTCACTGGGGAAATGGACATTCAATTGAGTTCTACACTCACTTGGTTCATATAAGACCAGTACCTTATTGTTTGATACTATTTTACTGTAGTTAATCTCTTTTCTTTTTGAGTACTTTCACATTCTGGTAGAACAAAGCTACACTCGTGGTAGAAGGGTAGTGGGACTCATTGATCCAAATTTTGAGTTATTGCAAGAAAATAACTTTGATCTTTTGCCAGCACGTGCAATGTCACCTCTTCAACATACAAGAAGTTTTCCACCTACAAATACAAGATCTCCTATATTAGGAGAATCTTCCAACATTCATAGAGTTTTGCCTATTTTGTCTTTGCAAATGTTTGTAATACCTCCATATAATCCATAAAGAATGGTAGCTCAAGGTCCATGGGGTAATAATTTTGGTCCATTGAATTTGGCACCACCATCACATGAACTACCTCATGGCTCACAAAAAAAAATTCCTAAGTTTTATGGTGATGGCAAGAAACATCTGGATGAACATATTGTTGCATTCTACATTACATGTGGAGTTCTTGGAGTGGAACATGAAGATGTTTCTGTAAGGTTGTTTTTAGAAACACTTCAAGGTGTTGCTACTAATTGGTTCTATAATCTCACAACTGGTACTATCATAAATTGGACTACACTCAAGACAAAATTTGAAGCAAGATTCAACCTTGCAGAAGATGCTCATACCTTGTTGGCTCAACTTACACAAATGAAGAAGGAAGCACATGAGCCTATGCAAGAATTCATGGAAAATTTTAATAAGTTGAGGAATAGGATTTTAGTGGTTGCTCAACCTACATCTGAGAATTTGAAGTGTTTCTTCATCAATTCTCAACTACCAGAATTGAGTTTTCTTTTATGAAGAACAAATCTAGCTAATCTTGATGCTTCTCAAAATTTAACCACTGAAGTAGAAGATGATTTAATCCTAGCAGGAAAGGTGAGAAATAATTTAATCAAGCCTAGAGGGTAGGCTTCCCCCACTTTATCTTCTACTAACACCATGGATCCCATGATTCAAAAGTTAGAAAATGAATTGCCTAAAATTAAAAAATATCTCAAAGCATGTCTTTTTTTCATACAACGATGTTCCTAGGAGAAAATATCTGAACTATTTTAACAATGTTGCTAGGAATCAAAATCCGAATAAGCTTCCTCCAACACAAGCAAGGATTGTATTAGAGGCACCTTTGGATGATGCAACAGTCAATTAGCTAGAATTTGAAAATGATGATGTTTCAAAATTAGAATATGTTCTAGAAGAAGATGCTAATCCTTTCACTTGAAATTAAGAGAAGTTGGTGAATCTGATATCCAATTTCCAAACTTTCAAGAAGAAGAATTTGAACAAGAGGAAGATACACATGGTGAGTCTTATGCCATTTTTAGATGTTCTCAAAGTTAGCCAAATCAATAACAAAATGTTGATAAAATAAAATCCAAGGATGAACCATGAAAGGAGGTTACAATTGCCAAAAGAAGAACTCCTTTTCCAGTTCACCCAAAGGATAGGGTGGTGGATAAACAAGTAATCCTCATAATTATACCTCTTCTCCTTCAAAATCTAGATCGAGTGCCCAAAACCTGAAACCTAAAAATGAAAATGTTTTGTCTTCCTCGACTGCCCCATATCTAGATTTTGATATTATTGATCATGTTAAGAACACTAATATCCAAATTTTAGAGGTAGAATAACTTTAATCAAACCCTAATCAATTTGAGACATTATCAAAATTTGTAAAAAGCAAAGGGATCAATTCTGATCAGACTTCAGCTAAGAGTGTACCAATTGACCCAAAGCCAAAATCAAAGAAAAATAACTTGGTTGTAACTCTTGCACCTAATTTTGGAAAAATAGAACCTTTCTATATTTCCTTGTTTGTCAATGTTTATAAGCTCAATAGTTGTGTTATTGATTTGGGTGCTTCTAATAATGTGATGCCTACCAAGGTGGGTACTACCTTGGGGTTAACCTTGACAAAGACTTATGGTTGTTGCTTATCAATAGAAACCAAACAAATACATCTTATAGGCCAAATCAAGAATTCACAATTTGTATTTTTTGCATTTCCAGAGAAAAAGATCAAAATGACAGTTCTAGTAGCTGATGTTTTGGCCTCATATGGAGTTCTATTGGGACATAAATTTTGAAAAGATGTTGGAGGAGAAATCAATATGGATTGGTGTGAGGCTAGGATACCTATTAAGGGTGTTATGTAGAAACTTCACCCATAAAAGTAAGTGAAGTATATTGTAACAAAGATAGAAGACCTAAAATCTCAAATCTTCTTTGAAACCTCCAGAATGAGCACATATTTCTCGAATACAGATGAAGATCCAATATTTTCAAATGATATTTCATAAAAAGATCAAAAAATAGAAGAGTTTCCCTCTTCAAATGAGAAGAGTTTGAAATTTGACACTATTAAGGTTGAGAGTTCAAATGATGTTTGGACTTTGGAATTCAATGGTAGTTGTTCATCAGCTAGATCTGGATCTAAAATATTCTCATATCCCCAAAATGATAAATTTTTCCTTTCTCTTTCAAATTCTAATTTGATAATACTAATAATACTATTGAGTATGAGGTTTTGTTGTTAGGAATTGAAGTTGTACGAAAGAAAGGAATCAAAAATTTGTATGCCCAAGGTGATGTTGAGCTAATCATTTGTCAAGTAAGGAACTTATATCAAAGAAAGAATGAAAGACTAAGGAATTATCACAATCGAGTTTGGGATTGCATGGAAAGTTTCTATGTGTTTAATATATCAGTAGTTTCAAGAGAATACAATGATAGAGTTGATTCATTGGCCATTTTAGCCACTCTCTTGATTCCTCACAAAGATTTTCAAGGAAACAAAATATACCATTGAGTTGGTTTTTCAACCCAGTGTTACTGACAATGTTAATTATTGGTAGGTTTTTAATAATGATGACTAAGTCATCTCATTCTTAGAGAAGGTACAAAAATTTAGTGAGTTGTATTTTGAAGGAAGTGATTCCACTCTTCAAAAATCAATTTCTAAAGTTAATGAGTAAATTGGTGAAGAAATCTTCTAGCTAAAAGGTAATAAGATTCCCAAATGGTTGGTACCTTTGGAAAGATTTTTTGATAAGCATTATTGATTCATCAAACATCAACAATCAAAATCCGATTCATCTATAGAAATTGAGCAAGTTAATAGAGGAACAAAAAGTGACCCCAAAATGATAAATATTGGGAAATGTTACTCATCAGAGGAAAGAGAAAAGTTGGTGACTCTTCTACATCAGTACATTAATGTATTACCATATTCATATGCTGATTTGAAATATTTTTGACCTAAGGAAGTGCAACATGATATTCCTCTCAAGCCAGGATCTTAACCTCACAAGCAAAAATAATGGTAGTATAATTTTAAAATATCAGGTACTATCTTTATTGAAGTTTAAAAGATGTTGAATGCTCACATTATCTTTCCTATACATCACTCTACATGGATAGCAAATATTGTTCCTATAACGAAAAAGAATGGAGAGATCTGCATTTGTGTTGACTTATATAATTTGAATCAATTATAACTTAAGGTTAATTACCGACTCCCAATAATGAATCAAGTATTTCAAAATGTGATTGGTTCAAAGATGTTGTCTATGATAGGCAGTTTCTCAAGATACAATCAAGTGGAGGTTCATGATGAAGATCAACATAAGATAACCTTCACTACTCCATGGGGTACTTTTGTGTATCGTAAAATGCCTTTTGGATTAATCAATGTTGGTGCTACTTTATATAGGGATATAGATTTGGATTTTTAAGATATAATCGGTAAGATCATTGTAGTCTACCTTGATGATCTAACCGTTTTCTCAATAAAGCATCAAGATCATTGTGACCATTTGGAGTGAGTAATTGAAAGATGCAATCAATATGGGATATCTCTTAATCCCAAGAAGGACATATTTGGGGTTACAAAATGAAATCCCCTTGGACATATTGTATCCAAGGAAGGAATAAAAATTGATCGAAATCAGGTTAAGTCAATTCAAAATCTTACTTTGCCATTAAGTAAGAAAAAAGTGCATTCTTTCTTTGGGAAAGTTAATTTTTGTGAAGATCTGTTCCTGATTTTACTAAAAAGACTCACCGCATTGTTGATATGATGAAATGAAAATAAAATTTTCATTGGAATACGGAAGGACAAAATGATTTTCATGAGATAAAAGAAGCCATTGCACTTACTCCTATCCTAGTTTTCCTAGATTATACCAAAAACTTCATTATGTATAGTTATGCTTCTGAGCATACCTTAACCACAATCTTGGTACAACTAAATGAAGAGGGGATTAAATCTATTTTAGCATTCATGAGATGGAATTTAAAGTATCATGAGCTTAAGTACTCATCCATGGAAAACCATGTGTATGTGGTGGTGAAAGTAATCAAGAATTTTAGGTACTACATCCTCAATTCTCACACCATTACATTAGTACCAAATTCTACTATTAAATCAATTTTGACTCAACAAGAGTTTGGAGAAAAAAGAGGTAATTAGATTAATAAAATCCAATAATATGATATGGATATCAATCCTACCAAAATTTTGCATGGAAAAGGTTTGTGTCAACTCATGGCAGAGACCAATTCAGAAGAAACACTCAATAATGAAAGAGATAAGGAAGAACTACCCATGGTCTTGCTTGTAAGTACTATGAATGAATGGTACTTTGATATTGATTATTTCCTCACATATGGAGAATTTCCAAAGCATTTGTTTCACAAAGAGAAGAGGATAATCAAGCTCAAGGCTAAAAATTTCATCCTTTAGGCTAACGGTTTGTATAAGCAGAACATTGATGGAATCTTTTTAAGATGTGTAGATAAGGCACAACAAGGAAAGTTATTGAAATATTTCCATGATTTATCATGTGGAGGACATTTTTCATCCCCTATCATAGCTCATAAGATCTTTTAGGATAGATATTATTGGCCAACACTTTTTTAGGATGAATACGCATGGGTGCATATGGAGAACCCTAAGTTAGTAGCCTTGCCTCTCAAGCCAGTAGTCATTGAAGAACCTTTTTAACAATGGGTTATTGATTTCATTGGTACAGTAAACCCATTGTCAAGTGATGATGATAGTTATGTTCTCATGGCTATGGATTACTTCACCAAGTGGGTGGAAGCAATTCCAACCAAACATGCCACTTCAGAGGTTGTTTGTAATTTTCTCAAAGAGAATATCATTACAAGGTTTGGTGTGCCAAATAAATTTGTAGTTGATAATGTTTCTTGTTTCACATCCCATGAGATGACTCAGTTTTGCTTTGAATATGGGATTATTTTGTCTCATTCTTCTGACTATTTTCTTCAAGGGAATGGTCAACCCAAGTTGAGTAATAAGAATTTGATAACTATCATCAGAAAGTTGTTCGCAGATAATCAGAGGACATGGTATAAAGCATTATATGATGCATTGTGGGATAATCATATTACTCTCAACTGAGTGATCGATATATCTCCTTTTCTACTTTTGTATGGTTTTAATGCAAAAATACCAATGATATTAGAACTACCATCTCTCAAATTGGCTAAGGCAATTGAAGATGAGACATTTCAAAACTCCTTAGACAAGCATATTATGTACCTTACCGAGATAGAGGAGAAACGTACAAAGATAGTGGATCATAATTCAGAACATCAAAGTCATGTTAAGGAACTTTTCGATAAGAAAGTTAAATCATGAGTATTCTGAGTTGTGGATCTAGTCCTTTTATGGGATAAAAGAAGAGAGCCAAAAGGAATGCATGGAAAATTTGATTCTTTGTGGAAAGGTCCTTTTCTCATTTAATAACTCAGTGGAGAACATAGTTTATTCTTAGCATATCTAGATGGGACACCAATACCACTGCCCTATAGTGGGCAACATCTAAAGCTTTTCACTCAGTGAAGTTCCAAATAAGTTTGTATATTTTATAAATATCTGTATATTCTTCTTTATTTTTGTGTTAGTCTCATCTTTTGCTTCACTCCATGGCCCAATGGAAAAAGGCACTTAGATTTCTGGGATTCTCTTTCCATCAAGTGTTTCAAAGAATGTTTGAATAAAATTCCTAATCAGAACCAGTTGTTATCCTTGAATTTAGCAGGTTCAATTCATGGAATAACCCCTACAAAACTTGTCTATTTCATAGCCCATGAGCTCTACACACATAAAATGAGGATAATCATTGCCTCTTTGTATTTTCTTTTCCTTTCAAAAGGTTAGTTTTTAAGGAAAGTTTTTTTTGGTGTAGTTCATAGAATTTTATTCGAACTGCACTTTTTCCAGTTTGGTGCAAACCAGAGAATTTTTTCCAAACTACACCATTATGTACACTAACAGAGAAACTATTTGATGTTGTACTTAGTCTAATTTTTCACATGAAAGAGTGTTATTTTTCTCTAACTTTTCACATGTAAATTTGAAGTTTTTCTCTGCTCCTGCACCTGGGCTCACCACTGCGTTGGTAATTAATTTTGCATTAATTACCCCTTTTTATATATTTTAACCCATGTAAATTCATTTTTACCATTTGTCTTCACTATTTTCAAGCACGAATACATCCTTTGTCGCTATTTTCAAGCTTGATTTCACTTCTCATTATCCTTGATTTATTTTTTTCATTGATTCTTCATGCCCTAGGGTTCTTCACTATCATCCATTTTCATGACATCTCAGGTAAATGTTTATTTTTCTTGTTGTTTTTGTTAATTTGTGTTCCTCTTGCTTTCTTATTTCTTCATGTCTTCTTTCAAGATTTTCATTTTTCCTTCAAAAACCCTAACTCTCTCGGTTCCTTTCAGAGAATTTTATTCGAAAGGCACCAAGGGACATTTTGCATATACCTTTCATCATCATGTGCACTTCGAAGAAAATTCTTTAAAGTGCAAATTTCTTCATCCGACACACTTCAGAGAAAATTATTTGAAGTGCATAGATCATCATCTTGGTGTACTTCAAAGAAAATTCTCTAAATTACATGAGTGTTCACCTTTTAGGTGCACTTTAGAGAATTTTCTCCAAAGTGCACATAGTCTGGTGCACTTCAAAAAAAATTCTCTGAAGTGCATATTACACGCCTTCTGGTGCACTTCAAAAAATTTTATTCGAAGTGCACTTCATTTGGTGTAGTTCAGAGAAAATTCTCCAAAGTGCATGTTATCTCCATTTTTAGTGTAGTTCAAATAATTATCTCTAAACTACACCAAAACCAACACCTGGTGTAGTTCGGATAATTTTCTCCAAACTACACCAAAATAAACACCCGGTGTCATTCAAAGAATTTTATTTGAACTACAATTTTTACCAAAAATGAGAAAAAATGCTAACTTTGGAGAAATCAAAATTATCTTTTGCAGATACTTGATCAATGTCAGAAGATTCTCTAGATAAGAGGATAATGAAGTATAAATTTCAAGGTGTATTTCCAGCATCTATAGTAGATTCTAATATAGTTCAAATTGGAGATACAAAGATTGGTCATGTTGACATGGCCAAATTATTGCAAAGGTTAGGCAGAGATACCATTTATCCCCATATGCAACCTATAATTAATAGTGAGATACATCTAGTAGCTACATTTCTTGTGTCATCTCAAGATCCAGAGTATGTCTTAACAGTTGCTTCCTACTTTGACAAAGAAACTAGGTCAGTAAAAGATGTCAGTGGAAAAGTGGTAATTAGACTAGATGTAGAATATTTTGATTAAGTTTTTTATATTTTAGACATTGAGGAATATTTAGATATAAATGTGAAAACATCCCAAGAATACTATGAGAGGAATATTGAGAAATGCAAGAAGCACATTAATGCCAATTGGTTGAGGACACCAAGGCATACAATTGTAAGATGGCCAAAGATATTTTACTGAAGTGAATTTATGGAGGAAATAGGAGATTTAATGACTCTCCTAAGTAGGTTCAAAGGTCTTCTTACATCCAATATCTTTCAAGAATGGATGTATCACTACATTTTTATCATCAAGAAGAATAAGCAGAGGATTTATTAGGGAAGTCAAATAAGTGATGCCATATGTCACCAGCTTTCTGAAGTAGGTTCTTCTCTTAAATTCTATATGACTTCATATCTGGTATATGCCATAGCCTGCATGAGAGTATTTATAGGATTGACCAGTGTTGGCAAATGAAATAAAGTGCATGTTTATGAATATTATCCATAGTTGACCCTCAAATAAGGTATCAAACATTTTAGAAGAGTTAACGATGCATTCTTCTACCAATTCATTTGTATTTTTGAACAAGAATTGGAGAAGAAAGGATTTCATATTAGGCATGGGCAATAGTGAACAGGATTGGTTGCATTTTCCATCAGTTTCCAAATTTCACCTACATCAAGGTAGGTGGATTTAATGAACAACCTTACATGCTACCTAAATACCCAAGTGATAAATTTATTTTAATGGAGATGTGCAGACAAATGATGACCACACACAAGAAGCAATCAGATGCACATAAAAGAGGATTCAAGTTTCCTGTAAGCATTGACCGATACACCATTTCAACTAATCTCAAGGCTAAGATAATGGAAATTGACATGCAATGGATCACCCTTAAAAGGTATAAAAGTAGTAAAGATTTTGATTATAGAATGATGAAGGAAAATATGAAAGGTAAGTATGTTCATGTGCACAAGATTGAGGATATTTATGTAGAATGTAGAATTGAATAAGATGTAAGGAGACTTGATTATAGTCATCTTACTACTGATCAAATTCAAGAGCTCTAATTAGCCAACATTCTAGCTAACCTCTCTAACAATGAGAATATATTGAATCCTTCATATGAAGGAAATCAAGTTGCTTCTAATCCTATACCTTCAATCTAATGGTCTATAAAAGAATGCACATCTATCAAAGAGAGATTTCAACCCATCCTTGAAACAACTAATGCCTAGTTGTAATCTAAGGGTATTAAATTAAAATATTTCAAAATAGGGTCAGAAGAAGAATATGATGAAGATATTGCAAGGAAATGTGAGGAATTAAGGATGAAAGATAAAGAAGAGGCCTCAACATCCACTCAAAAACCAAGATTTGTATCTATAAGTAAAAGAAAGAAGAAAAAAGAAGCTAGTGTTGAAAAAAGTGTGCAAATAGAGACACAAAAAAAAACTAAGTGTGAGTGAGGTATCTCCTCAATCAATAGTTGTGCAACCTCCAGCTCAGTAGTCTCCACAAGTTGAGTCCACACAATCAAAAGTTCCTGCAGTCAAGGTCTCTCAACTAGTATTTTCCTAGGTGGAATTCTCAGTAATTTATTGTATATTACATTTGTACCAATTGTCTCTATTTATGCTCAAACTATTCTCTCAACTTCACCATCTCTTTCTAGTGCCATGTTTTTTCAAGTTCCTTCCCAAGGTACTCTGGATCAAGTTTTTTATTCTTTATCTAATTTACCTATTCCTACAAAATAATTAGGATCCTCAACCAATCTCTACTTCACTCAATAAGATATGGACAAATACATGTCCACATCTTCTGTTAAAGTGATGACTCAAGCTCTTGTCACCCCAGTGTCTAAAAAATTGTCAGACCTGAAAGTAACTTTCATGCCAACCCAAACCCCACCAATAATAACCATTGTTCCATTAGTGTTAAATCCACTATCAGATACCTCTATCATTCCACTTTTCATTACACTTACTTCATAAACCATTATCCCTCCCCAAAAATCACAATCTTTGGTTTCTTCTACTCAAGGAGATTCATCTCCTCTTCCCCCGTGGTTAATTTCCCAAACACCTAAAAGGAAGAAACAGTCTATTTCACCTGGTGATTTTGACCTTAGTTAACTCATCCCAATAAAGTCCAAGATGACAAAGAAGGCCAGAACTATGTCAAGGATAATTTTTGAGTCTCAGCATAAGTATGTTGAGTTTGTAGTTCCTCCTAAAGATAAGAACATTGAATATATTCAAGAATTTGAATATGCAGTAGGACGCATAAATCTCAAGAAACAAACTCATGAAGGTGAAAAGGAAGATTTGTAAGTAGTGACGACTTCTTTGATTGAAAGATATGATAAAGTTAAGAAAATCAAAGATCAACTCAAGATACAAGTGGAATAGTTGACTTCTATTTTACTAAAAATCACTCAACTTTTTGAATCCATTGATATTTTTGTGCGTGAAAATACTAAAAGAGTTATTCAACTTGCAAAAAAAATTGGGTCTCAGGGTCATGTAGTTAATTCTTGGGTTGAAAGGTTAAAAACATAAGGTACTCAAATTTTGCATTCTACTTTTGCATTTTTGAGAAATTAAGTGAAGTAAAAATAGAAATTCAGCAAACAATTAAGGAACTCACTCAAGATTTGGAGTTGAATAAAAAAGATGTTGATACATGGACTCAAATTCACTAATTCAAATTGGAGCTATTGCTTGAGAAGAAGATCATTACAAATAGGAAAATGTTTATTGAATATAGGGAGGCCATGAAGAACAGAAGAAAGGTTCTTGAGGATCTGATTAAAGATCTAGAAGAGGCTGAAGATATGTGTGATAATAAGATATTAGATATTATAGAGAGTTGGAAAAATCCCCTATCAAGATAGGAATGATTCTCAATAAATCCTTCCTATGGAGGTTGTTACTCAAGAATTTACATCATTGGTCCAAGCAAAGGATGAGACAAGTACTTTCACATTGGAATCCATCGATGAATTAATTAAATTTTAGGTCATCTTCAATAAACTGTAAAGAATCATGGACACGAGCAAGGATCTCTTAGTTAACTTAGAAGATTTAGTTACAAGGGTACTTGTTGTATCCAAGAGTACATTCGGCCCAGATAAAAATGAAGTCCAAGCTATCTTGAAGAAATATGAGGAGTTTTTAGAGAATAATAAAAAGGAAGAAATTCCTGTGTTTAAGCACACTTAGTTTGTTTTTGTAAATTTTCATTTATAATTTTGTTTGGTGCATTTTGCATGTAGAAAAATTACATAGTCCTCAGTCAAATAGGACTCTATCAATGAATAAGTCAATGTATTTATGTTTTTCTTATTTTTGTTCATATCTCCTCTCTACAAATAGGAGGAGGCTCTTTGTAAAAAGGATCACAAATGGATAAACACTGCCAAAATTGATAAGCAATATTGAAACTTTGAATTCAAATTGTAAATATTTTGTCAATCAATATATGAGAAAGCAAGTGAACTTTCAATCTTTGAGTTGAAAATAATTTGTGTTGTATTGGAGATGTACTTATGTATTTTCGATTACATCTTTTTTGTATTTAATTGAAACATGGTGTGAATTTTTATAAATCGAAAGGTGCCAGGAAGCTGATTTTGAAGTCTTTGAGCTGCAATATCATTACTAGGTTTGTGTTCATCATTGAAATTGAATTACTGAGGATACTTTGAGATGTTAGTTATTCTTCATTGATAATTTTAAACTTTGTTAGAAATAAGGTCAAGACTTTGGGCTGCCCTTTATTCTATCTTTTGAGTTTACTCTGTTGGTATTATTCTTGTCACTCCTTTGGTTAACAAATTTGATATCGATTATATTTGGTTCATCAAGTGATCTTAAATTTTCAAAGTATATTCTTGTTACTCCTTTGGCTAACAAATCTGAATATCAGTTATATTTAGTTCATCAAGTGATCTTAGATTTTCAAAGTATATCAAAAAGAATGGAAGAAAGTTTGTGATTAAACATCAATTCTGAAAAAAGAGAATTGGATGATATGACAACACCCACTATGATAAAATTATTGTAAATAAGTGTAAATAATTAAGTGTTATGTTAGTTAATAATAAAAGGGAGCCTCCCCTTGCTTAGAGGAGAGATTTATCTCATCATATTGTGGCTGAAATCACCATTTTGTTATCATTCTATTGTTAACAAAATATTCACCCAATATTTTTTGTTGACTCTGCTCGGGAAACGGACATTCAACCAAGTTATACACTCACTTGGTTCATATAAGACCAGCACCTTATTGTTTGCTACTATTTTGCTATAGTTAATCTCTTTTCTTTTTGAGTACTTTCACATTCTGGTAGAACAAAGCTACACTCGTGGCAGAAGGGTAGCAAGACTTATTGATCCAACATTTGAGTTATTACAAGAAAATAACTTTGATGTTTTGTCAAAACTTGCAAGGTCACCTCTTCAACGTACATGAAGTTTTCCACCTACAAATACAAGATCTCTTATACCAGGATAAACTTCCAACGTTGGTAGAGTTTTGCCTATTTTGCCTTTGCAAAGGTTTGTAATACCTCCATATAATCCACAAAGAATGGTAGCTCAAGGTCCATGGGGTAATGCTTTTGGTCCATTGAATTTGGCACCACCATCACATGAACTACCTCGTGGCTCACCAAAAACAATTCCTATGTTTTATGGTGATGTCAAGCAACATCCAGATGAACATATTGCTACATTATACATTACATGTGGAGTTCTTAGAGTGGAACATGAAGATGTTTTTGTAAGGTTACTTATAGAAACACTTCAAAGTGTTACTACTGATTGGTTCTATCATCTTGAAACTGGAACTATCACAAATTGGGCTACGCTAAAGAAAAAATTTGAAGCAAGATTCAAGCTTGCAGAAGATGCTCATGCCTTGTTGGCTCAACTTACACAAATGAAGAAGGGAGCACATGAGCCTATGCGTGAATTCATGGCAAAGTTTAATAAGTTGAGGAATAAATTTTTGGTGTTTACTCAACCTACACCTGATAATTTGAAGTGCTTCTTCATCAATTCTCAACTACCAGAAGCGAGTTTTCTTTTACGAAGAGTAAATCCAACTAATCTTGATGTTGCTTAAAGTTTAGCCACCGAAGTAGAAGATGATTTAATCCTAGTAGGAAAGGTGGTAAATAATTCAATCAATCCTAGAGGGTAGCATTTCCCCACTTTATCTTATACTAACACCACGGATCCCATAATTCAAAATTTAACAAATGAATTGCTTGTACTTAAAAAACAAATGTCTCAAAGCATGTCTTTTCCTTCATACAAAGATGTTCCTAGGAGAACATATCTGAACTATTCTGAAAACGTCGATAGGAATCAAAATCTGAATAAGCTTCCTCCAACACAAGCAAGGCTTGCATTAGAGGCACCTCTAGATGATGCAGAAATCAATTGGCTCGAACCTAAAAATGATGATTTTATAGAATTGGAATATGTTGCAGAAGAAGATGCTACTCATTTCATTGAAAATGAAGAAGGAGAAGCTGGTGACTTTGATATCAAGTTTTTGAACTTTAAAGAAGAAGAAGTTAAATAAGAGGAAGATCCACATGGTGAGTCTTATGTCCTTTTCACCCTTTCTCAAAGTTAGTCGAATCAACAACAAAATGTTGATAAAATAAAATCTAAGGATGAACCAAAAAAGGAGGTTACAATTTCCAAAAGAGGAACTCCTTTGCCAATTCAACCAAAAGATAGGGTGTCAAATAAATAAGTAATCCTCATAATTCTACCTCTTCTCCTTCAACATCTAGATCTATTGCCCAAAACCTAAAACCTAAAAATGAAAATTTTGTATCTTCCTCGACTACCCCATATCTAGATTTTGATATTATTGATCATGCTAAAAAGACTAAAATTCAAATGTCAAAGGTAGAATACCTCTAATCAAACTATGATCAATTTGAAAGATTGGCAAAATTTGTAAAAGGTAAAGGTATCAATTCGGAGCAGACTTCAGCTAAGAGTGTATTAACTGATCCTAAGCCAAAATCAAAGAAAAATAACTTGGTTGTAACTCCTGCACCTAATTCTAGAAAAATAGAACCTTTCTATATTTCCTTATTTGTCAATGGTTATAAGCTCAGTAATTATGTTATTGATTTGATTGCTTATGATAATGTGATACCTGCCAAGGTGGGTACTGCCTTGGGGTTAACCTTGACAAAGACTTTTGGTCATTGTTTCTCAATGGAAACCAAATAAGTACCTCTTATAGGTCAAATCAAGGATACATAATTTGTATCTGCTACGTTTCTAGAGAAAAATATGAAAATGATAGTTCTAGTGGCTGATGTTCTGGCCTCTTATGGAGTTCTATTGGGATGTAACTTTTTCAAAGATGTTGGAGGAGGTCTAAGGTTAGGATACCTATTAAGGGTTTTATGTAAAAAGTTCACCCAAAAAATCTAGCAAAGTACATTGTAATAAAGATAGAAGACCCAAAATCTCAGATCCTCTTTGAAACCTCCATAATGGGCATATATTTCTTGACTATAGATGAAAATCCAATATCTTCAAATGATATTTCAAAAAAAAATCAAAAAATAGAAGAGTTTCCCTCTTCAGATGAGGAGATTTTTAATTTTGACACTATTAAGGTTGAGAGTTCAAATGATGTTTGGACTTTGGAGTTTGACAATAGTTGTTCATCAACTAGATCTGGAGCTGAAATAGTTCTCATATCCCTAAAAGGAAAAAAAATTCCTTTCTCTTTCAAATTTTAATTTGATAATACTAATAATATTGTTGAGTATGAGGCTTTGTTGTTAGGAATGGAAGTTGCACAAAAGAAAGGAATCAAAAATATTCATGCCTAACGTGATGCTGAGTTAATCATCTATCAAGTTAGGAACTTATATCAAACAAAGAATGAAAGACTAAGGCATTACCGTAATTGAGTTTGGAATTACATGGAAAGTTTTGATGCATTCAATATATCAGCAGTTCCAAGAGAATACAATGATAGAGCCAATTCATTGGCCATTTCAGCCACTCTCCTGATTCTTCACAAAGTTTCAAGGAAACAAATATACCATTGAGTTGGTTTTTCAACCCAGTTTTCTCGACAATGTTAATCATTGGCAGGTTTTTTAATAATGATGAGCAAGTCATCTCATTCTTGGAGAAGGTGTAAAATTTTAGTGAGTTGTATTTTGAAGGAAGTGATTCCACTCCTCAAGAATCAATTTTTAAAGGTAATGAGGAAACTAGCAAATTAATCTTGCAGCTAAAAGGGAATAAGATTCCCAAAGGGTTGGTATCTTTGGAAAGACTTTTTGATAAGCATGATCGATTCATCAAGCGTCAACAATCAGAATCTAATTCATCTGTAGAAATTGAGCAAGTTAATATAGGAATAGAAAGTGACCCCAAAATGATAAATATTGGGAAATGCTACTCATCAAAGGAAAGAGAAAATTTGGTGACTCTTCTATGCTAGTACATTGATGTATTAGCATATTCATATGCTGATTTGAAATATTTTTAACCTAAGCAAGTGCAACATGATATTCCTCTCAAGCTAGGATCTCAACCTCACAAGCAAAAATAGTGGCAGTATAATCCCAAAATATCAGGGATAATCCTCACTAAAATTTAAAATATTTTGAATGCTTGTATTATCTTTCCCATACATCACTCCACATGGATAGAAAATATTTTTCCTATAAGGAAAAAGAATGGAGAGATCCACATTTGTGTTTACTTTCATAATTTGAATCAATTATCACTTAAGGATAATTACCTACTCCCTATAATGGATCAAGTATTACAAACTGTGACTAGTTTAGAGATGTTGTCTATGATAGATAGTTTCTCAAGACACAATTAAGTGGAGGTTCGTGATGAATATATACAAAATATAGCCTTCACTACTCCATGGGGTACTTTTGTGTATCGTAGAATGCCTTTTGGATTAATCAATGCTAGTGCTACTTTCCAGAGGGCTATGGATTTGGATTTTCAAGATATAATCGATAAGTTCATTGTAATCTACCTTGATGATCTAACCATTTTCTCAAAAAAGTGTCAAGATCATTTCGACTATTTGTAACGAGTACTTAAAAGATGTTGTGAACATGGGATATCTCTTAATCCCAAGAATTCCATATTTGGGTTACAAAAGGAAAGCTCCTTAGACATATTGTATCCAAAAAAGGAATCAAAATTGATTTGGATTAGGTTAAGTCAATTCAAAATCTTACTTTGCCATCAAGTAAGAAAGGAGTGCATTCTTTCTTTGGGAAGGTTAATTTTTGCGAAGATTTATTCCTTATTTTACTGAAAAGACTCACAACATTATTGATATGATGAAAGGAAAATCAATTTTTTATTGGAATACGAAAGGATGAAATTCTTTTCATGAGATAAAGGAAGCCATTGCACTTGCTCATGTCCTAGTTTTCCCTAATTATGCCAAGAACTTCATTATGTATAGTATGCTTCTGAGCATACCTTATCTAAAATCGTGGTAGAACCAAATGAAGAGGGGATTGAATCTCTCATATCATTCATGAGTTTCCCTTTAAAGGCTCATGAGCTTAAGTACTCATCCATGGAAAAACATGTGTATGCAGTGGTGAAATTAGTCAAGCATTTTAGGTACTACATCCTCAATTCTCACATGATTACATTAGTACTAGATTCTACTGTTAAATCAATTTTGCCTCAACAAGAGTTTTGAGGCAAAAGAGGTAATTGGATTGCTAAAATCGAATAATATGATATGGAGATCAAGCCTACCAAACTTGTCTGTGGAAAAAGTTTGTGTCAACTCATGGTAAATACCAATTTAGAAGAAACACTCAGCAATGAAAGAAATATGAAAGAACTACCCACAGTCTTACTTGTAAGTACTATGGATGAATGTTACTCTTATATTTCTTATTTACACACATATGGAGAATGTCCAAAGCATTTGTCTCACCAAGAGAAAAGGACAATCAAGCTCAAGGCTAAAAATTTCATCCTTTGAGCTAACAGTTTGTACAAGCGAAACATTGATGGAATCCTTCTAAAAGGTGTAGATAATGCACAACAAGGAAATTTATTAGAATATTTCCATGATTTAGCATGTGGAGGACATTTTTTAGTCCCTATCATAGCTCGTAAGATCTTACAGGATAGATATTATTGGTCAACACTTTTTTAAGATGCATACGCATGGGTGCATAAAAGTGAGAAGTGCCAATAGTTTATGGGGAAACCTAAGTTACTAGCCTTGCCTCTCAAGCCAGCAATCATTAAATAACCTTTTCAAAAATGGGGTATTGATTTCATTGGTGTAGCAAACCCTTTGTCAATTGTTGATCATATTTATGTTCTCACAGCTATAGATTACTTCACCATGTGCGTGGAAGCAATTCCAACCAAACATGCCACTTTAGAGGTTGTTTGCAATTTACTCAAAGAGAATATCATTACAAGGTTTGGTGTGCCAAATAAATTTGTAACTGATAATGCTGCTTGTTTCACATCCCATGAGATGACTCAGTTTTGCTTTGAATATGGGATTATTTTGTCTCATTCTTCTAACTATTTTCCTCAATGGAATGGTCAACTCGAGTCGAGTAATAAGAATTTGGTAACTATCATCAATAAGTTGGTAGAAGATAATCAAAGGACATAACATAAAGCATTGTAAGATACATTGTGGGATGATCATATTACTCCCAAGTAAGTGATTGGTATGTCTCATTTTCAAATTTTATATGGGTTGAATTCAGAAATACCAATGACATTAGAACTACCAGCTCTCAAATTGGCTAAGGAATTGAAGATGAGATAGTTTAAAAATCCTTAGACAAGCATATTATGTACCTTACTGAGATAGAGGAGCAATATACGAAGGTAATGGACTATATTGCAGAACATCAAAGTCACATCAAGGAAATTTTTGACAAGAAATCTAAATCACGAGTATTCTGAGTTGGGGATCTAGTCATTTTGTGGGATAAAAGAAGAGAGCCAAAATGAATGCATGGAAAATTTGATTATCTATGGAAAGGTCATTTTCTCATTCAATGACTTAGTTTAGAACATAGTTTCTTCTTGGAATATCTAGATGGGACACCATTGCCACTATCCTATAGTGGGCAACATTTGAAGATTTTCAATTAGTGAAGTTCCAGATAAGTTTTTACATTTTGTAAGTATTTGTATATTCTTATTTATTTTTGTGTTAGTCTCATCTTGTTCTTGACTCCATGGCCCAATAGAAAAAGGCACTTAGAGTTCTAGGATTCTCTTTCCATCAAGTGTTTCAAAGAATGCTTGAAGGAAATTCCCCAGTCAGACCTAGCTATTATCCTTGAATTTAGAAGGTTCAATTCATGGGATAACCCCTATGAAACTTGTCTATTTTATATCCCAAGAGCTCTAAGCACACAAAATGAGGCTAATCATTGCCTATTTAGGTTTGTTTTTCCTTTTAAAAAGTTAGTTTTTGATGGAAGTTTTTTTTGGTGTAGTTCGAAGAATTTTATCCAAACTACACTTTTTCCAATTTGGTACAAACTAGAGAATTTTTTTTGAACTGCACCATTTTGTGCACTAACAAAAAAATTCTTTGATGTTGCATATAGTCTAATTTTTCACGTGTAGGAATACTATTTTTCTTTGACTTTGCACGTGCAAATTTGAAGTTTATCTCCACTCTTGCACCTGGGCCCACCACTACGTCGATAATTAATTTCACATTAATTACCCCTTTTTATATATTTTAACCATGTTAATTTATTTTTACCATTTGTATTCACCATTTTCAAGCTTGATTGCACTTCTTCTCATTGTCCTCAATTTGTTGTTTTCATCGATTCTTTGTGCCCTAGGGTTCTTCTTTATCATCCATTTTTGTGGCATCTCAGGTAAATTTTTGGTTTTGTTTTTGTTTTTGTTAATTTTTGTTCCTCTTTATTTCTTATTTCTTCTTTCTTCATGTCTTCTTTGAATATTTTTTTTCCCTCAAAAACCCTAACTCTCTCAATTCATTTCAGAGAATTTTCTCTAAAAGGCACCAAGGGAAATTTTTCATATACCTTTCGACATTGGGTGCACTTCAAAGAAATTTTTTTGAAGTGCACATTTCTTCATCTGATGCACTTCAGAGAAAATTCTTTGAAGTGCATAGATCATCATCTTGGTTTACTTTGAAGAAAATTATCTGAAGTACATGATTGTTCACCTTTTAGGTGTACTTCAAAGAATTTTATCTGAAGTGCATGTAGTTTAGTGCAATTCAAAGAAAATTATTTGAAGTGCATGTTAGACACCTTTTGGTGCACTTTAAAGAATTTTCTCCAAAGTATACTTCATTTGGTGTAGTTCAAAGAAAATTCTCTAAAGTGCATGTTATCCCCAATTTTAATGCAGTTTGGAGAATTTTCTCCAAACTACACCAAAACCAACACCCAGTGTAGGTCAAGTAATTTTATTTGAACTACACCAAAACCAACACCCAGTGCAGTTCAGATAATTTTCTCTGAACTACACCAAAACTAACACCCGGTGCAGTTCAGAGAATTTTCTTTGAACTACACTTTTTACCAAAATGAGAAAATGCTAACTTTGGAGAAATAAAAATTATCTTTTGTAGATCCTTGATCAATGTCAGAAGATTCCCTAGCTAAGAGGATAATGAAGGATAAATTTTAAGGTGTATATCCAACATCTGCAGTAGATTCTAATGTAGATCAAATCAGAGATACATAGATTGGTCATGTTGACATCGCTGAATTCTTGAAAAGGTTAGGGAAATATCCCTTTCCTCCCCATATGAAACATATTCTTAACAATGAGATACATCTAATAGCTACATTTTTAGTGTCATCTCAAGATTTGGAATTCATCTTAACAATTGCTTCCCACTTTGACAAAGAAACTAGGCCAAGCAAAGATGTTAATGGAAAAGTGGTAATTAGACTATATGCAGATACTTTGATAAAGTTTTTCATCTTTTAGACATTAAGGAATATTTAGATATAAGTGTGACAACATCCCAAGAATACTATGATAGGAATCCTAAGAAATGCAAGAGGCACATTAATGCCAATTGGCTGAGGACACCAAGGCATACAATTGGAAGATGGTCAAAGAGCTTTTACCGAAGTGAATTTATGGAGGAAATAGGAGATTTAATCACTCTCCTAAGTAGGGTCAAAGGTCTTCCTACATCCAATGTCTTTCAAGAATGGATGTATCACTACATTTTAATCATTAAGAAATATAAGCGGAGGATTTATTGGGGAAGTCAGATAAGTGATGCCATATGTCACCGGCTTTCTAAAGTAGGTTCTTCTCTTAAATTATGTATGACTTCCTATCTGGTATATGATGTAGCCTACATGAGGGTATTTCTAGGATTGACCAGTGTTGGTGAATGAAATAAAGTGCCTATTTATGAATATTATCCATAGTTGACCCTCAAAGAAGGTATCAAACATTTCAGAAGAGTTAATGATGCATTCTTCTACCAATTAATTTGTATTTTTGAACAAGAATTGGAGAAGAAAAGGGTTTTAGATCAGGCATGGGCAATAGTGAATAGGATTGGTTAAATTTTCCTTCAATTTCCAACTTTCACCTACATCAAGGTAGGTGGATTTAATGAACAACCTTACATGCTACCTAAATACTCAAGTGATAAATTGATTTTAATGGAGATGTGCAGACAAATGATGACCGTACACAAGAAGCAATCAGATGCAAATAAAAGAGGATTCAAGTTTCCTATAAGAATTGGTTGGTACACCATTTCAACTACTCCCAAGGCTAAGATAATGGAAACTGAGATGCAATGGATCACCCTTAAAGGGTATAAAAGTAGAAAAGATTTTGACTATAGAATAATGAAGGAAAATATAAAAGGCAATTATGTTCATGTACATAAGATTGAGGATATTTGGACAGAATGCAGAACTAAAGAATATGTAAGGAGACTTGATTACAGTCATCTTATTTTTGATCAAATTCAAGATATGTAATTATCTAACATTCTAGTTGACCTCTCTGATGATGAGAATATATTGGATCCTTCATATGAAGGAAATCAAGTTATTTCTACTCCTATCCCTTCAATCCAATGGTCTATAAAAGAATGCACATCTATCAGAGAGAGATTTCAACCCATCCTTGCAACAAATAATGCCTAGTTGGAATATAAGCATATTAAATTAAAATATTTCAAAATAGGGTCAGAAGAAGAATATAATGAAGATACTACAAGAAAATATGAGGAATTAAGGATGAAAAATAAATAAGAGGCCTCAACATCCACTCAAAAACAAAGATTTATATTTTTAAGTAAAGGAAAGAAGAAAAAAGAAGCTAGTGTTGAAAAAAGTGGGCAAATAGAGACACAATAAAAACTAAGTGTGAGTGAGGTACCTCCTCAATCAACAGTTGTGCAACCTTCGACTCAACAGTCTCCACAAGTTGAGTCCACACAATCAAAAGTTTTTACAATCGAGTTCTCTCAACCAATAGTTTCACAGGTGGCATTCTCTACAATTTCTTCTATTAGTACATTTATACCAATTATCTCTATTTCTGCTCAAATTGTTTTATCGACTCCACCTTCTCCTCCTAGTGCCACACTTTTTCAAGTCCATTCCCAAGGTACTCTCGATCAAATTTTTGATTCTTTGTCTAATTTACCTAGTCCTAAGAAATAATTGGGATCCTCAACCAATATATACTTCACTCAACAATATATGGACAAATTCATGTCCACGTCTTCATTTAAAGTGATGACTCAAGCTCCTGTCACCCCAGTGTCCAAATAATTGTTAAACCTGAAAGTAACTTTCATGCCAACCCAAACCCCACCAATAATAACGACTATTCCATCAGTGTTAACTCCACTATCAAATACCTCTACCATTCCACTTACTTAATAAACCTTTGTCCCTCCCCACCCATCACAATATTTGGTTTCTTCTACTCAAGGAGATTCATCTCCTCTTCCCCCATGGTTAATTTTCCAAACACATAAAAGGAAGAAATAGGATATTTTACTTGATTATTTTGACCTTAATCAACTCATCCCAGTAAAGCCCGAGATGATAAAGAAGGCTAGAACTATGTCAAGGATAATTTTTAAGTCTAGGCATAAGTATGTTGAGGTTGTAGTTCCTCCTGAAGACAGGAACATTAAAGATATTCAAGCATCTGAATATGTAGTAAGATGTATAGATCTCAAGAAACAAACTCATGAAGTTTTAAAGGAATATTTTCAAGCAATGATGGCTTCTTTGATTGAAATGTATGATAAAGATAATAAAATAAAAGATCAACTCAAGATACAAGTGGAATAGATGACTTCTATTTTACTAAAATTCACTCAACCTTCTGAATCCATTGATCTTTTTATGCATTAAAATATTGAAAGATCTATTCAACTTGCAAAAAAAATTGGGTTTCACGATCATGCAATTAATGCTTGGGTTGAAAGGTTAAAAACACAAGGTACTCAAATTTTGCATTCTACTATTGAATTTTTGAATAACTTGAGTGAAGTAAAAATAGAAATTCAGAAAACAATTAAGGCACTCACTCAAGACTTAGAGGTGACTAAAAAAGATATTGATACATGGACTCAACTTCCCCAATTCAAACTAGAGCTATTAGTTGAGTAGAAGATCATTCCAAATAGGAAAATGTTTATTGAATACAGGGAGGCCATGAAGAATAGAAGAAATTAATTTGATTAAATATCTAGAAGAGGCTGAAGATATGTGTGATAATAAGATATTAGATCTTATAGAGTTGGAAAACTCCCCTGTCAAGTCAGGAATGATTGTCAAGAAATTCTTCCTATGGAGGTTGTTACTCAAGAATTTAGATCATTGCTCCAATCAAAGGCTAAGACAGGTGCTTTCATGTTGGACTCCATTGATGAATTGATTAAATTTTAGGTCATCTACAATAAACTGCAAAGAATCATGGATAAGAGCAAGGATCTCTTAATTAACTTAGAAGATTCAGTTACAAGGGTACTTGTCGTATCCAAGAGTACATCTAGCCTAGATAACAATGAATTCCAATCTATCTTGAAGAAATATGAGGAGTTTTTAGAGAAGAATAAGAAGGAAGAAATTCTTATGTCTAAGGACTCTTTGTTTTTGTAGATTTTCAAGTGTAATTTTGTTTGGTGCATTTTTCACGTAGGAAAATTACATAGTCCTAAATCAAATAGGACTTTGTCAATGAATAATTCAATGTATTTATTTTTTCCTATTTTTGTTCATAGATCCTCTCTATAAATAGGAGGAGGCTCTTTGTAAAAAGGATCACCAAATGGCTAAGCATTGTCAAAATTGATAAGCAATATTGAAACTTTGAATTCAAATTGTAAATCTTTTGTCAATCAATATATGAGAAAGCAAGTGAACTTTCAATCTTCGAGTTGAAATTGATTTGTGTTGTATTGGAGATGTTCTTATGTCTTTTTCATTACATTTTCTTGTGTAATTAATTGAAACGTGATGTGAATTTCTATAAATTGAAAGGTGCCAGGAAGCTGATTTTGAAGTCTTTGATCTACAATATCGTTATTGGGTTTGTGTACATCATTGAAAGTGAATTATTGAGGAGACTTTGGGCTGCCATTTATTCTTCATTGATAATTTTAATCTTTGTTAGAAATAAGGTGAAGACTTTGGGCTGCATTTTATTCTATCTTTTAAGTTTACTCTACTAGTATTATTCATGTTACTCCTTTGGCTAACAAATCTGAATATCAATTATATTTGGTTCATCAAGTGATCTTAGATTTTCAAAGTATATCACAAAGAATGAAATAAAGTTTGTGATTAAACATCAATTCTGAAAAAAAAGAATTGGATGATATGACAATACCCACTATGATAAAATTATTGTAAATAAGTGTAAATAATATAGTTAATAATAAAAGGGAGCCTCCCCTTTCTTAGAGGAGAGATTTATCTCATCATACTATGGCTGAAATCACCATTTTGTTATCATTCTATTGTTAACAAAATATTCACCCAACATTTTTTGGTGACTCCACTGGGGAAATAGACATTTGACCAAGTTATACACTCACTTGGTTCATATAAGACCAGCACCTTATTGTTTGCTACTATTTTTTTGTAGTTAATCTCTTTTATTTTTGAGTACTTTCACATTGTAGAGAAACAAAGCCACACTCATGGCAGAAGGGTAACGGGACTCATTGATCCAACATTTGATTTATTGCAAGAAAATAACTTTGATCTTTTGCAGCACGTGCACCGTCACCTCTTTAGCATACAAGAAGTTTTCCACCTACAAATACAAGATCTCCCATACCATAAGAAGCTTCCAACATTCATAAAGTTTTACCTATTTTTCCTTTTAAAAGGTTTTTAATACCTCCATATAATCCACAAAGGATGGAAGCTCAAGGTCCATGGGGTAATGCTTTTGGTCCATTGAATTTGGCACTACCATCACATAAAATACCTCATGGCTCACGAAAAAAATTTCCTAAGCTTTATGGTGATGTCAAGCAACATTCAAATGAACATATTGTTGCAATCTACATTACATGTGGAGTTCTTGGAGTGGAACATGAAGATGTTTCTATAAGGTTATTTGTAAAACACTTCATGGCGTTGATGCAGATTGATTCTATCATCTTGCAACTGGTACTATCACAAATTGAGCTATGCTCATGACAAAATTTGAAGCAAGATTCAAGTCCGTAGAAGATGCTCATGACTTGTTGGCTCAACCTACACAAATGAAGAAAGAAGCACATGAGCCTATGCAAGAATTCATGGCAAAGTTTAATAAGTTGAGGAATAGGATTTTGATGGTTGCTCAACCTACACCTAAGAATTTGAAGTGCTTGTTCATCAATTCTCAACTAGCAGAAGCGAGTTTTCTTTTATGAAGAGCAAATATAGTTAATCTTGATGTTGCTCAAAGTTTAGCCACCGAAGTAGAAGATGATTTAATCCTACCAGGAAAGGTGAGAAACAATTAAATCAAGCTTAGAGGGTAGACTTCCCCCACTTTATATTCTACTAATCCATGGATCCCATGATTCAAAAGTTATAAAATGAATTGCTTGCATTTAAAAAATATCTCAAAGCATGTCTTTTTCTTCATACAAAGATGTTTCTAGGAGAAAATATCTTAACTATTTTAACAATGTTGCTAGGAATCAAAATTTGAATAAGCTTCCTCCAACACAAGCAAGGCTTGCATTAGAGGCACCTCTAGATGATGCAGTAGTCAATTAACTAGAACTTAAAAATGATGATGTTCTAGAATTGGAATACATTCTATAAGAATATGCTACTCCTTTCACTAAAAATGAAGAAGGAAAAGCTGGTGACTCTGATATCAGGTTTCTAAAATTTGAAGAAGAAGAAGTTAAAAAAGAGGAAGATACACATGGTGAGTCTTATATCATTTTCACTCATTCTCAAAGTCAGTTGAATCAACAAAAAAATGTTGACAAAATAAAATCCAAGGATGAACCATGAAAGGAGGTTATAATTTCCAAAAGAGGAACTCCTTTGTCGGTTCAACCAAAGGATAGGGTGGTGGATAAACAAGTAAGTACTCCTCATAATTCTACCTCTTCTCCTTCAACATCTAGATCTAGTGCCCAAAACTTGAAATCTAAAAATGAAAATGTTTTATCTTCCTCAACTGCACCATATCTAGCTTTTGATATTATTGATCATGCCAAGAAGACTAAAATCCAAATGTTAGAGGTAGAATAGCTCCAATCAAACCCTAATCAATTTGAAAGATTGGCAAAATTTGTAGAAAGCAAAGGGATCAATTCTGATCAGAATTTAGCTAAGAGTGTACTAATTGACCCTAAGCCAAAATCAAATCAAAATAACTTGGTTGTAACTCCTACACCTAATTCTAAAAAAATAAAACCTTTGTATATTTCCTTGTTTATCAATGGTTATAAGCTTAGTAATTATGTTATTGATTCCGGTGTTTTCGATAATGTGATGCCTGTCAAGGTGGCTACTGCCTTGGGGTTAACCTTGACAAAGACTTTTGTTCATTGCTTATTAATGGAAAACAAACAAGTACCTCTTATAGGCCAAATCAAGGATGCATAATTTGTACTTGTTGTGTTTCTAGAGAAAAAGATCAAAATGACAGTTCTAGTGGCTAATGTTTTGGCCTCATATGTAGTTCTGTTGAGATGTAAATTTTGCAAAGATGTTTGAGGTGAAATCAATATGGATTGGTCTAAGGCTAGGATACCTGTTAAGGGTGTTATGTGTAAAATTCACCCAAAAAAGCAAGTGAAGTATATTGTAACAAAGACAGAAGACCCAAAATCTCAAACCCTCTTTAAAACCTCCAAAATGGGCACATATTTCTTGACGATAGATGAAGATCTAATATCTTCAAATGATATTTTAGAAAAAGATCAAAAAATAAAAGAGTTTCCCTCTTTAGTTGAGGAGATTTTGAATTTTGACACTATTAAGGTTGAGAGTTCAAATGATGTTTGAACATTGGAATTCGATGGCAATTGTTCATCAACTAGATCTGGAACCAAAATAATTCTCATATCCCCAAAAGGAAAAAAATTTCCTTTCTCTTTCAAATTGCAATTTGATAATACTAATAATATTATTGAGTATAAGACTTTGTTGTTAGGAATGGAAGTTGCATGAAAGAAAGGAGTCAAAAATCTTCATGTCCAAGGTGATGTTGAGCTAATCATTTGTCAAGTCAAGAACTTATATCAAACAAAGAATGAAATACTAAGGCATTACTGCAATCAATTTTGGGATTGCATGGAAAGTTTTTATACGTTCAATAATCAGTAGTTCCAAGAGAATACAATGATAGAGATTATTCATTGGCTATTTCAGCCACTCTCTTGATTCCTCACAAAGATTTTCAAGGAAACAAATATACCATTGAGTTGGTTTTTTGACCCAGTAGTCCCGATAATGTTAATCATTGGTAGATTTATAATAATGATGAGCAAGTTTTTCAATTCTTGGAGAAGGTGGAAAATTTTAGTGAGTTTTTTTTTGAAATAAGTGGTTCCACTCCTCAAGAATCAATTTCTAAAGTTAATGAGGAAACTAGTGAAGAAATCTTGCAGCTAAAAGTGAATAAGATTCCCAAAGGGTTAGTATTTTTGGAAAGACTTTGTGATAAGCATGATCAATTCATCAAACTTCAACAATTAGAATCTGATTCATCTACAGAAATTGAGCAAGTTAATATAGGAATAGAAAGTGACCCCAAAATGATAAATATTGGGAAATACTACTCATCAGAGGAAAGAGAAAAGTTGGTGACTCTTATATGTTAGTACATTGATGTATTGGCATATTCATATGCTGATCTAAAATCCTTTCAACCTAATGAAGTGCAACATGATATTCCTCTTAAGCCAGGATCTCAACCTCACAAGCAAAAATAGTGGTAGTATAATCTCAAAATATCAGATACTATCCTCGTTGAAATTCAAAAGATGTTGAATGTTCTCATTATCTTTCCCATACATCACTCCACATGGATACCAAATATTGTTCTTGTAAGGAAAAAGAATAGAGAGATCTGCATTTGTGTTGACTTTCAAATTTTGAATCAATTATCACTTAAGGATAACTACCCACTGCTAGTAATGGATCAAGTATTGCAAATTGTGACTAGTTCAGAGATGTTGTCTATGCTAGATGGTTTCTCAAGATACAATCAAGTGGAGTTTCGTGATGAATATCAACATAAGATAGCCTTCACTACTCCATGGGGTAATTTTACGTATCATAGAATACATTTTGGATTAATCAATGCTGGTGCTACATTCAAGAGGGCTATGAATTTGGATTTTTGAGATATAATTGGTAAGTTCATTGTAGTCTAACTTGATGATCTAACCATTTTCTCAAAAAAATGTCAAGATCATTGCAACCAATTGCATCAAGTACTTGAACAATGCCATGAACATGGGATATCTCTTAATCCCAATAATTCCATATTTGGGGTTACAGAAGGAAAGCTCCTTGAACATATTGTATCCAAGGAAGGAATCAAAATTGATCCAGATTAGGTTAAGTCAATTCAAAATCTTACTTTGCCATCAAGTAAGGAGTGCATTCTTTCTTTGGGAAGGTTAATTTTTTACGAAGATTTGTTCCTGATTTTGCTGAAAAGACTCACCACATTATTGATATGATGAAAGTAAAATCAACTTTTCATTGGAACACGGAAGGAGGAAATGATTTTCATGAGATAAAAGAAGCCATTGCACTTGTTCTTATCCTAGTTTGCCCTTATTATACCAATAACTTCATTGTGTATAGTTATGCTTCTGAGCATACCTTATCCATAATCTTGGTACAACCAAATGAAGAGGGAATTGAATCTCCTATAGCATTCATGAGCTACCCTTTAAAGGATCATGAGCTTAAGTAATCATCCATGAAAAAACATGCATATGTGGTGGTGAAAGTAGTCAAGCATTTTAGGTGCTACATCCTCAATTCTCCCACCATTACATTAGTACCAAATTCTACTATTAAATCTATTTTGACTCAACAAGAGTTTGGAGGCAAAAGAGGTAATTGGATTTCTAAAATCTAAGAATATGATATGGTGATCAAGCCTACCAAACTTGTGCATGGAAAAGGTTTGTACCAACTCATGGCAGAGACCAATTCAGAAGAAACACTCAGTAATGAAATAGATACAAAAGAACTACCCATGGTCTTGCTTGTAAGTACTATGGATGAATGGTACTTTGATATTGCTCATTTCTTCGTATATGGAGAATGTCCAGAGTATTTGTCTCACAAAGAAAAGATGACAATCAGGCTCAAGGCTAAAAAATTCATCCTTTGGGCTAACAATTTGTACAAGCAGAACATTGATGGAATCTTTCTAAGATATGTAGATAGGGCACAAGAAGGAAAGTTATTGGAATCTTTCCATGGTTTAGCATGTGGAGGATATTTTTCATCCCTTGCCATAGCTCATAAGATCTTATGGGATAGATATTATTGGTCAACACTTTTTTAGGATGCATACACATGGGTACGTAAATGCGAGAAGTGCCAATAGTTTGTGGGGAAACTTAAGTTAACAGCCTTGCCTCTTAAGTTAATAGTCATTGAAGAATATTTTCAGTAATGGGGTATTGATTTCATTGGTGCAGTGAACCCATTGTCAAGTGCTGGTCATAGTTATGGTCTCACAGCTATGGATTACTTCACCAAATGGGTGGAAGCAATTCCAACCAAACATACAACTTCAGAGGTTATTTGCAATTTCCTCAAAGAGAATATTATTAAAAGGTTTGGTGTGCCAAATAAGTTTGTAATTGATAATGCTTCTTACTTTACATCCAATGAGATGACTTGGTTTTGCTTTTAATATGGGATTCTTTTATCTCATTCTTCTGACTATTTTCCTCAAGGGAATGGTCAAGCCAAGTTGAGTAATAAGAATTTGGTAACTATCATCAGGAAGCCGGTAGAAGATAATTAGAGGACACGGCATAAATCATTAGACAATGCATGTGGGTTGATCGTATCACTCCCAAGTGAGCGATTGGTATGTCTCATTTTCAAATTTTGTATGGGTTAAATGCAGCAATACCAATGACATTAGGATTACCAGCTTTCAAATTGGCTAAGGCAATTGAAGATGAGACATTTGAAAACTCCTTATACAAGCTTATTATGTACCTTACCTAGATAGAGGAACAACGTACAAAGGTAGTGGACCATATTGCAGAACATCAAAGTCAAGTCAAGGAACTTTTCAAAAAGAAAGCTAAATCATGAGTATTCTGAGTTGGGGATCTAGTCTTTTTATGGGATAGAAGAAAAGAGCCAAAAGGAATGAATGGAAAATTTGATTCTCTATGAAAAGTTCCTTTTCTCATTCAACAACTCAATGGAGAACATAGTTTTTTCTTGGCATATCTAGATGGGACACCATTACCACTGCCCTATAGTGGGAAACATCTGAAGCTTTTCACTCAATGAAGTTCCAGATAAGTTTGTACATTTTGTAAATATTTGTATAGGCTTCTTTATTTTTATGTTAGTCTCATATTTTTCTTGACTCTAGAGCCCAATGGAAAAAGGCACTTAGGGTTTATTTTTGGTGCAGTTTGAAGAATTTTCTTCGAACTACACTTTTTCCAATTTGGTGCAAATTGAAGAATTTTTATTGAATTGCACCATTGTGTGCACTAACAAAGAAATTCTCTAATGTTTCACTTAGTCTAATTTTTCAAATGCAGGAGCACTATTTTTCACTGACTTTGCATGTACAAATTTAGAGTTTTTCTCTACTTCTGCACCCAAGCCCACCACTACATTTTTAATTAATTTTGCATTAATTACCCCTCTTTTATATATTTTAACTGATGTAAATTCATTTTTACTATGTCTTCACCATTTTCAAGCATGAATACACCCTTTACCACCATTTTTGAGCTTGATTGCACTTCTCATTACCCTTGGTTTGTTATTTTCATTGATTCTTCGTGCCCTAGGGTTCTTCATTATCATGGCATCTCAAGTACATTTTTTTTCTTGTTATTTTTGTTAATTTTTGTTCCTCTTTCTTTCTTCTTTCTTCTTTATTCTTTCTTCGTCTCTTCTTTCAAGATTTTCATTTTTCCCTCAAAAACCCTAACTCTCTCAATTCATTTCAGATAATTTTCTCTGAAAGGCACCAAGGGACATTTTTTGTATACCTTTCATCTTCGGGTGCACTTACAAGAAAATTCTCTAAAGTGCACATTTCTTCATCCAATGCACTTCAGATAAAATTCTTTGAAGTGCATAGATCATCCTCTTGGTGTAATTCAGATAAAATTCTCTGAAGTACATGATTGTTCACATTTTACGTGCACTTCAAAGAATTTTCTCTGAAGTGCACATACTCTGGTGCACTTCAAAGAAAATTCTCTGAAATGCATATTACATGCCTTTTGGTGCACTTTAGAGAATTTTCTCTCAAGTGAAATTCATTTAGTGCAGTTTGGAGAAAATTATTTGAAGTGCATGTTATCCCCATTTTTGATGCAATTTGGAAAATTTTCTCTAAACTACACCAAAACCAACACCTGATGTAGTTCAGATAAATATTCTTTGAACTACACCAAAACCAACACCCGGTGCAGTTCAGAGAATTTTCTCTGAACTACACTTCTTACCAAAAATGAGAAAAAATGATAACTTTGGAGAAATCAATATTCTCTTTTGCAGATACTTGATCAATTTCAAAAGATTCCCTAGCTAAGAGGATAATGAAGTATAAATTTCAAGGTGTATTTCCAGCATCTATAGTAGATTCTAATATAGATCAAATTGGAGATACAAAGATTGGTCATGTTGACATGGCCAAATTATTGAAAAGGTTAGGTAGAATTCATTGCTCCCCATATGCAACCTATTCTTAATACTGAGATACATCTAGCAATTGTGTTTCTTGTGTCAGCTCAAGATCTAGAATTCATCTTAACAGTTACTTCCCACTTTGACAAAAAAGCTAGGTTAGTCAAAGATGCCAATGGAAAAGTGGTAATTAGACAAGATGCAGAATACTTTGATAAAGTTTTTCACCTTTCAGACATTGAGGAATATTTAGATATAAGTGTGATAACATCCCAAGAATACTATGATAGGAATCCCTAGAAATGCAAGAGGCACATTAATGATAATTGGCTAAGGACACCAAGGCATACAATTGTAGGATGACCAAAGAGCTTTTACCAAAGTGAATTTATGGAGGAAATAGGATATTTAATCACTCTCCTAAGTAGGGTCAAAGGTCTTCCTACATCCAATATCTTTCAAGAATGGATGTATCACTACATTTTTATCATCAAGAAGAATAAGCAGAGGATTTATTGGGGAAGATAGATAAGTGATGCCATATGTCACCAATTTTTTGAAGTAGGTTCTTCTCTTAAATTCTAGATGACTTCTTATCTGGTATATGTCGCATCTTGCATAAGGGTATTTCCAATATTGAATAGTGTTGGCAAACAAAAGAAAGTGCCTGTTTATGAATATTATCCATAGTTGACCCTCAAATAAGGTATCAAACATTTCAAATGAGTTAATGATGCCTTCTTTTACCAATTAATTTTTATTTTTGAACAAGAATTAGAAAAGAAAAGGGTTTCAAATCAGGCATGGGCAATAGTGAACAGGATTGGTTGCATTTTCCTTTAGTTTCCAACTTTCACCTACATCAAGGTAGGTGGATTTAATGAACAACCTTACATGCTACCTAAATACCCAGGTGATAAATTGATTTTAATGGAGATGTGCAGACAAATAATGACCATACACAAGAAGCAATTAGATGCATCCTAAAGAGGATTCAAGTTTCCTATAAGCATGGGTTGGTACACCATTTCAACTACTCCCAAGGCTAAGACAATGGAAACTGAGATGTAATGGATCACCCTTAAAAGGTATAAAGTAGAAAAGATTTTGATTATATAATGATGAAGGAAAATCTGAAAGGAAATTATGTTCATGTGTACAAGATTGAGGATATTTGGGTTGAATGTAGAACTAAAGATGTAAGGAGACTTGATTACAGTGGTCTTACTACTAATCAAATTCAAGAGTTGCAATTAGCCAACATTCCAACTGACCTCTCTACCGATGAGAATATATTGGATCCTTCATATGAAGGAAATCAAGTTGCTTCTACTCCTATTCCTTCAATCTAATGGCCTATAAAAGAATGCACATCTATCAGAGAGTTATTTCAACCCATCCTTACAATAACTAATGCCAAGTTGGAATCTAAGGGTATTAAATCAAAATATTTCAAAATAGGATTAGAAAAAGAATATGATGAAGATATTGCAAGGAAATGTGAGGAATTTAGGACAAAAAATAAAGAAGAGGCCTTAACGTCCACTTAAAAACCAAGATTTGTATTTGTAAGTAAAGGAAAGAAGAAAAAAGAAGCTAGTGTTGAAAAAAGTGCACAAATAGAGACACAAGAAAAACCAAGTGTGAGTGAGGTACCTCCTCAATCAACAGTTGTGCAACTCTGACTCAACAGTCTCCATAAGTTGAGTCCACACAATCAGAAGTTCTTGTAGTCAAGGTCTCTAACCAATAGTTTCTCAGGTCACATTCTCTGCAATTTCTTTTATTAGTACATTTTTTCCAATTGTCTCTATTCCCACTCAAACTATTCTCTCAGCTCCACATTTTCCTCCTAGTGTCATGCTTTTTCAAGTCTCTTCCCAAGGTACTCTAGATCAAGTTTTTGATTCTTTGTCTAATTTACCTAGTCCTACAAAATCATTGAGATCCTCGACCAATCTGTACTTCCCTCAACAAGATATGGATAAATTCATGTCCACTTCTTTTGTTAAAGTGATGACTCAAGCTCATATCACCCTAGTGTCCAAAAAATTGTCAGACCTGAAAGTAACTTTCATGCCAACCCAAACCCTACTAATAATAACCACTATTCCATCAACGTCAACTCTGCTATCAGATATCTCTGCCATTCCACTTACTTCACAAACCATTGTCCCTCCCCAAACATCACAATATTTGGTTTATTCTACTCAAGGAGATTCATCTCCTCTTCCCCCTTGGTTAATTTTCCAAACACCTAAAAGGAAGAAACAGGTTGTTTTGATTGATGGTTTTGACCTTAGTCAATTCATCCCAGTAAAGCCCAAGATGACAAAGAAGGCCAAAACTATGTCAAGGATAATTTTTGAGTCTAGACATAAGGATGTTGATGTTGCAGTTCCCCCTGAAGATAGGAACATTGAAGATATTCAAGCATCTGAATATGCAGTAGGATGCATAGATCTTGATAAACAAAATCATGAAGGTACAAAAGAAGATTTACAAGAAATAATGGCTTCTTTGATTGAAAGATATGATAAAGATAAGAAAATGAAAGATCAACTCAATATACAAGTGGAATAGTTGACTTCTAGTTTACTGAAAATCACTCAACCTTCTGAATACATTGAACTTGTTGTGCATGAAAATATTGAAAGAGCTATTCAAATTGCAAAAAAAATTGGGTCTCAGGGTCATGCAGTTAATGCTTGGGTTGAAAGGTTAAAAACATAATGTACTCAAATGTTGCATTCTACTATTGAATTTTTGAAGAACTTGGGTGAAGTAAAAATAGAAATTCAACAAACAATTAAGGCACACACTCAAGATTTGGAGTTGACTGAAAAAGATATTGATACATGGAATCAACTTCGCTAATTCAAACTGGAGCTATTGGTTGAGTAAAATATCATTCCAAATAGGAAAATGTTTATTGAATACAGGGAGGCCATGAAGAACAAAAGAAAGGAATTTGATTAAATATCTAGAAGAGGTTGAAGATATGTGTGATAATAATATATTAGATCTTATAGAGAGAGTTGGAAAACTCCCCTATCAAGTTAGGAATGATTCTCAAGAAATTATTCATGTGGAGGTTGTTCCTCAAGAATTTACATCATTACTCCAAGCAAAGGCTAAGACATGTACTTTCACACTAGACTCCATTGATGAATTGATTAAATTTTAGGTCATCTTCAATAAAATGAAAAAAATCATGGACAAGATCAAGGATCTCTCAGTTAACTTAGAAGATTCAATTACAAGGGTACTTGTCATATCCAAGAGTACATCCATCCCAGATAACAATGAAGTCCAAGCTATCTTGAAGAAATATGAGGATTGTTTAGAAAAGAATAAAAAGGAATAAATTCTTGTGTCTAAGGACACTTAGTTTGTTTTTGTAAATTTTCATGTGTAATTTTTTTTGGTGCATTTTGCACGTAGGAAAATTACATAGTCCTAAGTCAAATAGGACTCTGTCAATGAATAAGTCAATGTATTTATGTTTTTTCTATTTTTGTTCATAGCTCCTCTCTATAAATAGGAGGAGGCTCTTTGTAAAAAGGGTTACCAAATGGCTAAGCATTGCCAAAATTGATAAGCAATATTGAAACTCTGAATTCAAATTGTAAATCTTTTGTCAATTAATATATGAGAAAGCAAGTGAACTTTCAATCTTTGAGTTGAAATTAATTTGTGTTGTATTGGAGATGTTCTTATGTCTTTTTCATTACATTTTATTGTGTAGTTAATTGAAACACGGTGTGAATGTTTATAAATCAAAAGGTGCCAGGAAGTTGATTTTGAAGTCTTTAAGCTGCAATATCGTTATTGGGTTTGTGTTCATCATTGAAAGTGAATTACTGAGGAGACTTTGGGCTGCACTTCAATCTATCTTTTAAGTTTACTCTGTTGGTATTATTCTTGTTACTCCTTTGGCTTACAAATCTGAATATCGGTTATATTTGGTTCATCAAGTGATCTTAGATTTTCAAAGTATATCACAAATAACAGAAGAAAGTTTGTGATTAAACATCAATTCTAAAAAAAGATAATTGGATGATATGACAACACCCACTATGATAAAATTATTGTAAATAAGTTTAGATAATTAAGTGTTGTGTTAGTTAATAATAAAAGGGAGCCTCCCCTTGCTTAGATGAAAGATTTATCTCATCATAATGTGGCTGAAATCACCATTTTGTTATCTTCATCCAACATAGTGATCGAAATAGGTCTATGGTTATTCTAATGCATGCTCTATGGATTAAATGTTCGGTGTCAATGATGGATTTGATGCCACTTTTTATAAACAAAATAAAATGGTTATATATTTGATAAAATAAAGCTTGCACCAAAACCTTATTACACACATAAAATTTTATTTTTTCACCTATAAACTTAAATAAGATTTTATGATATGATATGATATGTATGTTATTGGCATAGTGATGTTCAAAACTCGACCTGGTCTTTGAATATGACGAGCGATGAATAGAGTGGCATTCGGTAAAGAAAATTTGACCACTATAGCATACATAGGTAAGTAGAACTCAACAAGGATTACATCGAATGCCTTGTGAGTTGCAGTGTTTCAAGTGAATACAAACCAAAATTGGTCTTGTGCAAGACCATTGATTCATGGAGTGTTGTTTTCAAAGATCTTTAATGTAATTCTTGAACTTTGTAAAGCTCAATTGGGATTGAGGACATTTCTAATGGTTTTCAAATGTTTAAAGACCTGATTTTTGTCTTTTAGTGAAAAACATGTTTTTATTTTTTTGCACAGTCTAAAACTCAAATATAACTCCTATAGGTGCTTAAAATGGGATTTGGCTCTTTTCTTGTGTCATTTAGAGCGTGTAATGCCTAAGTTGAACTTTAAAATGAAAAAAGAAGGTGAGGGGACATGAGGAGAAGATGATGAACCATTTTTACTCATCCATATAAGCCAATTGACACTCATTTTTGTGGGGTTCAATCACTGAAATTTACTCAAATCAAAATAGAATTATATGTGGGCATTTTCTTTGGTATGAACATGTTTATAATACTGTCAATTGAAGGTAGATGTGCTACATAAGACTAGAATTTTTTATATTTATTTCCTCCATGAATTTTGTAATTGAATAAGCCAATTAGTGGCATGATTTACCATTGTAATCCATTGCGTTGATGATTGCAATTGAATCATTGTAGAGTGTTATCAAAGCATTTGACAAAATTCTTGTGTGTCTATTTGAGTTGTTTAAACCCTGCAACATGGAATATTGATGGCAAAATTTAATTAGTCTCCCCTTATGTATGATTGCACCAAGTGGTGAGCACGGTTGTGTCCTTATAATTGTGAAAACTCCTCAATGGCTGTTGTAGGCTATGAGAGAGAAGTCTACATAGATTTCAAATTGTTGAGAAGCTTTTATAGGTAGTTATAAGTGTGTGAAGTCTTGCAAGATTAAGGGTGTATGTGAGGCTTAATTTTGAGTCCATTACAAGTTATGAAAGATGAATCCTACTAATTCATGGTGAGAGATGGCACACAAGAGAATAACACATGAGATGGGTGAGTTGACAAAGATGTTGAAATTATTCTAGGCAAGGTTGGACATGATTGGAAAGATTGTACAAGATGATAAAGGTGTAACTGAGTGTGATGTTGATTTGGAAGAGTTTATGGTGAGGTTGTTGTCCCTACAAGCACTGATAAATGCTTTGGATAAAGTCCAAGCAAGCAAAGGAAAATAGACCAGCAGATGAAAGAGACCATCTGAGGTGATGGTGGAGAAAAGAGGTAAATCTTTGAATGATATTTATTTATTTTTCAGAAATGACAATTCATAACAACTCATGACTTGGATAGTTGATCTTGAGGTTTATTTTGTGAATGAGAATATTGTTGACCCCATGAGGGTGAAGGTTGCAATTAATTGGTTGAATGGTGTTTTAGCCACATTTTGTAAGGATCTCCAAGTGAGGATACAAGGAAAAGCTAAGCAAGAATTTTGTGAGTGGCAACATATGGTTTCCAAGATGTTGGGGTGTTTTATGCACCTAAAATTATAGCCAAGATGTTTGAAGAAGCTTTATGTGAAGAGGCTTGAGAAACGATGTGAGAATCATATTTCTAAGAGGGGAAATACAAGATAAGGAGATGGCATATGAGTAGACAAATACTACTTTTATAATTAGCATGGAGGTGCATAGGTGCACCAATGAGCAAGTTGTCTAAGGAGGTAATAAGGATAGGCTTCTATATGTAGATCCTAATGCTAATTTTTAGAATATCAATGAATAAATTCATGTGATAGATAATGGAGATGTGTTATATTGTCCATTAGAAGATGGAGGCACATTGTGTGATGATGGGCAAGCAGTTGATAAAATCCATGAGTGGGAAAATTCTGGTTTTTCTTTGGTTCGTAATGACAACAAGCTTATCAAATTTGTTTTGGATGGTTGTAGGGTTGAGGACAACCAAGGCATGACCTATGTTTCTATGAACTAATATTGCAACCATACAGATTTGTAGGTGGATGAAGAAAGCAGCCAAGAAGAGTTACAAGTTTCCATGGTGAAAGCATTGGATATGGAGGTTGTGTAAGCTAGTGCACACACTGAGGATATAATGAAGGTTCAACCATGTGATAGAGCCAAAAAAAAGGTTTAGTTGAAAAGAGGACATCCTTGTAGGTGGCTAATATGGATCTTTTGAGAGCTCATTATGACAGTGAAAAACATGAGAAGCATGCTATCATTGGTGAAGGGTTGGACAACATGCCTATAGAGCATGATGAGATGGTTTGATGTGAATGAGGAAACTCTTATTTTCCATAAAATGTTTGTGTATTGTATAGGTCCAACTATGGATATAGTAGCTAAAAAGAGGACTAAGTGTGGTGTATTCTAGCATGCTCATATGTATGAGAGTCGAAATGAAAAAGTTGACCAAGTGATTGATACAGCAGTAGTGGATGGAAAGCAGGTTGGTGTTATTGTTACATTATTGGGTGAGTGTGTTCAAGTTGATATGGAGGAAAAAGAGTGTGTTGAAGCATGGGAACATGTTGATTCTCAATAGGATAAGCAGGGGAATGTTCATTTGTATCCATGTTTGGAAGGAGAGTTGTCCATAGAATAGTTGAATAATGATGGTGAAGGGTTTGAGAAGCTAAAACATGGCATGGAATAAGCTTGTAGTGTGGTGATGGATGAATTGGATCAGTCAAGTTTGACATCACTTCAAGTATATGGTGTTACAAGTATGGAGAATGAGTCTCTTGATCTCACCAAGTGGAAGAACGAGTTACTAGTATGTATGGCAGCCCAAGCATGTGGTGAAGAAGCTGAATTTATAGCTGAGATAGAGAGATTGATTGTTATATAAATACAAAAAGTGAAGGATGTGAAGGTAAGGATTGTCCTTGATGTGATTTTGGATGATATGGGTTATCATTTGGATGCTTAAATGTATGTCGATTCATTGATGTTGAGATTGGGATTGGTAGATGAGTTTGCAGCCATGAGTGACTAGCTACAAACATGGATATATGATGGTATGATTGATTCAATAGTTGGTTAGACAAGGTGTGATCAAATCCAAGTGGGAGTTATGAGGAGGTAGTCAGTTTTTGGTGGGTTTGATCCCACATGGGAGTGTGTGATGCATGAGAGAGCATCTTTGCGGTGTTGGATGGATGAGAGTGGGTTTCAGCCCACATGTGAATTAAATGATAGTTGGTTACGCTTTTGGTGGAGGATGAATGATGGTGGGTCTAAGACCACAAAGGAGAGATTTTATTAATGTGTATCTAATCCCACAAGGAAAGAGAGAAAGAGCATAAATGTGAAGACAAGAGAAGAGAATCCAATATGTAGAAGCTAGAAATGACGCAAAAAGAAAGGCATTCAACTAATTTTCCTGGTATGTTGGAAGGTGATGCCATGGTCAATTTGCCTCATGACCAAAAGAGTAGCTTTGCTACTTATCCCATTCATGTGAACTAGAGCTCACATTCTTTCAACCTGAAATGTCTGATGTTAGAGCATTCACAGTCTTGAAAAATCTTGGATCACCAGAAACAGAGTTGTTTATTTTCGTTTTCTTTACTTTCCATTTTGGTGGTGGTGTACTTTGTTGGAGGAATTCTCTTAATTCTATTGCCGGTCTATTCTTGGTATGTTGTAATTGTGACCTCAACTTTCACTTCAACATTCATCTCAAAGTGATCCGTTGCCTTGGTGCTTGAATGTAAGACTTCATCTTTGAGATTGATGGAGTTTCTACTGTGATTGGATCTTGTAATCATTTTAAATTGGTTTGGTGCTTAAGGAAATCTGACTTGGTATAGATTCATGTTGCCTTTATTCACAATGTTAAATGGTGTGCAAATCGTGAGACAATCTTTGTGTGGTTAAGGTTTTCAACAGTGGAAATTAGAAATTAAAGCCCATAAGGTTATATGCTCAAGCCTTATATGAAACGAGGTGTATGCAGTGTTGAATAGAACTTCAAAACTAACTGGGTCGAAAGATGTCTTGAATTCGAATTACACTATTTAATCTATGCTCTGTTATGCTTCGAGGCCGTTGTGCTACCCGGGGATGAATGACAGTAGCGTTCTATGCTCAATTTCTCACAGAAAGTAAAACTTAAACATAACTTTGTGCATGCTCAGAGATATAAGTAATGTTTGGCGAGTCATATAAAATATGCAGGATTGCTCGAGGATGACAAACCCGACCTGGGAAGAGACTTGTTGCCTTTGTTCACAACACTAAGTGATGTTCAAAACACGACATGATCTTTGAATATGATGAGCGATGCACACAGTGGAAATCAGTAAAGAAAAGCCAGACCACTATATCATTCACAGGTAAGTAGAACTTGATAAAGATTACATCGAATGCCTTGTGAGTTGCATTATTTGTGGCGAACGGAAACTAGAATTGGTCTTGTACAAGACCAATGAATCATGTAGTGATGTTTCCAAAGATATTTAATGTAATTATTGAACTTTACAAAGCCAAGCTGGGCTTGAGGACATTTCTAATGGTTTCCAAATGCTTAAAGGCCAAATTTTTGTCTTCTAATGAAAAATATGCCTTTGGTTTTTTTTGCACAGTCCAATACTCGAATATAATTCCTATAGGTGCTTAAATGGGATTTGGCTTTTTACTTGTGTCATTTGGAGCATGTAACGCCTAAGTTAAACTTTGAAATGACAAAATAAGGTGAGGGAATGTGAGGAGAAGATGATGGTCCATCTTTACTCATCCATATAATCCAATTGACACTCATTTTTGTGGGGTTCAGTCGTTGGAATTTACTCAGAACAAATCAAAATTATATGTGGGAATTTTCTTTGGTCTAAACGTGAATATAAGACTGCCAATTGAAGTTAGAGGTATTACATAAGAATACAGGTTTTTGTATTTATTTCCTCCATGGATTTTGTAATTGAATAAGCCCAGTAGTGGAATGATTTAATGTTGTAATATGTTGTGTTGATGATTACAACTGAATATCTATAGAGTGTTGTCAATTCGTTTGACAAAAAAATTGTGTATCCATTTGAGTTGTGTAAACCCCTGTTACATGGGATATTGATGCCATACTTTAATTAGTCTCCCCCTCTACATGCTTGCACCATTTACACATAGGATCCAATGGTCCAATTATTAAATAATTGACTACACCTGTATGTTTTTATAACACAAGTAAATTAACGTTAAACATTAATTTATTAACACTATTTATTAAAAGGGGGTGTCTCATTAGAAGATGTATGTCTTATTAATGGGCATATAATAAACAAAAATTAAACATTTAGATTAGATGATCCAAAAAAAACCTCTTTTTGATTTAAAGGGGTCTAAAAGATGATCTAAAGCATATAATTGTGAAGCCATCTAATAGTCTTTATTACACCTACAAAATGACACTTTGTACATCTTGGTATTGATCAACCTATGTCGACTTACAAATCATGTGATCCATAGATCGTGATATGATTGATGAACATCATCCTCAACATGATCATCCCCCTGACCATTATGTATATGTACTATAGTATAAGCACCATCATGGGAATGCTAAACTACATCAACCCTTGTCTTAGTGGTTATTTAGTACTTATATATGGCACATATACCCTTATGTCCAACAATGCTAAACTCAATTTGATAAACACTATTAGAGCTAGCGACCCTTGTCAACATTACAATAACTAATGACTGATTGAAGACTAATACAATATATTCCTCCTAACATATCAAAGGTTAGAAGTCCTTTTAGCAAAAAACATAACCAAATAACTCAGTCTGCTCCTCATCAATGATATCAAAGAACTAAAAACCCAAAATTTTATAGAAATGATAATAAACTCCTATCATCTATAAAAAAGTCTACTACAAAATAACCCAATCTTAGAGTTAGAAACAAAGTCAAGATGGGTGGGTCATTGGCGTTGTCAACCTATCAGATCGTAAGGGACCTATAAACCTTGAAATACAACATGGTTGTCTCTAAGAACATAAATGATAAAAAAAATTATCACACTCACGATTTTCAATTACAAACTTCCCATTTTAAATGTTCGAGAAAAAACTAGGTGTCAAATTCCATTAAAAATGCACTTACTATACATTAAAACACCTTATTTCTCCAATTTAGTACATTATTCATAAAACTCACAAGGGGGGGTTTGGAGAATCGGGAGCGATGGCAGCGTGTGGAGGGAAGGAGAAGAACGGCTTGGGCGAGGGCACAGGGGCAGCGCGGCAGGGCCTGGAGGAAGCTTCCCAAACTAGGGAGCCTTTTTACTTTAGGGAGCGACCCAAAGTTACTAAGGTCAACGGCTGTTTCCCACGCAGCCAAGACAGACCGATTCTGGTGATTGCTCAGGATACCGTCAAGGAGGATGTCAAATATTTGGTGGCTCACACCCTGATTTGCAAATTTATGGGGATTCGCATATCCCAATCAGCTCTGGAAGCATGGATGAGGTGCATCTGGCAGGTAGAGGGCGATATTGACATTATGTTGGTTGCCAATAGCTACTTTCTGGTAAATTTCTCTTCTATAGCTGACAAAAACCGTATATTCGAGGGAGGACCCTATTTTTATAACCATTTTAGTCTGTTTATCAAACCCTGGCACCCTGGGTTTAATTTTGCAGAGGATTTGCCTGCTAGTGTGCCTGTTTGGGTCTGTCTCCCGCGACTTCCCTTGGAATTTTGGCGGGAAGATATCTTGCGCCAAATTGCCGCCTTACTGGGAACGCCAATTGTTGTAGCTCGTCAGTCTTTAGATAAGAAGCTTATTTCCTTTGCTAGAATCTGTGTGGAAATCAATCTTAACAATCCCTTGCCTGAATCAATGGAAATCTGCTTGGGGGTGACATATTGGGTCCAACAAATCGATTATGAAGCGATCCCTTTTCGATGTAGAATTTGACATGTCTATGGGCACCTGCATCGTCAATGCCCTCAGGCTGGGAGGTTCAGAGGGATGGAGCCTAAGGGACGACAAGAGGCAGGCCAAATGTCTCATCAGGATACTCCAACCTCCTCGCTGGGAAAGGCTACGAATGTTAATGCCCATTCAAATGGGGCAAATGTGACTTTGGGAGCAACTGAGAATGTTGGCCTTGACAGGGACGGTTTCAACCAAGTTCGACGTCAAGGGAGAGGACGCACTCAGAAGCGTAAAGACAGATCTCTAGAAATGAGCTTTAATCGATTTGAAGCTCTAGACAGCATGGCCATAGAGGATGACATTCCACCTTTGGAGGAGGGAGGACCCTCAGAGAAGGATGAGAATTGCGCCCTCCTCATTGAGTCTCAAGATATGGAGCTTCAGCAGTGTCAGGATAGTGAGAAAGCTTTGGAGGATGGGGCTCTGGTAGTTTCTTCAGCGTAGCAGAACAAGGATGGCAGCTGGGCTGACCTGGTTAAAGACAAGGAGGTATCTAGGAAAGATAAAGGAGTCCCGAAAGCATTGGGTTTAATACAGAGACCATTCAAGAGTCTCCTTTTCCACACCTTCCAGACCAGGACGCAGAAAAGATCAAGAGAGGCTCAGGCTCACAGGGGATTTATTGGTTGAAGCAGGAGTGGTTAAAACCTTGGATGAACATTTCACCCAACCCAGTCAATGATAGTGTTGTCATGGAATGTAAGGGGGATGCATAGTACCCTCAGACAAAAAACTATGCGAAAGTTGATCTCTGAACACTCTCCAGATATTTTATGTATCCAAGAGACCAAGCTATCGGTGGATGCTATGTTTGGTTGCTTTCCTAAATTTTGGGCTTTTGGCCAATGCCAGTGTGTAGGGGTGTTAGGGAGTGCTGGGGGATTAGCAATCTGTTGGGATCCGAAAAAGGTCACACCAATCCAGTGGATGGCTAATTTCTCGGTGCTTTCCATGATTATGTCCTCCCCTGAATTAGGAGAGCTGATTTTGGTTACTAATATTTATGCACCTGGGGATATTCATGGGCAACGGAAGCTATGGGAACATTTATGTTATGTTCGGAATTGCTGCCCTTACTTGCCGTGGATCATGAGTGGAGATTTCAATGCGGTCCTTAGCCTGGAGGAGAAAAGAGGCGGACTTAATCATCTTGACCCTTCGTCGGAGCTTCTTAGACTCAATTTGGATCAGTTGCGCCTATCTGATGTCAAACCCATCAATGGCCGCTTCACTTGGAGCAACAGAAGATCAGGTAATGAGGCTATCTCTGAGCGCTTAGATAGATTTCTTGTATCTTGCTTTTGGTTATCTAGTTCGTTCTCTATTGCCTCTGAAATTTTGGATTGGAGAGGGTTAGATCATTGGCCCATTAAGCTCACAACCAATTTCATTGATGGCCCCAAGAAACCTCCCTTTAAGTTTTAGCTTATGTGGCTTCGGGACCCCTCTCTTCATGACCTTATGTCACATTGGTGGAGGTAGGGGGGCTTGAGTATGGAACAGCTATGTTCACTTTTACCAAGAAGCTTCAGTATGTCAAGAGCAAGTTACAGGTGTGGAACAAGAACAATTTTGGCAACCTTTATACTATGAAAAAGAGAGCACAAGACAGGTTGGACAGCACTACTAGACAGATTCTTGAATTCGGCTTGTCAGATGAGCTCCGTAGGGCAAAATTTGAGGCTTTGAATGACCTTAATGAGTGGGAACTTCGAGAAGAAATCTTCTGGAAGCAAAAAGCCTGGGTTGATTGGCTTCAAGAAGGTGATAGAAACACGGATTTCTTTCACAAGGCGGTTCAGACAAGGCGCAACCAAAATTATATAGCTCCTCTTGTGACCTCGGAGGGAACTCGTATCTCTTCTGCCCCTACCATTGCTGAGGAAGCAGTCTGTTTTTACTCAGAGCTTCTTGCTAGAGCTGTACATACTGCTGATTTAGAGGAAAACATGGTTTTGTCTTGCATACCTTCTTTAATCACGCAAGAAATGAATGACGCCCTCCTGAAACCGATTGACAATTCAGAAGTGGAAAAAGTGGTTTTTACTATGCGCAAAGGCAAAGCGCCTAGGCTAGATGGTTTCCCGACTAAATTTTTTCAAGCATTTTGGGATATAATCAGCCAAGATTTAGTTGAGGTGGTGCAGGAGTCCTTCCACAATAAAGAGATGCTCAGAGCGATTAATGCAACCTTCCTAGTGCTGATACCGAAGAATGAACAGGCAAACCAGATGGATCACTTTTGGCCCATTGCACTTTGCAATATGGTGTACAAAATTATCACCAAGCTTATTGCGGAGAGGCTCAAAGGGTGGCTCCCTAAGATCATCTCTGAGGAACAGGGGGCTTTGTAGCGGGCAAGCAGATTCTGGATGGAGTGGTGATTGCTTCGCAAGCAATCGACTCTATGAGCATTTCTCAGGAGAGAGCTATGTTTATTAAGCTCGACTTGGCTAAGGCGTATGACAGGGTTGACTGGAGTTTCATGTAGAAAATATTTCTTGCTTTTGGCTTTAGCCAGGAATGGATCCATTGGGTAATGAGCTGTGTTACGATGCCGTCTTATTCAGTCCTCATTAATGGGGTGCCTTCTAGATTGTTTGGGGCATCTAGAGGTCTTCACCAAGGGGATCCTTTATCTCCCTACCTATTTATTATTTTGGCTGAGGGGTTGGGTCGGCTCATAAATTCTTGGGCAGCGCAGAACCAGATTCATGGCTGGCAGTGGGGTAATGGGGCTGCCAAATTGACTCATCTCCAATTTGTGGATGATACCATTTTAGCAGGAAAAGCCCAGATTCAGGAGGTGCAAGCTTTTCGGAATGCTTTGGACACTTATCTAGTGGCTTCTGGATAGAAATTAAATGAGCACAAATCCTCCATTTTTTTCTTTAATACTCCTGATTCTATTTAGCGCAGGATTGGGGCTATCCTTAGATTTCAATCGCAACCTCTTCCGATGACTTATCTGGGGGTCCCCATTGTGATCGACAGGCAGCCCAGGCTCTTTTGGCAGAACATTCTGGATAAATTAAGGCAGAGAGTCAATCATTGGACCCATCTGTGGCTCACTACGGTGGGATGAGTGACTCTTCTCCAGTCAGTTATTCAAGCGTTGCCCATTTATCAGAGCATGGTCCAAGCAGCTCCGATGTATTTTCTCCATGAGTACGATGCCCTCTCCCAGCAATTTCTATGGAGTGGCAATCTTCGAAATTAAAAATGGAGCCTAATTAATTGGGCCACTGTGTGTAGGCCTAAAAGGGAGGGAGGTCTCGGGCTTAGATCTGCTATCTTGTCCAGCCAAGCTCTTGCGGCAAAGCTTTACTGGCGGTGGTGCACCAACCAATCCCACCTTTGGGCCCGTATCCTATCGCTGAAATATTTTCCTGGTGCTAATCCGGCGGAGATTCCTAGGTTCTCCATTGAAGGAAGAGGCTCCATGGTGTGGAACACCCTCAAGCTTGGAGCTTCCTTGGTGCAGTCCAGCCTTTTTTGGATTTGCAACAATGGAGCTGAGATGCTTTTTTGGGAAGATTCTTGGAATGGCACTCCTCCCATCATAGTTTCCCATCCTCATCTGCAGGACTTGTGTGATGCTTTTCGTAATGCAGGATGGAGTACAGTTGAGCATTATAAAGAAGTGTATCAGTTGGGGACTGCCATTGCTTATAAATGGAAAAATGTGGCTGCCTGGCCTGTTGGAGGGACCATGGAAGATAGGTAGGACTTAGCCCACATTCTCGCTAGCAGGGGATGTAGTTCCTTGAGAGAGAGTGACATCCTAGCTTGGGGAGGGGATCCCGGTGGTCAGTACTTGGTTTCTTCAGGGTATCAGGAGCTAACGAAGAAACATTATGGCGAAACAAAATTTATTTGGAGCAAGAAAATTTGGAATTTGGCTGCTTGGCCAAAATGCAATTTCTTCTTATGGACACTTACCTATAGGTGTTGCCTTACTTGGGACAATCTCTCCAAAAGAGGTTTTCAAGGTCCCTTAATTTGTGTGTTTTGTCGTGACAGCAAAGAGAATGGGGAGCATCTCTTTTTTCAATGTCCTTTTGCCAGAAGATTATGGCACCTGTGGTGGGACGCCTGGGGGCGCACGTGTTGGCATGTTGCGTCCTTGGCTGAGTTTTGGTAGCGCCATGATAAGCCTCCCAACAAGGCGCCTATACTATAGAATGCGTGGACTGTTGGTCCCACTTTCATCCTCTGGCACCTCTGGATTGAAATAAATAGAAGAATTTTTCAAGAGCGCAGCTTGAACATTAGAATGGTTTGGCTAAAAGTGTTCATCACCCTTCAGGAAATGCTCCAGGTGAAAGGTGGATGCAGTGATGACTTGGAGCAGAAGGACGCCTTGGTGCTATCATGACTCTCCCCAAGCACGCCTTTGGGGGCGTACCCCTGTGGCCAAATGCATCCCATGAATGGAAGCAAGCAGAGGATGTGCCCTATCAGCCAGTTGGGCAAATGGATGCCACCTGAGGAGGGAGTCATGAAGGTTAATGTGGATGGCTCAGCTAGAGGGAATCTTGGTGTTGCTGGGATTGGAGCTATTGGGAGGGACAATTCAGGTGCTGTTTATTTTTTGTTTTTGGTTTATAAAGGGCACTATACCAACAATTGTATGGAGGCACTGGCCATCCTTGAGGCATTGCAAACATGATGTCAACAGGGGTGGCTCAGTATTATGTGTGAGTCAGACTCACAAGTGGTGGTAAATTTGATAAATACTGGCAATTTAGACAGTGTGGATTGGAAGATGGCTACAATTATTAAGCAGATTCGACAGATAAGCTCGTCCTTCGAGTTGATTTCTTTTAAGCATATTCCACGGGAGTGGAACAGTGTGGCGGACCGTCTTGCTAAATGGGCTACAGAACATGGGCCGAATTGGGCCATTTACGATCAGTATAAGCTTCTTGTGGGGTTATCCCCTACCCTTGCTCAACTTCTGGAGTAGGATATGAAGATGTAATTTTCCCGTTCTCGGGCTTGGTTCAATAAATTTTTACCCCTTTTTAGTTGCATAAAACTCACAAGGGGGGACTCTAAATCAACAAAATGACATTTATGATGAATTCAAAATGTTCCAACACCTACATAATGAGTGGTTACATGCCTATGGTTGTGCAAAATACCAATTAGACAAAATGTTTGCATAGTATACAACAAATGCACTAAAAGGGATAAAATTAAAAAATGTCTTTTATTTAGTGGGATTTGACAAGTTAACCTCTACTTCTCTAAAGGTTTTTATAAAATGCTTATTACCAACTCTCATATGTATGCTTTGGATACATAATCTCACCACATGCCATATATTTTTCATTTTTACATATAAATACTGCCAACAAAATTAGAAAGGTGGAGATACTTAAACACAAGACCTCTTGCCTAACACTGCCTTAACTTCACCCTTCAAACCAACTCTTCTATGTCAATAAGTGAAATATAATTTCTAAAACTAATATATATACTATGGTTTGACTATGTAATCAAATTAAAAAATTAATTGCTTTTACCTGATATTATGTAGCAACAAAATGTTTTTAACCGGATGTGTAAATATTTTAGTTAGTTGGGACACACTTTCAAGCTATTAAAAATTTGGCACTCCAAGAAGGTACCAGGTGGAAATAATAACAACATTCAACACATGGTGTTTCAAATGGGCTTCAAGATGGTGTGGTAGAAAACATAGAGCGTTCTAAGCAAATGGATGGCACTCAACAGTGATTCCAACTCCATTTCAATAAGTTTTAGTATCACAATCACCTTATTCAACACTTCCTAGTAATTATTTGACACCACTCAACAAAAATCAATGACAAAATATTTCAATGCCCAACCAGCAAGTAAAATTTTGATTTCAAAGCAATTTCAATGCCCTTTTTAGCATTCCAATGCCATCCCAGCCACATGAAAATCACACCCAACATTTGTTATGGGTTTTAACCACTTTGTAATGCTAAGCATGTTGTCATAGTAATTCAAAATACCTTTGTAAGATTATTCAACAAATGAAACACTTTTTAAATGTTATCGGGAAGAAAACAACATGCCCTAGACAATAAATGATTTCTAAATCAGTTTTGATACTCTCCATGCAATTTTAACGCCCCTATTTCAACTTTATACAAGATTCTAAAACCCTAGATACCCCTGGCTGCTTATATATGCTCTAAAAAAAAAATTAGGCAAGAATAAACAAAATATATATATCCATGCTCCTTCACAGTTTCAAAACTTCTTCACAAAATATTTATAGGTCCACATGGCTTCATGCTTCTGTATGGTTCATCCATGGCTTCCTCACAAGTCTGAATTCATTCAAGTCATGTGATCCAAATGTTTAATATTTATTTGTTATAATTATTGTATGGAACATGCATCTTCTAGTGAGACACCCCCTTTTTATAAACAATATTAGTAAACTATTGTTTAACATTATTTTACTTGTGTTAGAAAAATATACGGGTGTTGTTAGTTATTTTATTATTGGACTATCAGCTCCCACGTATAAACCATATCCCAAAATGTTATTCAAGCTTATCTTTAAGGAATAAAATATATATGTACGCAATAAATTTATTGTGTAAGCTTTTTGTAATAAAAAATGTAACCATTTCACTTTGTTTATTTATTTCTTAGTACTTAACATTTGTATTAGATCTTTCATGAAGCCATGTGAGACTATAAATATTTCTTGAATAAGTTTTGAGAGAGCGAAGGAGCATGGATAAGTTTTTTCCTTTTTATTCTTGCCTAAAAACTCTTTCCTAGAGCATATACAACCTATTATGGGCATTTGAGACGTTGGACGTTGAAGAAAGCTAAAATAAGGTGTTAAAATTTCCTAGAGTGTTCCAAAACTAATTTGGAAATCATTTATTTCTAGGGGAATTTTGTTTTCTTCTTGAGAGAATTCAAAAAGTGTTTCATTTGTTGGATAATCCTACAAAGTTATTTTGAATTACTTTGAAAACTATCTAACTGTTGTAAATTGTCCAAAAACCATTGCAAATCTTGGGTGTGATTTTCCTGTGGTAAGGATGGTGTAATTTTCCAATGGTTGAGGATCTACTGGACCAGCTCTATGGTGCCAAATACTTCACTAAAATTGATCTTAGATCTAGGTATCATCAGAACCATGTTAATCCTATAGATCTATGGAAGACAACTTTAAAGAATAAGGAAGGTTTTTTTGAATGGTTAGTCATGCCTTTAATTTTGACCAATGCACCAGATACATGCATGCAGATGATGAATGAAATTCTCAGGGCATACATTACTTCATTTTTTTAATTCTACATTGACAACGTATTGATCTTCAGTAAAACATGGGATGAACATTGGCACCATAAAGAGCAATCACTTGACACTTTATAGAACCACAAGTTGTATGTAAACATGCATAAAATTTCATTTTCTATGAATGATATACTAGATTCACAAGGAGTGCATGTGAACCCAACCAAGATTCAAGTCACCCAAGAATGACCTAAACCAAATAAACTCATATAACTTCATAACTTCTTGGGATTGTAAAATTTTTACAGGATATTTTTACCTAGTTTCTCTCATGTGACTAGGCTTTTAAACCAAGTTACCAAAGGTGGTTATAAAGAAAAGTTCATTTAACATGTCACACAATATAAAGTATTATAATAATTGAAATACAAACTATGTTTTGCACTAGTACTTACTTTACCAGACCTTCAACAACCATTTAAGCTTAAGACATGTACCTTTAATTTTTTATTTGGATCAATCCTCACTCAACATGGTCATTTGGTTGCTTGCCACAATGAAACATTCATTGCACTGGCAAGAAACTACCCAACATACAATTTTGAGCCTTATGTTATTGTTCAAGCATGTAAGCATTAGAATCATTATAGCTTGGGAAATGAGATTATAATCCACATATATCACAAGCCATTTTAACTCATACAGACTAAAGACAAGTTTCAATAAGAACAACACCAAAAATGGTCTTCTTATCTTTAGCAGTTCCATCTGAACATCAAACATAAGAAGGGAAGTGTCAATCCAGTCAAAAACTATCTGAACTTCCCATCAGTACAAACTCTCCTTTTTATACTTGATGCATGTTGACATGATATCAGCACATGGTCATAATTGTACCCATATCACATATTTTTCAGATATCTATCAGAATTTATTCTGAGGTAATTCAATTCCATATTTCTACTTACAGGATGGATTTATATATCATCTTGGGCACTTGTGCATTCTTCATGAGGCAAAGAGATAGAAACTAATATGGAAGTCTCATTTCAACAAAGTTGCAGGAGATTTTGGAGTTGAAAATACTCTTGCAGTGTCGTAGAAATACTTATTTAGGCCACATCTCAAGTCTGATGTATCCAAGTATATCAAGTCTTGTACTGCATGTGCAATTATCAAACTAGTCAAAAATAAGTAAGGTTTCTACACAATTCTGTCGGTTCCAACAATACCGTTGGAGTTCACTTCCATGGACTTTCTATTAGGCTACCCTACTACCAAGCATGGTAATTAATTTATTTATGTAGTAGTTGATAGATTCTTAAAGATGGTAATTTGCATACCATGTAAGAAAGTAATATCGGCTCTATAAATATCTCATTTTTAATTTCAATATGTTTGGATCCACTTTATAATCCCATAATCCATTCTATCTGATAGAGATTTAAGGTTTTTGAGTTGCTTTGGATAACACTTTCATCTATGCTAGACACAAAGCTAAACAAATCCATCGCCTTTCATCCATACACTAATGGATAGATAGAAGTGGTAAATAGGATGATAATGCACTTTAGAGAGTGTTGTATAAATGCACTTGGGATAAAATTCTTCTTTTTATTCAGCACAGCTACAATAAATCTCTGCACAGCTCTACTGCACATCCCTTTTTAGTTTTTTTTGAGTTTCCAACCTTTATCACCCATTAACATAGCTTATCCTATTATACCATCAATAATTTCAACTCCTTTATCTCAAAATGAAGTTGACAAATTTTTGAAATTAATTGAGCACATTCATCATATTCAACATCAAGTGCTAACCGTTCTAAAATAGGCAAATATGAAATACAAGCAGTGCCATGACAAGTACCAAACACAACACACCTATAAGGTTGGTGATTGATTTTAGCTAAAACTACATAAGGAAAGACTAACATGACCATATAATAAGCTTCTTCCACTTCTATATGGACCCTACACCAATACCAGGCAAGTAGGAGATAATGGTTTCAATCTTAATCTTCCATCTTACCTTCGATTGCATCTAGTATTCAATGTAAAACTATTGTGACATTACTTTACAACCCTATTGGATACTTGAGATATTGCAAAGACTATTTATAAAAAAAAGATGAATCTAGATTATATCCTTCTAATAGAATCGGATCAAGTCATTGATGCTTAGGTCAAACAAACACGTTAACAAGAGATTCCTCCCTTTCAGATCATCAAATCAGGTCACATACCTTCTCAAGGAAAAAGGTTTACAAAATTATATGTTGCCAATTTATTTCCACATATTCTTCCATAATTACATGCAATGGGTACCATTGCTCTTAAAGGAGAGGTGACTGATCTAGGAGGATTTGGATCACTAGATCAAACTGAACATTATTGTAGTTGCATATACATCCTTGCACTAATGTCACTAGCTCAAGTGGAAAGTTTTCCATCTACACATCAAATTTTCTCAATGTAGTTCCAATTTTGTGTTACCACATAGGTCCTATGATGTTAGTATTGTAGCTAGTAGTTCATCACTAACATTAGTCAGTTTCATCACCACACTCTTCAGTTATGAAGCAATTGTTACCAACTATTATAAAATTTCAACTGGCACTTCATCTCCATTCATTATATAATAATGTACACTTCTTGTAACAACCCTACGAGGATCTAACTATAAATACGTGATTTATTTTTTAAATTAAACATATATACTATAAATAGATTACACCATGAGAATCTAATCAGAGATCATACAAAATACTAAGTGTAATAATTATAAATGAAGCGTACTACATCATATATCACTAATCACTATCATCATAAGAAACACATCATAATATGAATATATAAAATAATTACAATTAATAAACCATTGTTGATACACGCTTATAGCCATTATTGTCAATTTACAATAAATAATTAATTACAGCTCATCATGATAATGTTTCAATAATACATACAATGTACATATATAAGATACATGGCTCCCTGAGCATAGTTCTCCAACTCTCGTATTTGTAGCAATCTCAAGTGTCATCTCAAAAGTAATAATATTATGGGGAGGGAGAGCATCATCCTGACGATTTTCCACACCAACTATGGACCAACAATTCCCTACACTAATCCCATCATGGAATGGCTCTCCCTTCACAGATAAGTATATATTGATGGCATGGGAATTTAGAGAAGTAAGCTATTACCTATGTGTTGTATAATTTCTAAAACTAAACATGCAGTATATCATAGAAACCTATTATAGTGTAAGATATCACACAAACATGTAAATCATACTTGTGAAATGATAATGTCTCATTAAACATTACCAAGCCAAGGTTTTCAATAATAAATAATGATCTAAGGATAAATTAATTTCATACACACCACTTGATTGGATTACCTTCATCTGGCATGGTGATGCTAATAAGCTAGTGAAGTTTGTCTTACTACTTACTCATTACCACCAATGCGAGATGTGGTTAACATAGTACAACCAATAGATTCATAAAGACTACATCCTACTAGAAATCACATAACATGTCAAGCATAGGAATAATCTAAAAGTATACATTTATTTCATTAAACATATAAATGAATTTCACAAATATATCTATCCCATAATAAAAATATTAAGCAAACAAGATCAGATTATACCACCCTAGTATAATATATATTAGACTAAACACTTTTTGTTTTATAATGTTGACCCATAAATTTTGTACAAGTATTGTTCCATTTTTGGCGTGCAGCACGGAAGGACCATTGTCCATTTTGATTTAAGTATTGGCATGGCATGGGAGGACCATGACACAATAAGACCATGGCATGTAGGAGTATTATGGCATGGAACTTTCCAAGCGTGGAAGGACAATGATGCAGGGGACCTAGCATGAGAGGACCCAGTCAAGGAAGAACGTGTCATGAGGGAACCGAAAACAGAGAACTCAGAACAAGAAGTAGAAGACTAGGGGAACATGAGGAAATCATAGTGCAAGGAATGTGGGAGTAGTTAGAAGAGTAAATTGAGTATATAACTTTGACCCCATTGATCAGAGATTCCGTACCAGCCCATGAAGAATAGAATACTTGACTGCCAGAACATAACATAGAGCAAGCATCTAGGGGCATAAAGGCTCAATTCTATAGGAACAATCAGTTTTAATAGCCATGACTCTCAGTCTGTTGAGAGTCTATGTGATATTTGTCCATATTAGTTAGAATATTGACACTTGGACAGGGCAAAACAAGTATAAAAACCCCTATTGTAATCATTTGTAGGTGTGGACCTTTGGAGGATATACAACATTTTGTCTTGTAATCTATTAAGAAATCAATGAATAGTTAGTATTTTCAATAACATATGATGATTCATGAACATTCTAAGTGTTGAATAATGAATATGTTTTATTTCAAAGTCATGAGTATCTTTTCCTTTTATTTCTACTGTTGAATAGTAATGGTGATCCTAGTTATCATAGTAGCTAAGTCTAAAACAATAAGGATAATAGTGGTTTATTTATGGTATTGAACAACCTAAGATGTGTGTTACAAGAGATGAACAAATACATAACATTATGCTTCAAAGCTTTCAATAACCAATCTTTCACTGCATGCTTTGGGTGAGTGCATGAGACTTATCCCTTGTGTGATAGGGTCAATGTGCTAGCCTATTGGGAGAAAGCTTCAGCACCGTAGTGGAATTAACCATAAGAACCTAACATTTTGGTTCCATTTCCAGGACCTAAAGCAATTGAAGCATGATTATGGGAAATTTTTGAGTGCATTACATTATAATATATTGAAAGATGGGTTACCAATGTCAATTACAACTTTGGGGTTCCATATCTTGAACTAGGAGTCTCTGCACGATAGTGGGTAGAGAAGAATATCTACAGCTCTTTATATGAAACTTTTTTTTTTGAGGTCCATGTTCTCTTGCATTCTTGGATCTTATTATATGCTCAAGGATGATCCCAAAATCTTATAACAGCGCAACCTTAGACACTTCAACTTCAGAGGAGTTTAGCATGACTTGAAGTTTCCTAGATGCGATAGGTTAACTATTGGTTGAGAGGCATTTGGAATAGATACATTTTGGAATACATGGTGACCACCTATTCATTTCCTAAGGAGGTAAAGTTCTAATTTCTATGAGAGCTAAGGGTATGATATCTTTCATCATTTGCCTTCAAGGTTAAGAAGCTATTTTTTCACCTTGGGTTGGAGATTCTACCCATGGAAGGTTAAAATCTCTGTGCATGAGTCACACATCTAGAAGGGGAGACTAGGGGTTGATTGAAGATTGTGGGTTCAACATGGTAGCAAGCCAACAAGTGTTATGGAAATGAAAGTATGATGAATCTCGATAAAGTATTATGGGAGTTAGCTGTGTGGGAAGAGATTGGGAAACCTTGAAGAGTGTTATGAAGAGCTATAGGAAGGTAGACATGAGCAAGGAGCCCATCACTTTCAAACCTCATCCTTTACCACTTTTAACTTTTAGAGAAATGAACTAGACTTCAGGTGATAGAGAACCAAATATGAATCACCCAAGCTCCCCCACCATAGTGTGTGCTCATGCATTTTAGTCAAACAGAATACATATACAAAATTGGAATACAGATAGCATAGAGTTAGAAATTAAACAAGGGAGACTGAAACTAGGCCATTAGGAAATTATCTAGAATCTACTTTATCATTCCCTCTTCAAGGGAATTTTATGGCATAGTTTGGAATGCCTGGTATAACTAGCCCTCAAGTCCAGAGTACAAGCCCAAACTTGTGAAATCAACCCTTTGCCATACCCTTTCCTATGGGCACTGCTACTAGAGGCACTGGAGGAGGATTAGGAGGAGGTGCTACAAGAAGTGGACCCCCTCTTAGAACTAGATCTGGATCTTCTTAGCAACTAACTACTTAAAAACCTACAAAGTTCTACTATGATATGACCTTGCATTTGCTTCAATACCGTGGGGTAGAGAATGCAGTTGAACATGTCCACAAGTGTGAATTGATCTAGAGAGCATGCGGCATCATGTCTTCTAAATGAAAGGCAATGCATTTTGAAACCACACTTTTAGATCATACACATAAATGGTATTGTAATTTCAACCCACAACAAGTAGTGGATAACTATGACCAACTTAAAGTAGCCTTCTTGTAGGAATTTGATATTCCTAAGTTTGAGCAGTAAAGTATAGCAGCATCGAAAGACATAAAATAAGGAATTACAGAGAGCGTACATGAATATGATACATGATTCAAAACCTTGATTTCTAAGTTGTCATTTGAAATCAATCTTGCTCAGCATGCATATGGTTCGTGGGAGGACTAATTCTACCTTTCCATCAGACCCTGTCATAGAGAACCTTCACTAGCACACGTGAGGCTCTGGAAGCTACCATTTGTAAAGAGGATTACATAACATGAATATTCAAACATTAGTCCAATAAATCAAAGGAAGAATTCATAAGAACAAACTAAATTAAACTTATCTATTCATGCGGGAATTGCTAATGAATCCATCCTCCAAGAGCGGCTCAAAAACATGTTCTCCCTTGATCAAGCATCTTTGTCTTCATCAACAATGGTGACGAACTCCTCCAATGTCTCAAGAACACTCCATAAAACCTAGGCTCATGATATGTAACTATCTAATTTTCCTATCAATGAAGCTTGCAAATAAAATAAATAATGAAATGCAAAGGATTGTGGAAATAATTTTACATTATAACTTTGACAAATCAAGCTTAAAAATGATATTCATGCCCTCTCTATTTATAGATTTTTGAGATTGATCAAAATCAACCTGAATCCTCCATCTCAAGATTGAGATATGTGGCTAAGGATTAATTCAATTATGTAATTAAAAACCATAAATAGGCTCATCAATATTTAGGATAGAGGAACATTGACTAGGTAGGGAGGGTCTTAATGAGGCATGGGAGACCCATAATCCTGATATTTGTGGCATTTATGGCCTATGGATGCCACCCCATATGATGATGTCATTAGGTGATGCAATTAATAGAAATTAATTTTTAAAATGAAATACTCAACCACTCTCATAGAAAATTCACTTTAACTATGGATTTAGATCAATTAGCCTTAAACAAGGTTAATCAACACTTTATGCAATTATTTAAAAATTGGCCCTCAATTAATCAAAATGGTCAGAAAGTCATATTACTAGGTTATAATTTGACTCAAGAAGAACTAGAAGGTGATGTTAGATGCGTTGGATCCACCACCCTATTTAGGATGTTGTCAACACCAAATAATAAGGGCACATGTCTTGTGTAAGATATTTGACAGAAAGAGAAATCCAAGACACCCAAGTGCAAAATTAGCATTCTAACTTGAAATGATCTGATCAAAGTTAACTAACCCATAAAATGCATTGCCCCATTTAGGGAAACTTTGACCTAAATTAGCACTTGTAAATGACAATTTTGAACCATTTAGGGTGTTTTATGGATTTTAGCCTAAAATGTACATTTGAGTGCAATTTGAGTAAGATAAAAAAATTTAACACAAATGGTGTTAGGAATTAGATGTCTACATTTTTCCCCTATTTGAGAAGGCATAGCGAGACATTCAAATGAAGCAACATCTTCTCAAAGAAAAGAGTTATTGAGAAGAAATCAAAATAGACCCATGATGCCCCTCGAAAGGACATACTAGGATGAAAGAGAAGGATGGACTCTTGAAAAGAGAGAGAAAGTGAGAGATTAACCCATGGAATAGATCATAACCAGATGAGTTAATGCTTGCACACATGATTACCATCAATGATCAAAATATAATTAGAGGTATAATAGGTCCCAAAGACAAGGGGAATGGGAAAGATATAATCCATAAATGTAAGGGACACACTTTAAACATACCCAATTTGAGAATACAAGCTACGCACTAATGGTATTGATCAATCCTGAGACAAGTTGCACACTAAATATTTCCATCATGGGGAATAGTGTGGAGAGCTTGGAATTAGAGGAAAAGAGAGAACAGTCTTGTTCAGGAAGGGAAGCACCACTAGAATGGGATCTACAAAGAGAAGATAATAAGAGCTTCCC